>JAINUG010000066.1:1379492-1951530 GCA_029706075.1 Aldrovandia affinis | reverse complement strand
GGGAGAAAGTGCACGAATGGCTGTCGACAGATGCATCACTTAGCTGTGACTTGCCTTTTCAGTCAGTCAGACAGATGGTAAACAGGGAGGATGAAGGACTTCAAAAACTTGAACGCTCCCGAGGCTGTACTGTATTAATCAAAGCTGAATTCACTCTCAGAGCTGCCTGCTGAATTCACACACACTTTCTTCAACACATTTGTTTCTGCATGGTTGGTGACAATTGCACATACAGTACAGAGGGTATAAATCACATTATCACGTGTGCGCACACACACAATCTGTTGCTGTTTTCATCACCTTTCATCACGCTTATTTTCCACATGTGACATTTTCTTTTTTAACAGTTTTTTCAGACTGAAAGTTGTGATCGTTCCGTAACCCCGATACCAGTGCTATATTAGTGTTACAGGTACGAGTGTTACAGGTATGGTACACAGCTGCCTGCAATGATGTCTATCGCTGTATTACTGCACTGATCTCTTGCGCTAACTATGATTGTTCCTACCATGTATTTATGCACATCTTGTAAGTCGCTCTGGATAAGAGCGTCTGCTAAATGCTTAAAATGTAAAATGTAATGTAATATTAATTTTGTGACAGAGGCGTGATAACGAGGAGCTGCTGTTGAGACAAAAAGATAAACGCACGAGTATGCCGCTCCTTGGTATCAGTCATAAGGAAAAGAGGGGGAATGATGAGAGGAAACGATGGGAGTGAAGTGAAGCACCAGCTGTTGCTGGATGGCTGTTGCGTTGATTAATTTGGGCGAACGGACAAACAATGGAGCGGTCTTGACGTTCATCGCAGCATTCATCTTGAAAACTTGGAGCGGAATTCTGCGTTCCGGCTCAGGTTTCACGATCTGGACGAAAAAAATTTTCATGATATTTCACGCGTAACATTTTTTAACCTGATCGGCCGGAGTAATTGCTGATGCATGAAAAGAACCAATCAGAACAAAGCGGACCGTCCTGCCAACTGAGATCCTCTCGGTGCCAACTGAAAGCCTGTGGGCGACATTACAGTCAATTATGCACCGTCCTGCGGAGCTGCCGGCCACAGCTGACACGGGCATGGTCAGGATGCAATACTAGTCGGTAATGTGTATCCACACACTGGAACCCGATGTCTTAGCTGGATGAGCCACCCAGAAGCCATTTTAAATGTAAAAATACTAATAATCTTACTGTCTCCAGTGTCTGGTTCTAGTTTATTAGGCAGACAGTCTGGTCTAAAGCTTAATTTATACTTCACTGCTACCCAACAGAGTTGGATACAAATAGAAAGAAATGCCTAACAATACCAAAATTGTTATTTTCATTCATATTACCCAACTGCTACCATACTCCTGGTGTCCCTTATGCAGTCTTTATGTAACCATGATAACTGTAGTACCTCTTAAATGCTATATTGTAATCTACTGTATTGTCACTATTTAACTACCGTTTCTGTCCATTTTTGTTTTTGAAAAAATGGAATAGAATACCTTTTCCTTGTCCGTAAGGCCCATCTGGACCCTTTTTCCTTTCTGCTTTCAGGTTCCCCTGTGTGCTCGGTACTGCTTGTCTGTAGTGCAATGTGTTTAAACACTAAGCTGAAGTTTCTGTTTCCAATGGTTTTGTCTGTAGCCTACAGTAAAGAATTCCTTACTTTGGTTTCCATAGTAACCAAAATGATCCCCTCTTTTTAGTCTTTAGAATTCAGATGTATTAAAATTTCACTTTCTCCCCCCAGATAGCTAGTCATATTGCAGAAAAACAGACCTGATTTTCCTCATGTGAGCCTTTTCTTTGCCTATGAGTTTTGGATTTGCCTTCTATGTTTATTGAGGGTATCATTCATTATTTTTAATAAAGACCAGTTTTAACTGTAGGTCCAAATTATGAGTCAACTTCATTATGCAAGATGCGCCAATATTGGATTTTGACATTGCATCCTGCTTTGTTGATGGCACATTAAAGGGGTATGGTTTCAGTTGAACATCAATGCGAAGATCATGTATGCAAGCTCTTTGTAAAGCATATTACTCATCAGCACCATATGCAATGCCCTGGCTGAATTCGGGCTACTGTGTTCCCAGAAGATGGATTCATGTCATTGAGTGCTCAGTGCAGCATGAGACAGCAGACCCCAACAATTTACCACAGTCTGTCACACTCCAGCGTTCGGTGGTGACTGAGCACACTTAGAGGAGTCCCACTGGCATTTAATCATTTACCCTCCAGTGCTACATCAGGTGCCGCTCTTCCCTGGCAGTCCCACTTTTGACCCTCTCAGAAGCAGGGCTGTAATGAGGGCTGGGGCAGAGAGAAGGAAGAGGGTGCATGCTTGACTAGAGTATGGCAGTAAAGGTGTCCTATATATGAGTGAGTGTTCCTTTGTGGTCTCTCACGCCCATGACGCCGGTCTGTGCAGCTCTTTGGCCATTTGTCGTAATTAGGATTTCTAACACAGCGCAGTATTCCCCACACGGCTAATGCTTGGTATAGGTTAGGCAAGGCGGGATTGCTTGTATCAGTACTTGGCCAGAGGGCTCATAGACAAACTGACAATGTGTTGATGGCAGCTTTGAAAGGACTGTCTGCGGGAAGGAGTGTCGGTGACAGTGAATGCAACATTAGGATGTTACAATCTCTGAATTAATGAAGCATGACAGCTACAGCTGTACATTATATTTATGCTAATTTTCATCTAGGAAATTACTGCAAGCACGTTACTCTAAAGCACCTGAGATAAATGAATGTTGAGATGTTGAGTCATTATGCACACCATGTCACAGGTGTCGAAAAATATGTTGTTTACAGGAATATGATTGGATGATTTTTAGAACCCAATTTTATGATAAGGTTTACATGGTAAAGGTTTCTATTTATTATTCATTACAAGGCAAACATGTACGTGCACCTAGAATAATTAACTGACGGGACAAGATGGGTATGATAAACATTGATGCTACATTGTGGGGGAAAAAACATTGAATTTTCCTTTTGAATATATTCAGCAAAAGGCAAGATTCAGATTATCCAGTTTCTCATTGGCAATGATTCCGTTTCATCATTATCCACTGTATGCCCGTTTAATTGACCTTATGGAACCTACTGTTCAGAAATGTATCTAATACAGTTAATCAGAGAAATAGCTCATGAATAATTATCAAAAATGGATTTACATTTGTATATGATACAATCAGATCAGCCGATTATTGCTCATTAAAATTATCTTTGTTTGTTTATATTGAATTTGAATTCAGCTCTAACAGAGAGTATGTTATTCATTCTTTATAAATGTAGATCAAGCACAACTGACTGGCCAGCACTCCAGTATTTCTGAAGGGCTGTGTTTGACACAGCGCAGAAAACATTTATTTGTCTTCATCGATTGACATTGCACACACTGTTGTGCAATGCCACTGATTAAAGATCACTGCTGGTGGCAATTTGACAACCACACCAAGAACTAGACATGCACTGCCAAACATTTAAAACTTATATGCTGTTTGATATGTGGACAGCACTGTGGATCAGTGCTGTTTTCCCCAGTAGTGGAAAAGTAGCAGCACTTTACACATAAACACAGCCAGTAACAATATGTGCTGATATTTTTCAATCCCTTACGATTTCAAACTGGTAAAAGACCGCCAAATTATTCTTCCTCTGTCATCTGAACCATATTGCCAAGGAGGATTCAGATTCATGTGCACATTCAATATATTTACTTGGCCGTTTCAATGTCTCTATTTTTACCTATAGATCTGCATGGCCTTCAGTTTAAATGGTGCCTTGTGGGGTGTCAATAGTATTGTGTTTAACTTGAAGTTATGTAAATGTAATAGATTTACTCTGCTGTTTGTGACAACCTCTAAATCGGGTGTTGAAAAAGCAGTGAGTGGGTCCTTATGTAGCTCATAAAGCATGCTTATTAGCTACTCTGTTGTGGAAATATTTCTGCTTTACCTTGTTTTTATGAACACACTCCCTGCCTCTGTCATTTTTGAAGTAAAATGAATGGATTTCTCTGTAATTTGAGAGCGTGAAAATGTATTGGAATGATAACAGTAAGCATGTGACTGAAATTAAACAGCGGCAGTTTTGCAGAGTGATGATGCCACAGTGTGCTTCACGCAGAAAGACAAGACCGGGTTTAGCTAATTGGCAGCAGCATCCGATTCGAGTGCGGGCCATGGGACCGTGGTGATGAGGTTTACTGCCGTGAATTAAATGGATGGAATGCCGTACTCGTCTCTGCGGAATTCAGTCGGGAGGCCTCAATGAACACTTTTTGAAAGCGCTTGATCTCCCATGATCTCCCCTCTATTTTCATTCCTGTCATCCATTACTGCAGGAAATGTCAAACTCGATCTGGTCAGCACCAGACTGCCATGGGTAGATTGAGTCACTGCCGAATGTGGCACAGGCACAAAGATGTCAGAAAGCCTCCAGCCCATGGGTGTTCTACAATAACTGCAGGGTTTTTAGTTCTGGGAGTCCAGATCAGGAAATGGGCACAACAGATCTTGCTTACTTTCTTCACATTGCTTCTTTATGCCTCACACCCAAGGAGCCCTTATTGGTATTGCAAGACAGTACATTAACAGCAAACCGTTACCCAACGTTACATGGTTGTAACTTAGCAGGAAAATGCATGCATGTTAGCGTAATACTCTTCTTTATATTTAAAAGAGAGCACACTTCTAGGTTGATTGATTAGTCACACGTGTCATTCAATATTTTGTAGTCGCCAGGTAAGCCATATTTTTAAAAGGGTACTTTAGTTCCAGAGGGATGTTTTCACCAGACTATACAGAACAGGAAGAAAATCTGGCAAAATGGTAGCATATTATTTAATTCCCATATTTGTGTGATACTCGACTGGATGCGAATAGAAGTGAGCGCTGCCAAATAACCTACAATCAGTTTCTATCTGCAGCATCAGATGCTCAGGCTAAGTGTTATGAAATTACTGAGCTGTTATAACATAATTTTGTACAGTGATATTTTATGCAGTTTCAGTAATATTTTTTTTCAAACAGATCATTCTAATCTAGCTACAGTTTCAAGGAAAGAAGATACACAAGCTATAACTTCATTTATCCTTGATGGGTTTTTTATTAATGTTTTACTGGAGGCAAAGTGAAAACACTGAGGAATGCTTCTCAGCTTTGGAAAAAAACACACATTCTACAGTGTTCTGCTGAATTTCTACACTTCAAAATAAGTTATTTTAAGGAAATTATCTTGTAGTGAGATTAGCCTGTTCAACTATGGCATTTTTAAGCATTCCTGCCTAGTTGCACATCTCAAAACATTAGCAGCTAATAACTGATGAGTATATAAAACACTGCACAGCATTTGCATTCAAAAACCAAGAGTCTCCTCTACACCATTCCAGCACCAATGTAGGTTAATTTGTTTTGGCTAAGTTTATCAAGATGTTTTAATTAAAATATGTCTGTCTAAAGTATGAGAAACACCATTTGATTAAGAAAAATGGAGGCTATGAATGGTTTATTTTCTTATTAGAATACAAGTGTCACATGCCACGTGACCCCACTATTTCAATGGGCCCTCTCTCTTTCCACACACACTGGAAGCACTCTACTAAGTCTCTTAACTCCACACACAGACTCTGCGTCTTCCGACGTGGAAACCCCCTTCCAGAGAAAAACGTCACTGATACAACAACTCACATGAATGACACGCAAGACTAATACTAATACTGAATTCCCCAGTTGCCCCACCTGCACTTAAATAAACGTAATTACTGTCTGACTCAGGTGGGGCTCGTGAGGCCATCACCTCCTCTGCCGTTCACTCACATACTCACACACAAAAACAATCAGTCGAGTGAATTCCTCCCTTGACATCCACACCAATTAACACTGATTGAATAATTGCCAAACTTGGCTCCAGAAAGTACAACTGTTCCAAAGGTCCTCCACAGCAATACTGTGGCAACAAATCAGGCAACCCTGCTCTTCTCCTGTTGCCGAGACCGACACCCTCCACAACACGTAATGTAGTAAATTCTTAAAATATGAAGTTTTTTTTGTTTTAATTGTAGTTATACGTATGTTAGTATTTTACATAATACGCTAAATAAAATCGGTAATTGCTGTATTCAGTCTTTGAAAGCTTTGAGCAGAGGACAACTAGAGGCTGCTGTGCAAAGAAGACTCACCCTCTTTCTGCAAATAATCAATTTGTATGAAGAGTTTACCACACAAGTCATCTTCATATTTCTAATAAACTCTCATGAACACATAGCCTTATTTTTTCCTCAGCATTACAAATGTAGTGTTCACTTCCATTTAATGTGTCCCTGCTGTCATGACATGTTAAGTGCTTCCCAAAGGTTTTACAGAGCCCGGGTGGGTAACTGTGACTCAAATAAGTGCCTTTTCTTTTTAACCTACCCAGTTGTTGGTAAAATATTAATATTGAGCTTTTATTGAAGTACTGGGCACCATCAAAGCAGGTTTTTCTCAACATTAATGGTACAATACTAGGAAGGAAGCTGTTGAGACTTCCTCTGAAACAGAACACGGTTCTCCATTGTAAACCTGATATTCAGAGAATTCAAAGTCAAATATATTTCAATGCCAATATTATATTTGCATTTATGAGTCACCAATTTTTAAAAAAAAATTAAGTGAAACCCAGCAACACGAAACCTAAAGAAATGGGAGTTTACTGTTTATTCAAATTAATGTGAATGTCAATCTCTATACTTACTAAACCATTTTTGCTTTGTCCTGAAATCTGAAAATCCAGCAAAGCTTTGCACTCCTGAGCTGCCAGTTGAGGCACTTGATTCTTAGGCAGTGATCTGGCCCACAGCCTTGTTTGACTCTTTACCATGTGTTACAAACCCTTCTCCTTAATGTACGACGTACTGGCGACTTGTCCACAAACACATTTTTATGAGTAAGGACAGTGCCCTGTGAAATGAAGCTTACCTTTTGTTCATTTAAGTAACTTACTACACACTCAGGCAGACAAATGTTAAATTCTTCCAAAATGATCAGTTCTCTGAGTTGATCAAATTTCTGCACTCCTTGCGAAACACACCACCGGAACACAGGCCTCGCGAAATGACGGAACCCTTCGAATATTTCTCGTCACATCAAAGTCAAAATACTTTCTTGCTACCAGCTCTAATAAGCTCAATCTCCAGTTCTTGCGCAATGCCTTATGCATCTCCAATTCCTTATTCTTTTAACTCCTGAGAATGTCTTTGCATATCTAACTCCTTCAATTGTTTTTATATCTAATTTCTTCTTAAAATGCTTTTGCATATCGAATTCCTTCTCTTTAAACTCTAGACGTTTCATCTCTAGTTGAAACTAGTTACGAGCAACTACAGTAGCCTCCATAGCCAACGTTTCCTTATCGACAGCTGCTTCAATCTCACCCGAAATAACTTGCTACTCCACTAACACATCAACGATCGCTTTTTTTATTACTTCCTTAGTAAACGAGCGACTTACCTTAATGTTATAATATTCTGGAATAAGAAACAATTCTGATTTCTTACAACTGCTCAACTCTCGGTACGAGCCCCCACTTGTTATGAACCCATAAAAACCGTCCGCACTCTAATAGCCAGGTGGTGACTAAGATGGGACGGGATAAACAAATATTCCTTCGAGACAATGAGTTAGATAAAAAGATACAGGATTTATTTATGACATACGACAGATAGTGGACATACACTCACATGACAACGAAAGGATGTAACAAAAATCAATAAAACAGTTTGACTAAGCCCTAGCACTAAAGAAAATATGTTCTAAACTCACTCCTGTGCAAATCAAAATGGACGTTTCTTCTGCTTCCCCTACTCTAACTCTACGCTTCCCTAGCTATCAAAAGGTACATAAGAAAAATATACACTGGGAAAAATGGATAAGCAAGTAAGGTAAAAATCTTTGCAAAAGTGTTTTCCAAAAAGGCACAGCTGAATGGCATGTAGTCAAAAGCCTCTTCTCCAAAAAAGTTTGCTCCAGCCGAGGTCGAGGAGAGTGCTGCTGAGAACAGTCCAACCACCGCCAGAGTGACCATGCATCGGCAGCATGGCCTCAGTCAGCACCCAAGCACCTGTCGTTTAAGAGTCTCTGGGGTCAAATGTTAGCCAACCATAACACCATGCCAGTGCTGGCTTTGGCCAAATATGATTGCGCATTCCAAATAGGGGAAGTGGGGCAAAGGTTTTTAAAAACTAACATCACAATACACATATCCCCCAGATATCAGGCCAATACATATAATGCCAAATGGTTTATCATATTGACATGTTGGAAAGGCAAACTAGTTTGAAGACTATTGGGGCCCTGCATTGGCAAGAAAGTTTAGAACCCTGTAGAATTGTATAATTCTGTTGAACTGTATCAAGATAGAGAAGCTGGTATTTTAAAATTTCAGTAAACTGAAAATATATGATTGTAAAATACATGCATTTCAAAGAAGAGTAATTGTCCTTGCACATTATACTGGGGGTATAAATGTAACCATTTAACTCCTACATTTTGACGATTTTTTCACCCAGGCCCACACGTACCACCAGGGGGCTATTGGACATATACGTAGTTTGTTTACCAATCTTACCATAATTTTTATGGAGAGTCTTATCTTGTATTTGAGGAAACAGACTTAATGGAAAAGAAACATCACTTGTTTGCATCTGAAGAGACATAAAGTAGTCCTCAGAACAGAGTCATCATAGTCATGTGAAGAAATATGTTTCCAGGTCTGTTGTTGCCAGGATTACTTCTTATTGTGGTTCCAGAGCACAGATAACATTAGCTAATTTGGCCATTTGAAATATGTTACCTTGCCTTTATTCTTCCATCCCTACTTCATTTAGTTCCTTTACTCCTTTCCGATGGGAGTAACCTGACAAGTATACTAGCTTGCTTTTGCGGTTTCAGACTGATGTTTTGACCAATAAGGTTACTGCAGCAATAGTGCATCGCTAGCCAACATATAGTCAGTGACATGATCAGTTAGCTAGTCATAGATATGTACTGCAATAGCAAACATGTACTGCAAAATCAAATGTAATATAACACAAAAAAATGTTTGTTTGTTTCATATCAAATATCCCTAGTTTATCTTGTATGTATGAAAACACTTAGCCTACATTACAGACATACTGTATTGTAATACAGCCAGTGAACCCAGAAGGGGAGAAGAATCCTAAAGGTATAGTTCATTATTTGTTTTATTTTTTCATTAAAGAAATATTTCTCCTGAATTCCAGGGGATAGTTGAGATGAGGCACCAAGGAACCATTAGTCCGGACGTAGTATTGAGTAAGATTGCTTTTACTACCCTCGAATAACTCAATTAGAAGTCAAAAGGACAGATGAAAGAGCACCCATGCAATTTAAGACCGTCCTTCCAAGCCTGAATAAAAACACTGTAATTTAGTTGAGCACCATTTGTGTTCCATTTCATGGCAGGCTTGTTAAGGTTGTGTGTGGTGTCAGTATACCACAGAGCCAGTTCTATGCCCCTGACTTTCTCCCTCCAGTGGTGTGAAAGTATCTAGACAGCATGTTTCTACAGTATTGCCTGGCTTAATATGTTTTAGATTGTAATGGCATTTACTTTCATTGTCACAAATACAACATTTGATTTGCATCTGATCTATTATTTTTTTCCAGTGACACATAAAACAGTTACTGCTTGAGATTTCCAATGTGTATTCATTTCTAAAGTAGATGTACTAAATGGCAAAGTATGTCTGGCATATCTCGAACGTCAATTCGTTTTATCTATGGTTGAACAGATGTGTCTTTGTAAAAGCATGTCTTGCTTCATAAATGTAGTTGTTGAAAGTAACAATCTAAGATTAAAGTTTAAATGAGACAGCCGGTGCTCTGATTTCTAGCTTTAACATTAAAATGACTAAAAAAGAACACATTCTTAGATTAAATGTGACATATTTTAACTGCAGGATCCATATATTGCGTCAAGGAAAAACACAACTGTATTTGTATGAATTACCAATGTGGATTTCTTGATCTCAGATGAAGTACACAAACTGATTCTTATTTTAGGGCACTCGTAGTTAATTTGACAGTTTAAATAAATCCTTTTGAAATATCTCTTAAGGTGCTACTGTTATACTGCTCTCGATATTAGGGTAATAGGATAATAGGGTATTCCTTCTCCCTGTTTGATAAATCCACCTACCTGGGTCTGTGTGATATACCCAGGTTGTCTTCACATTACACACAATAATATTTGTTGTTATTTGTAGGACAATAAAAGCATCTCTCCTAAATACAGTGTGTGTCTGTTAAAGTATATATCAGTTTCATAAATATGCAGCAATGTGGATATAATTTGTTAAAAATGGAGTGCAAGAGTAAGGTAAAGTAGAGTATTGAAAGTAAGGTCTCCAATTACTCTTTAATCACCTACCTTTCCTCTGTCTGGGACAGATTAATTACCTATTAGCCTTTATGCAACACATTAAGAGTGTCCTTTTCTGCCATGTCATTGGAAAGACACCCTGTCTGCATACTTTAAAGGGAGGGGGGGGGGGGGTCAGAGCTGCCACCCCTGCATCCCAAATGAGCCCCGCCAGTCAAGCATGACAAAATCTAATCTCATATTGAGAGAGGGGAAAACAGCCCATAAAATGATCTGATCCTGCAATTTCATGCCCCGCGTTTTACAGGGAAGTTTTCAGAGCAGCAATTAAAGCTCACAGCTAAGGTGCTATGAAAAGAGACTGCTAGCAAGGTGGGGGGAAAAGAACGTTGGGGAAATGCCAGAATGGCACAGTTTCAGTCATTTGGTTTGAATGGTTGCAGGAGACAGATCGCAAGCATTCGTTTCACATACAAAAATGGCAGGGATTCAAATCCAGGAATATGTTTTGGGGGGGCTTTGTCTTGAGAAAGGGATGCAGGGTAAAAGAGAATGTAAATGTGAGTTGAATCTATGCATATACAGTCCTGATGCTCCACAAATATAATTGCACAAGTAAAGGGTCGGCGCAGTAACCATGGGTGCATTGGAGAGTGTGGTTGCAATAGAGAACTTAGGCATGTTAAGCAACAACATGCATTGTTAGAGCACAAATTTGTAACAGAAATAGAAGTAATTCAAAGAGATTAAACTGTGGAATTGTGTGGAAAAGTGTGGAAATAAAGGCCTTTAAAATGTATCTTTATACATAAACAACAATGTATATTTAAACTCATATCAAAATTGAATTATTAATAAGTACAATACATGTACTATTATTATATATTTACTAACAATGTATTCACTTGTTATATACTTTATAGATATACTTGTTAATGTTAATGTTGATTTGTGGTATTACATTTAGCAGGAAAGAATGTCAATATGGTGTGCTTGAACACACTTTTGTACATAGTATTGTATGTCGGATAGCTCAATAGTGTGCAATTACAAATACTGTATCTATATAAGCTTTAATATTAGTTCTTCATTAACTAACATCCCCTGAGTATTAACCAGTATTATTACCCATAATAATAGGGGCAGATTGAACTAATCAGGACAAAGGCGTGCAGTAAGTTAAAAGTCTTGCATGTGCAACTTTTTCTGGTGCCACATCTAGGAATTTCACACTAGCATGTGATCCCAAATGACTGTCTTTCACAGCCTACATTTAAAATACGAAAAAGAGAAACAACCCATTCATTTAGAAAATGTCTTTAAAGAAAAGAAAATGTTGAAACATGGAAAACAAACCAAACATTTTCAACATCTTACCACATTCAAATGCATGAATGAAGGTCCATTGACCAAAACATCAGCATTTCTGTCATGTTTTCTTTTCCCTTTTCCTTATTTTGCACTTAGGTACTGGTGTGTAAAGGATTAAAATTCTTGTTTTGTTAAGATATGTGGCATTGAAATTCATTAAATGCAGTGTGAGTTCTGTTTATCCTGATAACAAGAAATATTAAAAATGAATTCATGAACAACCACAGTCCAGTGATATGTGATTTGTTTAAAAAAAAACATTTTCAGCCCTTTTTCAATGACACCACCCCCCACCACCAACAATATGTCAATATGAGAAATTCAATAAGAAATTTCAACTTCATCAACAATAGCAACATTCTGTATTATATTTCTGATTGAAGATAAAACCATACAGGCGCAGACATTACTTGCAGGTAAAGAATAATCATGTCACCCGATATATTATTTTCTTTGAATGAGTAAACAAATATTTCAGATAACAAATAACAAATGGAACATAAATATTTTGTGAGACTGTAATTTATGTAATATTGCTTGCAGGAGAGAAAAATGTCTCATATGACTGAATATCTGATATCATTTCTCTGAAATTTCAGTCATTTTTGTGTCTGACAGTAGCTGTGATTAAACTGCCACCCAAAACCAGACTGATAAAAAAAGAAGTTGGTGTAGAGTGCATTTTAGTACATGATGCTGGTAGGGAAGATGGAGGACAGTGATGAATTGGTCCATGTTCAGATTTTTCCCAAAGGCTGTTGGATAGCAATGTGATCAACAGAGCAGTGGGGGGGGGGCTCAGTTGTGTTCTACACCTCATCTTATAAAATGTTTCAGCTTACCCCAAATCTTTTCTGATCACAGTGCAGACAGAAAAAGGAGGGAATTATCAGAAATGGCACATAACATATTTTGCTTTCATCAGTAGAAGTTTGTCCATGCATATGTATGCAAAAATAATATACAAGATTTGTTTTGTTTGATTTCTTTTTTGAGGGGCTGTCAGTTTGCATTGTGTCCTAGGAGAGCAGTAGGCTGCTCGGCAAGTTGTAGAAGCACTACAAACCCTATAGAAATCAATCAATCTTTGCATGAATAATACAAGCTTCATGTACGATTATTACACATAATTATATAATATTATTTTTAAATTATACAAAAAGATGAAAACATTCAGAATAATCTGCATCTGGATAATCAGGAGGGAAAAGGGTGAAGGAATAATTTCCATTTGTTTATCATTTCAAGTGATGTGTGTGTGAGAGAGAGAGAGAGAATGTCTGTTACATTTTCTTACCTGCTGTAAAATTGAGTTTCTGAAAATGTAGAAACAAAGAGGAACACACTGTGAAATAAGATGTAAATTAAGTCATTTTGAGATTGCCCAATTTTAATGTGATTTTAATTTATTTGTTTTTGCGGGGGAAAGCTTCCATATTTACTGTTGTGTTCAATTAAAGTGTGGCATGTCAAGTTCCATGCAGATTAAAATATTCATGGCAGCGGTACTAATAGCGTGGTGGAGCTTTCTGCTGGGAATCAGTGTCTGGCATGTAAAAAGAGCGGCACAAGTAGTGCCGAATCAATCAGTCTCTGAACAAGCAGTATGTAACATGCCTAAAGGATAGCAACATGACTGCAAGCCTGCTGGGCTGAAATTCAGCATATATATTTCAGGTCTAATGTCGCATGACAAGAGACCAAGGTTCTGTCAAGGTGAATCAGTTACACCTTGAAGGCCTTCCTTATACAGCTCTTCTACTCAGCCATGCAAGGATTGCAGTAAATTTCAGCAAAAATATATTTAATTTGCCTGTTTTTACACAGACCCTGTTGAAGACCCTTGAAAATGCAGTTCACAAAAGATTAATTCCACATCCTAATATACAAAATGCATTTTCTATAGGTACAGTATGTCATGAGGTAGTAAATGTATTTATTTTTTAAGCCATACAAGCAGAAACACATCTTACAGAGTTGCTAACAGTGATGTAAATGCAAATGGATCTTAAGTTAGAATCATAACAGAAACACTGAGAATTTGATCAAATATCAAATAACTTGTCAATCTACAATCCTGTTGTAATCCAATCAACTGCACGCAGCCTCTTTATTGCTTTCTAACACAGACTGTAATTCAATTTGAGATTGCCTTGTTTCTGTTGGGAAGTGCTTTCATATTGTAATATTGCATCTCTGCCTAAAGAGTGTGGCAGTTGACCAAAGTGTGGAAATTGTATTTTGTAATGTTATGACCTAGATCTGCCATGTAACATGCAATGAAAAATGCATCATATTGAATTGACAAATCCTTTAAATGTAGTACACGTATAAACAATGTGCTCTATAATCATTTTAGAGATTTAATGAAACTTCAGTTACTTCACTGACAGATAGCATATTATTTTGAACAAAACAATCACCACAGCGAATATTTCAAAACCCTCATTATCTGCGTGCCATCTATTTGCCGTTTAGTCATGGTCAGTGCTAATTTAATGGGTCTGCTGTTTTGAGTAATACAAGTCTTTTAACAGTGGTAGAGGAATTTAAACGAACATTCCATGAAGTTTTAATACAATAAACAATAAGAAGGCTATATGGCTTACAGTAACACATGCTAGCTAGCTCTACAGGGGAGGAGCAAATAAAGTAATGATCCATACTCTGTGTAAATGTCAGCTAGCTAGATGCTCAGTTTCAACAAGCTAGCTAGCTAGCTGCGTTATGCTATAGTCACTGTATCTATATAATGTACCTAGTTGCCATAGTTTTTAAAACTGTTTTTCATTTGTGGGTGACATTTATTTATTTAAAAAAATGTTGTTCCCCCCTGCTTTCCCCAATTTGGTGGCCAATTGTACCCTCTATTGAGATTCAATTACCCACCCTACGAGCCCGCCCCCTGCAATTACGGGACCAGCTGCTACCCTGGAACCAGTTGTGATGAGGGCAAACTGCCCTCGAGACGGACCCCGCTGAGCCATTGACTGTGAATCCAATACACGCAGTAATGTTGTAACATTTGCCCCATCTTTAAACACCAAAACATTTTTATAAGGATTTTACGATGCTTGGTCCACTGCAGGAAATTACCCTGCTGTAAATCCGACTCTCATCATGGGAGTGTAACTTGTTATACCTGTAATATCATCTGCACAGGTCAGCATAACTGTGCAGATGACATGCATCAGTACCTGTGCTAATAACTCACCAATGTGCTGTGCATCAGATTCCTCAGCAGCCACTTACACAAAATGCTTTCCCATCATGGGACTGCGTGCCATCTGATTTGAATCACCATTTATCATTTGTAGTGGAAGGTAGGTTGATTATTACAAGGTCACTGCAGGTACCATGTTGTGTGAAGTGGATGCTTGTCATGAAGTATGACTTTCACAGCATAGCAACACACGACCACCTCTGGCACAATGGAAATGTGAAAGAGAGGAGCCACATTTTAAAGGGCTGAAGACACCTGGAAATGATCACAACATAGAAAATACTGAAAATAATGGTGCTATTTATCAAACAAGGCAAAAAAAAGGTGCACGTTTGCATGCTGTTATGCATGCTATTTATTCACTATTTTAAAAAATCGTAGTGTGGTTCACTTTTGGGTGAGACGAGCGTACACCAGCTACAACAAGTGAAATGTACAATATATATTCATGAGGAGGCTGATTTGTATTGAACATTTTAATAAGGCCTTGGCTATGTGTATGTTTCGGTATGCTGAATTCCACAGGCTAAATGTATGGAAAGTTCCTTATTCTGTTTTTCACAGGCTGCAAGTACAGTCCATAAGATTTCACCCTAGATGGCATTGATTTTCCTCTGCTATTTTGCCAGTGTACAAAAAGGTATTATTATTATTATAATTATTGTAGTATTTATTATTTTACAATAGCCATGTGTGGTAGCCAGTTATTTTACTTGCAAGTGAGCTACAGGTAACAGCCAAAATAAAGGAAACACCAACAGTGTCTTAATAGGGATTTGGGCCACCACCACATCTTACAAGTTAACCCGTTTGAATGGAAGTCCATATCCATCGAATCAACCAGTGAATTTCCAGAGACCCTTGTGTCTATTGTTTAGTAGGTATCATATGAAATGTAGTTATCATATTATTAAATGCAAATTAACAGTGTAATAACACTGTTAATTAGGCACAATTGACTATGATGACTTGTAGGTTGTAGATATTACTCTCAGCTACAGGTAACATAAATAATATGGTAGACATTAATAAAATTAACTTTAACCAACAGGCATGTCAGTCAGTGAAACCCCACTTTTCTGAGATTATTTGAATGGTCACCCATCTCTGAGGAGCCAGACACGGGTCACACACACACACACACACATACCTTACAGTATGAAATGGGGCAGTTCATTTAAAAAAGAGCCACCTTCTAAAACAATCAGCTAACCTCAATGGCTTTAGTAGTTTATCTTTAAGATAAATATGACCAAATACTAATTTTAATAACATGCCATTTTTCATGTGCAGTAGCTGGTGGGAAAAAAACTAGTCAAATTATTCTTGGGGTTTATTATGGGATCATATAAAATGCATTTTAAAAAAACCTCTCTGAAGAATAATCACCCTTATGGTCATCAATTACTCAATGTTGTTGTTGTTTGTACACTTTAATACTGATTCTGAGAATGATGGGCTTCCATCTAACATCAGGTGTTCCTTTTTGACTCTACAATGTGGACACACATGGATGATAGATCTCAAAAATATCCTGTGGATTCTGTGGTAAATCGTTAACACATTTTATGACAATTTTAGTTAAGTTGAGTAACTGTCCATTGAGTGGTCCAGTTTTTTAATGGTTTGAAAGGAGCAGATTTGTACATTCATATTTATATTAATCATCTGACAAAGTACACAGATTTACTTTTAAAATAAGTTTATTTTGGACATCACCTAACATCATGTTTATTTTGTGATATCACTCCAAAAAAAGTTTCTTTGTTGGTCTTGCTTTCCTATGCTGTAATACGGCATTGTGAAGCTATACCTCGTTGACCAATACCTCGATTTCCTGGTCTGTAAAATGTTTTCTTTTTCTCATTGTTCCCTCACTACTTGTACCTGGTTGCTGTGCATCCAGTGTGATCTGGACATGTGAGTGTGCCATGTTGTTTTGGATCGTTTTTATGGGTGTATCCTACCGCAATTTGCATATGAGGGCATTTCATTTATTTGATTGCATAATTAGAATGACTTATTAGTGAATTAGCCATTAATGTGTCACTATTTGCGACCGCAAAATAGCCACAACAAAATACTGATCGTCCTTGCGATGCGATTATCTTAGTAAATCTGGCACTCAGTCTCGGGTTAATCATGCGTACATGGGAGTCACTTCAAGAAAACCTGGTAGATGAGAATATATTCTTCAGTGAGAGTGATCTGGACACAGCGATTGCCTTATATGGAAAAAGCAAACAGCAGTGTTTCTTCTCTGTCTGCTTGCTCTTAGTAAATAGCAGGCAGTGGAGGAGGGGAGAGCTTCCTTGAAAAGGGAAAGCCTGTAAGAAAGTCCCTGTGAACTTTGAATGCTTTCTGTTAGAGCCATATTTAGTAATTATATCTAAATTGCATATTTGTATGGACCCATAAGGCTTCCGTAGTAGTGATGTCATCAGACGAGAGAAAGCGCTAGAAGCCTATGGAGAAAAACTGTTTTTTGACCCTTATGATTTCATGTTTTTAGTGTAATGTTCCTTTTTTTCAAGTAAAAGGTAAAACTTACAAGACGTGTCATCTTTTGGAGTCAAGCTTATAGCTTCTGTAGGCTTACCAAGAAGTGTTGTAGAAGAAAACTAGAAAGACAACACTACACTTTCATTTTGATGCACCAATTTTGTTGCACATGTGGTATACGTTGGGGTTGACTGTACGTAATAATGTATCCCTGGCTGATATATAATTTGTCATAATAAATAGTACAGTATGAAACATTTTACAATATACTGTTTTACATTTTCATGTACTTCCAGTGTGTATCTTGAATATGTACTCACATATTTTATAGTTTTTATAACTTGGGACTCGATGGTACACCTCAAATCCTACCATCAACCATGTCTCTGCAGTGTTTATGGCAAAGTTATAAGGCTTTATTTAAGCGTAGAGAAAAACATGTCGGAAATTGCTTTTTTAAGTGCTCAACATAACCAACCTCCGGAGATGAGCTACCGTTTCTTGTCACAAAATGACCGGAATGGAGGTGGACATGCCTTAATGTGCCACCCTCCTGGATTAGTATCTGTGCATTGCACTTTAACAACAAAACTAGAGCCCTTAATGTATTATACAGGAGGCAGAAAAAATGCCATGTGTACTGCATTTCATTACATAAGAATTATGCATGTGGCTTACACATGATTGGAAATAGGAAAATCTTTACAATCCTGTAGGATGCTGTCACAACATTACAGGGATCTTCTAAATTAACTCACAAGTATAACATAATTGTGTGCTGGCAAAAAGCACAGTTCGTGTTTTTAATCCCTGATCCCACAGGTGTGTCATTTAATGTAAGCATGTGCTTTGACACTGTAGGCTACTATTTAAATGAAGTGAAAAATAAGGAATTTAATTGAATTCTTAATTGTCTTTTCAAGAATATGTCTTGCACGCAAGAGGCTCAGGTTCACACAAGAAACAGCATAACCACGTACAGTATATCACATGAGAACAATAAAGAGTTTAAAGGTTTGATGCTCCTGGGCACAAACAAGCCAGCTGTTCTTTTTCTTTTAACCCGGACAGTAAAAGAGCATATTCACAGAACAAGATATGTGTGGGGTCCTCTATATTTGTGTGAATCTATTGCATAGGACTGTGATGTTTGGTAACTGGAAAGAGGCAATCTTGCTGGCATGATTGAGGATTTTGTTCGATTTTTTTCTTGTGTTGGATAGACAGTGTCCCTCTGCAGCTCTGTATGCAAAGGTTAAAATGCTCTGTAGATAACTACTGTAAAAGTATGAGAAAATGGTGCTTCCAACATTAAAATACCATTGTTTTCTCATCAGGTGTAGTCTTTGCTGTGCCTTACAGTAGAGGGTGCTGGTATTAGCATTCCATGTCAGTTTAGAAGTGTTACATGTACGTGTTAATGATTGTTAATGTTACAACAATGGTAATGATATAAATGGTTAATCTTTAACTAAATCATTCCATTGGTGAAGCACCACAGCATTTAAAATTGAAAGCAGAGCAATAAATGTTTTTGTGAGGAAAAATATTGAGAAATGAAGAGAAGAAAGAAACAACAAAGACATGACAGGAATACAATAGAAATGGTCAAAAGAAATGAAGATAAAGCATTGCATTTGGTGTAATCCATGTCCAGGATAAAGTGATGGGTCTTTTTGAGTCATGGACCCAAGTGCAATTTAGCATTGTATTTCTCTATTTCAGTTCACTGTCTGAAGTTTGCAAAGTAAAGTTCAAACTAATAAAGGAAAATTATTTTTGATAGTAAAGCCTATATTGGGTTTGATAGAAGACTAAAACCAACAACATGACTTTCATGAATAAGAAGACATTTGCATATAGGCAGAAGCAAAGGATTTTTTTCATGGTATGCTTGAAGACCTTTGAGGCCTTTCAGAAATCAATACCGAGATACAAATGGCTTCTCGTTATCTACAGTTCTAATGCATAAGTACCTTCTACCTTGGGCTCCTGGGACCCATTCAGTCTGTGTCTGGGTGCCAGCAAAAGTTAAATGCTAAGGGCATGTTAAGCAAAATTCATAATTTGCATAATAGTGAGCTCGCTTGGAAATTAAGGCTGTGTGGCATGCAAGTCCTGGTCAACAATATCTTGTAAAATACTCTAATTGAGTGAGATGAGAAACCTAAATGGGGTTGATTGTATTATAAAACAGATCATTAGGGTCCTGAAAAGGTTTGTTAACCTGCCTTCCTAGCAGTGGCAATAAGTATGACACAGCACGGCTAAAGAGTATGTTTGAACATAATTCTAATAATTTTGCCTTCCACTAATATAAACACCATAGATAGCGAAACACTAAGAAGCCAACCATTAAAATGAACAAACTAGTGTATGATGCAGTTGTTATTAGTAATACAAATTTATTTGATTATTGTTGTGATTTCTTGATTTTGTGCAGGATGTTAAGCCACCCACATTAGCTAGGAAACTAGCATGATTTGATAATGAAACATTGTAACTAGTTGCTTAGTAACCAAATAATTATAGCTATAGTGGAAGGATGAACTGTATAGTCCATTACAGACATTAATTTTCAATGGTCTTGTCTTAATTGTATGAATCTATAAGGATGTGAATGGATACATTTTATAAAATCGATACAGCACTAAAACCCATGTTCTCATTAATTCATTTATGAATATTGCCATTAACACAGATTCTAATTCTATATCACTTTATTCCATCACAGGGTGTACCTTGACTACTCCAACCTGTTGACTTTAATAAAGAAAGCATATTTCAATTTAGGCATTTTGTTAGTTCAGGACTCTACTCAATGGTTGGCTTAGGGAAACTTGCAGGAATTGCTTTTCCATCACAGAATACGATGATTGAATATTATAAATATTGACTATTATTCAATTTTGGTGTGACCTTTGCTAAACTCCAAAAGTTACTATTTCAGCCATTTGAGCTACCATTCCATTTGAGCTATAAAATGCCCCTTTTGTTTTAGTTGGCACAACAACCCTGATTAAAATGTTCTAGAAACATATAGTTAAATATACAGGTAGTGGCCAAAAAGGCAGAAACACTTCAATGATACGACTAAACAATGTTTTTTTCAAACTGCCTGCTCATACCCTAGATTGAAATTTGCAGTCAAACAATTTAGTCTCACCTGTTTAGCCTTGGACCTCAAACTAATGCATGGACACTACAGTCGAGGAGTATGTGCTTTTCACCACAGTTGCTACTTTGTTGATGATGTCTTTCCCTTAGAGTTCAATGTGGACATCACATCAGGAAACATTAGCAAGTTGAGCTGTCTTCATCACTGAAGCTCTTGCCAAACATGCCCCAACAATCACCCCTGTTTCAAAGTCAATGAGGTCTTGTCTTCTAGCCAACTTGGTATAGCCAACCAGGCCTGTGCAGTATTTTTTCTTGACCCTGAGCATCCTGGGATGTTAATTGCCTGCTTTTAATGTAATTTGTGTCCCTCATTTATCCAAGTGTTTCTACCGGTTCTGTGTGGCTCAGTTGGTAGAGCATGACGTTATGGGTTCATTTCCCACTGGGACCACATATGCTGAAAAATTATCGCTTTGGATAAAAGGGTCTGCTAAATGGCATATATTATATTTTACCTTTTTGGCCACAACCTGTACATTTCGAAGGATTATTTTTACATTTGGTAATTGATGATGAATCATAAGTATTGATATATTTACTTCTTTGGGAAGTTTGATGTTGACAAGTGGAAATGTAAGAATATATTTTACACCTATGCAATTTTTAGTAACTGGAAATTACTTAAGAAATTGAGATTTACAACAGTAATTCAAGTACCACAATCTGTGTGCTAACAGTTGTGCTTCACCTGTGATTCAGTCTAACAATCTTTTGATTAGAAGTCCTGGTCCTTAATCAATGTCACAATGGTTTACATGCCATATAACCCTTGGATGAGAATGTGACGGTTTCCCAGGCTTGACCATTGACGGAAAATGTGTTCAGTTTTAGCTTTAGTTGCCAATGAATAGGGCACACAGTATGCCTTATTTCACATTCATAAACCAAGCAGGCTGATAATCTTAATTCTGCATCTCTCGCTCTCTCTCTGTATCACTCTTAAAATGTTTAATAATGAGACAAATAGCATACGTATTGATAACAGTGCCATAGGCTACTTATGGACAGATCATGCCATACCAATTTTAGTGCACAGCTGTATACTGAATAAGATAAATTGGGCATCACATGTTTAGAAGGTGTGGTAGCAGATTGTGAAGGAATGCACAAGAGTTCTCTCTGATTGCCACTGATTTTTTTTGCTTCCATGTTGTTGAAATTCATTGGATGTCTTCAGCACTTGAGATCTTGCAGGGATTGCAAATATGGTGGCATAATGTGGTATGTGCTTAAAATGTATGCCATGTAAACCCAGGAGGAGGTTACGTGCCATACATGACAAGAAGGGGTAAGTTATCATTTGGCAGTCAAAGACAACTGAAAAGGCCACCAAACTGAATTGAGTAAGGAGAGGAGAGGATGATACAATGCCTAGGTACTGGTGGTATTTCCATCTAGTTGTTCCCTATTTTGGAAAGAAATGTATTGCCTTTGATGTGATAACATGGACACATTTGTCTGGGTGTCTGTGGCATATTTGTTCTGAATTATTTGTTCTCAGTTAATTATTTCCTATTGTTTATAAAATAAGAAGGTATGCTCAGGGACATGTAATTGTCCTCTGGTCGATGCATTCATCCCGCTTAAATGTGAATTTATGTTTGAATGGTGTACATTCTACAAACACCTTTTCTCTTGTTCCGTAAGTGATTAAAATAATGAATACAATGAACTGTGCCATGTGTCCTTGTAGAAATTACAAGTCAATAACCAAGGACAAGTCTGCTATTTATTTACACTAAAGGTGCAAATTAACTAAACATTTCACAGGCAACACATACACTGCACCAAACAAACAGTTGTATTGTTTAGCACACATCCAATATAGCCCATTGGCTGCATCATCGCCAAGGGAGTGCATGAGAGACCACGGCTGGAATGGTGACCAATACAGCAATACATAAACAGTGAGTAACTTTGGTTTAAGAAAACGCTTGAACATGGAACCAGGAGAGAAAATACCCAACCAAAAGCATGTCTCCTCTAGAATTAGAGAGCATGATGCAATGATGCACTTAGTTAATTTATTTAAAGGGTCAAGGGGAACAGTGTCAAAAATCATGATAGCTGTTCAAATGTATTTTTTTGTATTCATAAGAAACATGACATTTGGTCTGATAACACACAGATGCATGTTTGTGTTTGTGTATTACAGACTGCATGGACGATACCCCAATGTCTGGCTGAGCCAGGAGGTGTCTCTGGCCCAATCAGACATGGCCCTGCATCTCATCCCCCAGTGTGAATTCATGTAAATGTTCCTTGTTAACTGTATAAGAGAGCTACACCTTGTGTTCATTGAAAAATGTGTTCCCACGGCCTGTGTAATTAACTTTCCTGTCTTCCGTTATGAACATCGGATCCATGTCTTCATTAATACGGAGAGAAAAGAGGAAAAAGGAAAGAGGAACAGTGGTTGCAAGTTGAAGCTTATTTGGATAGTTGCATGTAACAGCATCAAAAATTAAAAAGGAATTAATCTGAACTGCCATGACCCAGTCTTTACAAAGACTGTACATTCCAAGCTTCACAAACCTAATATGTACGGTAGGACTGCCATTCAGAAACTGCTTGTAGCCAAGGGAAATGCAGAACAATGTATAAACTGGTGTAGTGAGAACAAAACATGGACTTCTGAGCAGTGGAAGAAAGTAATATGGTCTGATGAGTCATCTTTTACTCTTTTCCCCCTCGTCCGACGAGTTTATGTTTGGAGAATGCCACAGGAAGCCAACTGTTACACTTGGTGGTGGATCTGTTAAGGTACAGTAGGCTCTGTTTTTATTCACACCCTTTATAAAATTAACAAAAGAGATTGTATAAAATAAACTATATAAGTAATGAGGTATAGGTTATGCTCAAAAAACCTGTATTACTAATACAATTTCTTTCCAGAAAACATCTGGATCACATTTGTTCATACCCCTAACTATTATTTTAAATTTAAACCAACAAAAACAAATCCTCATAAATATACAACTTATTTAAAGTCATTTGGAAGGTTATGGAAGTGGCTATACAGTGGCCTACAATGGTATCCTGTTTCCCTAGGGTATAAAAAGGGAACACACGTCTGAATTGCTGTGGCCAGCCATCATCATAGTGAAAGGCAAAGAACTCCCTGAAAGCATCAAACGAAAGGTTATTTATCTCTACCAATCAGGAGATGGCTACAAAAAACTAAAAAGTTAAAAGATACTGCTTTCCACTGTTGTGTCAGTTATTAGGAAGTTTAGGGCCCCTGGAACAGTGGCTAACCTGCTAGGTAGAGGACGCAAGTGTGTGTGTGTAGGGTGTAGTGAGATGGATGGTTCAAGAGGCAAAAAGGGGCACAGTTCAAGATTTCCAAAACAACCTGGCATCTTGGGGTTACAAGTTGTCTAAAGCGACGATTTGACGACGCCTACATGACAATGGCCTTATGGCAGAGTTGCAAGAAGGAAGCCTCTTTTGAAGACAATCCACCAAAAAAGGAGTCTTGAATTCGTCTACAAACTACATTTGAACTAATTGGAACCGTGACTTATGTCCAAATCAAGCTTTTTGGACATGTACATCAGCGTTATGTTTGGCTTCCAAAGAATGCAAGTAATGTTGAAAAGCATGATATGATAATGTGAACTGTTGTGGTTCATGCCAATGCATTATTAAAGAATATATTTTTTTTTGCATAAAATATACCTCATTACTTATATAGTTTATTTTATATGATCGCTTTTGTTCATCTCTATCAAGGGTATGAATAAAAATGGAGCATACTGTATGAGCAGTCATCTCAAGGGGGTAATTGGGTCAGATTACTGTACATGGTAGAATTACGGTCAAAGAATGAAACCAGTCTTCGTGACCAGTCACACCCTTTAATAAAAAAACATTGGGCCTGGGGCAGCGGCTGGCTTAGCGGTCTAACGTGCCACACTTTGGTGTGGTGTGCGCTGCCTGTCAGGGACGCGGTTTGAAACCCGCGTCTCTACCAGACGCCCCCATTTGGCTGTCCGCCTCTGGGGGAGGGGGGAGGGTGAGCCGGCACGAGTCCGTCGAGGAGAAGGTAAAAGGCGTCCGTGGAAGAATTTCCGTCTCGGAAGAGGCGGGAACAATCGGCCCAGAATGAGTGTCTCGCTCCCGGAGGACGGGCGGCGGACTCGTGGGGGTGGGGAATTGAAATAAATAGAGGGTATAATTGGCAACCAAATCAGGAGAAAAACGGGAGAAAAAAAAATACATAAAAAAAATAACATTGGGCCTCATTCACAAACAGTGCGTACATAAAGTGTGCGCACGATCAATTTGATGCAAATTTTGGAATTTATCAATTTGTTTTTACTTCAAAATGTTCTTAGAGCACGCACAAATTTGTGACTGCCGCAGACCACTCATGTATGCAAATATATGTAGAAAATAACAACATGCTTGCATCTCAATTGTGATTAAAAGTATCAATTACATTATACATATGAGAAGAAACTGGTGGTATTATTCCTAATAGTATTATTGTATAACACCTTTGTATAACACAAGACACGCATTTTGTGAGTGTTCTCTAGCATCTAGCGTCACAGTTAAACATAAGCAAGGAATGCCACATTCTTTTGATGAGATAAGCCCCTATACACATTACTAAACAGATTCAAGAGTGGCTTCATTAACACCAGCATGAAGCCAAACACCTTCCATGGCCTCCCCAATCACCAGATCTAAACATCATTGAACAGTTATGGGAAGTGCTGTAATGTGCAGTGCAGAATACACTGTATTTCCACCACCTTTATCTCTCACAGAAGTTGAGGCTTTCCTTCTTGAATAATGGTCTAGTATCCCACTAGAAACAGTTCAAAACTTGTATAACAGCATTTCAAGAAGGATCGATGCTGTTCTGAAGGTAAAGGGCAGCCCAACTCCATATCAGTTAATAAATATTCCTATATTGTTTGGCGTTTACATTATTTTCTCTACTCCCTGTATATCTCAAATTTAAAACAGAAAATATGTTTTCAACTACTGAAGTTGAAGTTTTAAATGTATCGAAGTATATCAAAAATATTTTTTGTTTTATTTTTGTTCAGTCCAGAGCTTTGTCAAAGTTAAGTATTGAATTTAGCTATATTTAGTTAAGTTTAGAACAGAGGAACGTAACATTTCTCAAAAGAACACTGACCGAGCAAAAGACATATAGCTAGGGCTAAATGTGACGAGCAAAGCATGCAATGATTTTCAACTTTCGTACGATCAACTGTCAACTCTCTTCTTATGAATTTACTGCCTGAAGATGACACATGTTGAAACAGTGACCATATTGTATGCTATTTTCATATTGTAATATTCATAGTCTATTCTAATGAAGTGCATTCTAACCACCATTTTGTCCTCATTTAATAGACGGATATTACAAAGGCCAATATCCAATGCAAATGCAATCAGATGATTTTCCCTAATTAAAGCAATCAAGAATCTGACTGGAATGTAGTTTTATTAGCCCCCCTCCCTCCCCCTGCATTTGAGCTATGGCCCCTGTGTAATATCTACTTACATTGCACATTTTCATATCTAGTAATGTTCATTCTTGCATGGCACATGTAAATACATTGATTTCACATGATTTAACATGACTGATAGCATTTTTAGTGCCTATAGCTTGCTGAAGAATGCCTCAAATGGGGCTGGCGGATAGCGTAGTGATCTAACGCACCACACTTTGGCTGGTCCGGTGTGGTGTGCGCTGCCTGTCAGGGTTCGAAACCCGCGTCTCTACCAGACCGGCCCTGGTCGTCAGCCCGATCGGAGGCGGCGTTTGGCTGTCCGCCTCCGGGGGAGGGGGGAGGGTGAGCCGGCAGGAGTCCGTCGAGGAGCAGGAAAAAGGCGTCCCTGGTAGAATTCCTTCTAGGAAGAGGCGGATAAATTCGGAGGACGGGCGGCGGACTCGTGGGGGAGGGGGAATTGAGATAAATAGAGGGTATAATTGGCAACCAAATTGGGAGAAAAACAGAGGGAATTTTTTTTTATTTTTTTTATTTTTATTTTTTAATGCCTCAAATGGATGCTGAAGATGGTTATGTAGCATCCATTTGTTTGTATATTGGTAATCCTAGGTATTGACTTGGTTGTCATAAATGGCAACATTTTGTTATGTAGTCACCTGTGATTTCATTAAACTTTTCTGCTTTATTATGGCAAACATGAGATTTGCTGGGTAAAAATATAGTCTACATTGGGATGAATATCACACTTTCAGTCCTAAGAACCATGGGAGAAATCCCTTTGCCAGCACCTTCATGAATGACATCAATTCACATTCCTGGCTATATCTGCATTGAGCTATAGTATGAATTAATTATACTACTGATTTCCTTGCATTAACATGGATTGAAGCCACACAGCACATTTGCTGTCAAGCCTTTAATGTGCACCAGTGGAGCTTTAATTAATGTCTTTGTCTGCACTTTTGACTGCAGAGCACATTGACAATCTATCTTCTTTTCTCCACGGTAATAAATGATCCAAAAAAATTCAGTATCATGATGGACGGAATGCATAAGTATCTGCGGTCTTAAAACAGCACTAGTTTAAGCAGGCACAACACTTCCAGTTTGTAGAACATATGTTAGGAGCAGGTATTTACTCTCCAAGCTGAAACTTAAATGAACAAATAAGTATATTTAGTTGTAGTCTGAATTATTCGGTAATGGCTTCATTGCTTTTGAAAGAAACAAACATTTATAATATGAATATTAGTAAGATGGAGTTTTGTATTGAAACTTTTGCAATGTCGAATGGATTTGTCCATCCTGCATTTCATATAGAACCTGGATATGCCAGAAGGGTTGATATTTTAGCAATGAGTATTATCAGTAACTTGCCAACGTTATGACTGTGAGCTTTGCCTGAATAGTTATTATTAAGTAATTATGGCTTGCGCATAATTATTAATTGGAGTGTGTATGACAGAAGGCCTACTGATTTGCTCATGCATGTTCTTCCTTTCTATATTTCTTACCGTTTCTTCTTGAAATAAACATTGCCTGCATTTCCTTGTATTTCTCCATGTATTCTATATTGAGCATAGTCATTTTGTTTTTATTTTTTTTTTTTGGGGGGGGGCAGGGGTATACATTTTATATGCATGAAAGTGGACTTGCTCGTAATTTGTGTGAAATTGTAACTATGAAAAAACACCCAGAGGCGAAATTATATTTACCTTCTTTTCAGTTATCAGTATCTTTTGTATGTTCCTTGCAGTGTGCCAACCTGGATTCTTCCGATCTTCTCTTCAGAGTCTAAGCTGCAACAAATGTCCTCCGCATAGCTACACCAAGCTGGAAGCCTCTACATCCTGCCAGTGTGAGGACAACTACTATAGAAGGGACACGGACCCAACCAACATGGCATGCACAAGTAAACCCTTGCACGGAAACGTTGGTTGTTTTTTTACCAAAATATGTAATGCTTGTCTCATTTCAGAAACTGCAATTGTACAACACCTGTGTATACATGTCTGTTATATATTACATATTTAGATATCAACATTTTTGCTTCTTCCATTGTCTGAATCCTTTTTAATTCATTGTATTGAATCAAACTCAGTATTATTTGTCTATTTATCTAATTAATCACCACGTGATCATTCATAAATTAAGCGATATGTTCAACTATAGCAGCAACAGACAGGTCAACCGAATTACAGGCTACAAAACCTGAAAACACAAGACCCAGTTCAAGGCTGTAGGAAGGGTTCTTGGGAGTGTATCCACCTAAAGCATTTGGTTCTTGGTGCAGTGATGTGCCCCACAACCTGGAATTGAATCCTGACCATGCCAGTGCCAGCAGTGATGGGACAATTCCAATTGGGCATTCCAAATGGTGATATTAAGAACAATGTTATAAAGTTCTTTAAAAAGAAGGCTTTATAAATACAGACCTCACGTAACTGTCATCCAATTCTTCAATGTGGCTTGAATAATAATAAGAAGAAAGTGCTACTGCTAGAAGTACAATAAACTGTAAGGGAATTACATGCACATGGGCACACGTTATTCAGCTAATTCGACATGCTTGTTAATCAACATAAAAACAGGTTACATTTACATGTAAGGCCTTTAGCAGTTGTCTTTGTATAACCCGTGGGTTTTAAAGTGTTTTATAATCATTTACACTAGCCTGAACCTCTGCATTCTGTACTTTCTACAGAGCCTCCTACTGCTCCACGGAATGCCATCTCAAACGTGAACGAGACCAGCGTGTTCTTAGAATGGACTGGGCCCGAGGAGACAGGCGGCAGGAAGGATGTGAGCTACAATGTCCTGTGCCGGAAGATCAGCATGGACTTGCGTCAGTTTGAGGAGTGTGGCAGCCAAGTGCGCTACCTTCCGCAGCAGAAGGGTCTGCGCGACAATTCTGTCATGGTGGTCGATCTTCTCGCTCACACCAATTACACCTTCGAGGTGGAGGCCATCAATGGTGTGTCTGAGCTTACCACCATCATACACCAGTCTGTCTCTCTCAACGTCACCACTAACCAGGCAGGTGAGTGGAACCGTGACTCTCCTAACACCTATTAGACATAGGACTCTAGTTTGGGTATTTTCATTGTCATCAATAAAGGCGTTTGCATTGGGGTGGGCAGCACAATGAGGGGGTTTGTCAATAAAAACATTTGGTGCTCTGAAAGTTTTGTGTGTGATAATTAGTTTGCATTTTTGTTCACCCATACCACCTCTTCACTCAAACTCAGGACGTTATATGCTAGTCTGGTGACGTTAATAATATGCGCATATGTGAACAGATATATGTGGGCAGATGCGTGAAATCAGGCATTACATCCCCCATAGACTGCTTTGTGGATGCTCTGTGTTTTGCCTCAGTCATTGGCAAATCATTCCAGTAATGATTTCTGTATTCAAATAGGCAGTTCAAAGTATTTAAGCTTTGCACTTGTAAGGAGTGGCTCAATCAATGCACTTAAATGAGAGAGAGTGAGAGAAACTGTCTATACTCCTGTCAAGTTGTGTAAGATATTTTTTATAAATAAATATATGCATGTATACCCATTCTTTTTTATGTTGAATATTAAACTTACGAATTGAAAAGTAACGAAGTGATTTTTTTTTCATGGTATTGTTGAGCGGGTGTGGGGGGAGGAGTGCTGATGATATTTTTGAACTGAGGCAGAGTGGGGAATGTACCCATATTTTATATCCATAAAGGTTTGTACTTTGTTTAAAATGCATAAATGCATGCAAAATGATAAAAATAAGCAAGTGAGAGTAAATCTGAAACTACATTTATTGAAGAATCAAAACTGGTCATCCTTTGTTATTTGTTATTTGCTTCCCGGAAGACTGATTGTATTGGAATAACCGAGAGTAGCTTCAGAGACAGTGTGGGGTTTTCCTAGTGTCGACATCTGTTGAAATATTTGTTAGCAAATCTATAGGACCCCTTGGGAATACAGTATGTAAACTTCATTAAAAAGAATAAAGAAATCCACCTGGAAACAGTGCTGTATGATGCTCCTTCATCCTGATATAGTGATGCGTGTCCTAGATATCAAAAATGCTCATGTCTTACAGAAGATGTCATAAATAAAGATGAGATTTTCTGTCATTGTAATCACATGGTGCAATATTATGAAGTGGTGAGACACAACCAGAAGGCAATATACCATAGTTCTGTGTATTCCTGCATTTTGGTTTAGGGGTGAATTAATCCTACCCATTCTGACAGTTCAAATAGCAGGACATGTTATCTGAATCCATTTTCCTCCGTTCATTGCTGAATCTGTTCCAAAGCCCTCCCTCTCTTTAACTAATCAGTTAAATAATCAGACCACCAATGTCTGTTTTCATTGTTCTTCTCACACTGAACACCAAGCTTTTCCCCTTAATCCCCCTTGATAGCCCTAAACTCTACTTTATGTCATAAATAAAGCTCATTAAAAACATGTCCACATTTCACTTGCCCAGAAATACACATAGATAACTGAATAGCTGCATAAAGAATCATGCAAATACATGTCAAAAAGGATATGTCATTTTCCCATAAGAATTTAAATGATAGTTACTTTTTTTAAATTGTCCAGTTTAGATATGACCACAATTAACTCACTTCTTGTGAAGAAAAGAACAGTTGCATTTATGTGCAGGTCAAAGTTAAGGGCAAATGTTAACTGAATCCAGGCCATTGTGTCAGAATATTTGAAATATATAGGCCGTGTACAGTATATGCTTTTGAAACATTTAACATGTCCGGTGCAAGGGGTTAGATTCAGTGGTCTCTCCCCTGCTGTTTTCTGGCCTTATGTGTTAAAAGGTATCCTGGGGTTATCCTTCAAGTATCATGCTGGTATCTGTCAAAACATCAATCCTTAACCTCCAATGCATGAAAGAGGGGAAGTACGCTTCCTGGAGGGTCAGTTCAATTGCTCCGCACAGTTGGAGATTAAACAGGATTGGCTGAGAGCTGTGTGCCAGGCTGCAGCAGCAGTAATTTCAAATATGTTGTACCCATGACGAGGGCTCTCTGGAATGCATAGTGCAGGCACACTGTGCATTCCCCCCTCTGAAGTATTTGACAATATTTGCTATAATTCTCTGCATCACATATCTACTCATTTGTAGTGCATACCCTATTACCTATGTGTAGTGGAAGCCTTTTCCTACGGGAGAGGCTGCTATTGACTTTTCATGAAAGTGATGATGAGCCTAATGGATGCTGATACATAATCCTCTTTATCTGAATTAATACTGTAATTACTTGGGATCGCCCAAGACACTACGGTGCACCTGTTGCACACAGCAGTGGTTGAAGAGTTCTTCCAGGTGAGCGGTCATTATAATGAAAGGTATCGCTAATTACACTGACCTTTTTTACTACCAAACCAATGTCAGTGGAGCAGTGTGATCTTTTTCCTCATATTAATCATCATTAAATAAATTGTCTCTGATTATTATTTATACAATACCACAGGTCCATAATATTTAAGGGAAAAAATCTAAGAAATTAGTCATTTAGACCATCTGGCAGTTTGGTGTGTTATTCCTGGCAAGTGTCCGTGAGTAAAAAAAAAGTTTTTTCTTTATTAAAAATGGCAAGTTACCTGCAGGTACAAGCTAGCAGAGAGATATTTGTGATGAGGATCAGCTGTTAAGAGAAGACAAAATAGTTGATGAAAGGTCCTGCTGCTAGCGGACCTTATTTAATAATAATAATGCATTTTATTGAATTGGTGCCTTTCTGGACACCCAAAGTCACCTTACATAAAAGTCAATAAATGCAACACAGGAATTACAGTTTAGTGTTTATTTAGTGTTGACTTGCAACAGCGGTGGTCTTTAATTTCTGGGTGCATCCCCTGACATTAAAATGTACTTTAGAAATTGTATAGTTAATGATAAGTTGAGACAGCTTCACTTTTGTACTCATTAATCCAGGGCTATTCAATTACATTTTTGTAGTTGTACATCTGTAAGATACAGACGTGGGTGCAAACACAGGAAGGGAAAGCTTTCCAGATGGTTTCCCAATACGTATAATCAAGGGTCAAGCTTGTGTCAAGTGTCATCCAGTCTTACTTCATTATAGTCATCTTTGCGTCTTCCAGTGATCTATTTATACATTGTGTATCAATTAGTTTAATTACAGGCTCAGTTGTCAGCTTGGGACTGTCTACTCCTCCAAAAGCACATTGCATTCCAATGTACAATTAACTGCCAAAATAAAGGAATCACCTGAGTAAATGAGGGATTCAAAGTATTCAACAAAGTAATATAAAGTATTCAAGGTGCTTCCACACAGGTGTGGCTCCTGAGTTAATTTAGCAATTAACATCGCATCGTGCTTAGGGTCATGTATAAAAATGCTGAGCAGGCCCTGTTAATTTGGCTACCGTGGCTAGATGAGATCTCTGTGACTTTGGTGGTTGTTGGGGCACATTTGGCAGAATCATAGCAGTGATGAAGACTGCTCAACTTGCTGATGTTTCATGAGTAGGAGTAGCTAAGGTTATGCTGGCATGGAAGTTTGAATCAGTTGACAGTTGTGTGTTGCAGTGCATAAATCCCTTATACCTAAAAATGCATGTTTGCCATTGCCTGCAAAGAACACAGGCAGTGGTCTACTGAGCAGTGGAAAAAGTCATGATCAGATGAGTCATCTTTCACCCTGTTTTCAAGCAGACGAGTGCATGTGTGGTGCACGCCAAAATAAACCTACATGCCCGACTGCTTGTTTCCCATAGTGAAAGGTTCTGGCGGCTCTGTTATAGTGTGGTGTAAATATAAGATTTAAATTGAGTTGTATACAGAATAAGCTTGGCAACCCACACACTGGAGAACCAATGCAGCAAATCTTTCTGCTTATGAAGCATCTTTAATATTGATCCAGCCCTTGCATTTTCCTGGCATGGATTAGGTCCACTCAACCCCTCAGAGGACAATGTAAAGGCCAATAAATACAATTCTGAGTGATCACCTTCATACTGTCGTGAAGCATTTCAATCCTGATGGGAGAGGTCTCTTCTAGTATGACAATGCCCCCATTCACAGGGCATGAGTGGACACTGAATGGGTTGCTGAGCATGAAAATGATGTTAACCATATACCATGACCATCTCAGTCACCAGATCTCAACCCAATTGAACACTTATAGGAGATTCTGGAGCAGCGCTTGAGACAACATTTTATACAACTATCAACAAAACACCAAATGATGGAATGTCTTGTGAAAGAATGGCGTTGTGTCCTTGCAACAGACAAGGTGTTCAAGTTCCCAGACACGGTGGCTGAACGCTCTATCAAAACACTTTATGTTTGTGTCTTCTTTATTTTGCCAGTGACCTGTATCTTGTCCTCACAAATCTATTTGCTCAATTGTAGCAAAAACTGCAAAAAAAAGGGCCTGCTGGGCAGCTGTGTCCAGTTGAGGCACTGTTTCTGGGTGTAGTGAAGCGCCCCATGGTTTGGAATCAAATCCAGAGTGTGCTTCTGCTGACTGGGGCTAGGAATTATGCAGGGTGACATATAATTGGCCACAGCAACTCCCTGGGAAGGAGGGTTGGCACCTTATCACAGGGGATACCTTATCATTTTAGCAACTTCTCTGTTTGAATGTTTGAATGGGCACATGAAATAACCTGCAATCTGTATTGTATTCATAATAAAAAATAAACATTTGATATTCTAGCATTATCCTACGTTACCCCTAAAGTTGTCTCAACAAATTGAAAAAAGGTCCTGGTGATTATTTATATTGGAAGGTATGAGACTGGGAAGGGAAAACTTGAGTTTCCAATTCTACGATGGAAGGATGCATTTCTGCTGGTGGTCAAATAAGGGATCTAGAGTGGGGTCATGCGTGTCCCAGGTGTGGCAAATACAATTGGGTCAGAATAAAAAATGTATTAATTAAAAAATAGGTCAGAATTAATTTCAAGTGTCTGTCTCTTGCCACCACTATGTTCATGTTTGGACAGGCCCAAAGTCTGTTGACTATGCACACCACAATACTTTATGACATGAAAGCTGGTTTAGAAATAAAAACAATTCTTCGAAAATCTAGGAGTGAAGCATAATTGCCCAGAATTGCCCTGGGAAGAAGGGTTTTAATCAGCAGAGTAACCCCCATGTCATTGTTTTCTTGCAACTCCTCTGGTCAACAGGGCACCTGCAAGCTGCCTCTGAATTCAGTTCAGCTGCACAGTCCTCTAACAGTATCTGTGGTCGCTTAGTTATATTGAGAAAGATACTGCAAAGGGTGCCCGTACAGAAATGGGAGGTTCAATTGACAGTCTCTTTCAGAAGACTCTTGAGGCAAGAGAAGAACCGTTTCAGTCTAAAGAAAGTTTTTGCCTTACCAATAATTTTACAACTTCTAAATCTTCTAAAAACAACTCAAACATTAGTGCATGAGGCCTGCCACACAGCTTGCTGCCCTCCAACCTCTCTCCACTCAATGCGGGACAATCAGTCCTTTTATTGAGTCCCAAATTAAAGTCAGCTGCTAGCAATCCCCATTGTCTCATTTGCTTCAGCTGGTGGCCAGGTGTGGAACTGCAGGCTGCTGGGAGCTGTAGTTTCGATGGCGATGGCTCTAGTGGTTCACAAGAGTAAAAGGGGCAGGCAGTCATTTCCCCTGGCTGTTGCCTGTGATGACACAATGTATATAGTATTTCGAACTGGGGAGGAAAAATTGGAAAAATGTGATATAGCCTGTGCAAAATGTAAGATTTAATTCTTTGAATTTTGCTCTCATGTGATCCCAGTGTTGCATTAATGTATATAATATACAATAATAATATACACCATTTAGCAGACGCTTTTATCCAAAGCGACTTACAGTAGTGAATGCATACATTTTCAGTATGTGGCCCCAGTGGGGATTGAACCCACAACCTAAGCGTTGCCAACGCTGTGCTCTACCAACTGAGCCACAGAGAACCATATCAGTGACCTAAAGTTCCCTGTGTTAGTGATCCATTTTTTACATTCTTCTTTGAGGATTATTGGGCAGACCAATGCTCTCCTGCTGTTCCCTGACACATAATTCACTTGGCAGGAATGATTTTTCTGCTCCATTTGGCTCATGATTTGTACAGCAGTGCCAGCAGACTTCAGCTTGCCACTCCCCATGATTCCCCCAAAAAACATGTGTTTACAAACACACAGCCTGTTGAGAGTGAAAATAATTACATTTTATTAAGATGTGCTTTCTAGGGGACAATCCTGAATTAAATACCATGTTACATGTATTTGTCTGCATAAACTATAGCAAGAAATGTGTAGATACTGGTTGAAACTTCTGTTTTTAAAAGTACTGTATATTTACAGTACAGTTAATTTATGATCATTGGATTTCATCCAGCTTATTTATATTACCAGAATGTCTGTGACTTAATGCTGCACAGCTAGAGGATATTTCTGGAAAACCTAACACATTATACGCCATTAATTAGTGTTATCACACCTTCAGTGAAATGTTTCCTGTTGAGTCCAAGTGTTCTATCTGTTAATTGATTGAGCCCAACATTTGGACTTGGAATTAATTGAAACCTTATCATTATCAATTTAGTGTAGAACTGGTTTGCCCTGCATGCATTTGACTACAGTAAAAATATATAATGATGGCTGAATGAAGAAAAAAAATGGATTTGTAAATTATTTGTGAACTTAGAGTAACTTAATTGTACTGACACCCTTACTGTAATTTAACAAAAGATCTGCATAGCTTTTAACTTACCCATAGTACATTTTCACAAATTTTTAATAAATAATATTTTGCAAAAAATGTTTTGTTTGATGAGAACTGCGACTGATATTTTATCTGTATGTGAAACATGCCAAGACTGTTATCTATCAGGATTCTTTTTTGTTCATTATTGTTATGCTTATATTTTCATTCTGAAATGATATAGGCATGCACTGCTGTTGCCTTGCTAATCAGATGGGTGTTGATTTTGAAAAGTGTGCCATAGTCCACCCTTGGCTATTAGAATTAACTACTGTGTCTAATTATTATATAAAAACCTTGTATATCTGCATAGAATGGCTTGCAAGATTGTCAGCTACCTTTATATCTTCCATGTAGCAGTTAGCTAGAAAATTACTTTTTTCAGTTGGAGACTGGTATATTTGTCCAGGAAGAGGAACAGCTTCAGTAGTCAGTGTCTGGACCTCCATTAGAAGGATGCAACACCATTCCTCCACACAATATTCCATCATTTGGTATTTTGCTGATAGTGGTGGAAAAAGGTGTCTCAGGTGCTGCTCCAGAATCTCCAATAAGTGTTCAATTGGGTTGAGACCTGGGGACTGAGATGGACATGTCATATTGTTTACATTGTTTTCATACTCATCAAACCATTCAGTGACCACTTCTGCCCTGTGGCTGGGGAATTGTCATCCAGGAAGAGATATAATATATATATATGAAGGGCATGGCTGACAGGAGTATGGCTGGAGCATCAGGATATAAATGCTTCACCAGAGGATGCAGGGGTGGTCACTGAGAATGGTTTTGTATTTATTGTATTTATTGGCATTTACTTTGCCCTCTAACGGGTTCAGTGGACCTAAATCATGCCAGGAAAATGCACCCCACACCATAACAGAGCCACCAGAATACTTCATTGTGTTGGCCTTTATTTTGGCAGTTACCTGTATATATTTATAAAAACAAGTATCTTGCACAATTTGACGGGTGTAGAGACAGTATCTCTCTCACTCAAGTGCATTGAGCCACTCCTTACCAGTGTAAAGCTTAAATGCTGAACTGCTTTGTTGAATACAGATTTATTTTCAAATAGTTGTTTTTTGAATGATTTGCTGCAGGATTAACAGAACATCCACAAAACAATAGTGTGATGGAGGATTTATCACTTGTCTGCCCCATATCTGTTGATTTGTACACATTAATAACGTCACCAAACTACCACATAACGTCAAAATCAAAACATGTTCACCTCTAACTGGTAAAGTTTTCACCTCAAAGCTATTAAGAATCGATACCTCAAAGCACTGTCTCCTGTTCGACCGAGAAAGTCTAAATTAACAGGCTGCCGAACCATTTAAGTTGCTCATCCAACCTCTGCAGCTTTGCCCTATATCTCTTTTCTCCTTGACTCCATATCATGTTGCCAAGTATTCTGTTTCAGGCTTTTAAGATCTGAATGATTGTAGCTTTGTCCGGGCTAGGAGATACAATTACTCTTTGTTTGGAGAAAAAAAATCGGAATATTTTACCCTTCTCCTCCTGCACCGTACTGCATTGTAACATAAATTCAAGCTAAGTGGAGCTCCCATATCTTTGCCCTGGGGATCACTTGAATGTACTTAAATTCTCTTTATCTCACGGTTACAGTCTAACACTTCCATTGAAGTGCATAGAACAATATTGAATTTCAGCATTCCAGATTGTATTGAAAGGCAAGTGTGGGAGGTATTTTTGCATGCTCTTTGTGCATCTGGACCATTGCGAGTGTGCAGTGCAATGGACTTGTGTCAGAAAGAGTAGGACCTACTCCTTGCACATATTATTTTATAACATTTTTACAATTTGGGGTTTATAAATCCTAAATTGAGTATTATTGTTGTCACACTAATATAAATGCTACATATATGATTATTTAAATCATTTATGTATAGCTCTGAATGGGCATGTATTTATTGTCTCCTGATCTAACACAGTAGTGTTTAAAACAAATTTGAAACACAAAGGTGAAAACAAAAAAATAAAATAATGAGCTGATTCCCTGGAATATCAACACTGTGTGTATAACAATGAAAACAGTCATTTCCTTTCCCAATTCACATCCATTAAATGATTTTCCCTTTTTGGAGACTTGGATGAGTGACGTATTTACATTTGGAATGTTTAAGTTCTCCATACATTTCTCAAACTGCTAAATAACAATGGAGAGATTATTACCATATACCTTCTACAGTCAGTCTGGGTACGAATGTTTGCTCATAGATTTTGTCTTAGGAATTGTCATCCATTCTATGTTTTAAAAGGCAGTAGGAGCAGATGCAGCTAACAAACGTCTTTCTTGATTTATGGTATGGCAGTGGAGAGGGGTGCTGAGAATTACAAGTGCAATTATCAAGCATATGATAAACATTGACATCCTAACTAGTTAACTAGAAATAATTCAATTCATTTGCTCACATAAACATATTGCAATTGCTTTGTTTTTGTGATGAAATGAATATTAACATTAATTACATACCTTGATTATGTAAATAATGCATGCAGATGAATTCATTATTTTAATGGCACAGTACTTTGTATAAGTTTCATATAGTACGTTTGAACCTAGCAACAAATCGATTTTATGAGAACATATTCCTAAAAACAATGAGGGGTAAAACACATGTAAAACAAAACTTGCTGAACTAAATTCAGAGCAGAGCGGTATGCTGAATCTTGTCTTCCAGAGACTTGTGGACCAACAGAACTCCTCCCAGTTTTCAAATGGTCCTATCATGTGACTTGGAGGAAGTTGTCATCTCCTGCAAGGAGATCTCAAATTGTGGCCAAGCCCCCAAACCTGCTCCATTCTCATGCATATGAGCTAGCAACCTGCTATTCCCCATACATAGGGACCCTCTGTTTTCAGGTCTCACATTTGAGGCTTTCTGTACTTTCTTTGTATGTACATTTACCATGTTCATGACAGACACACTGTACTATGTTGTTACCTCCATTGTACATTTCTGACTATTGTTTGCTCAATTCAGCAAGCATCTTTAGTAAATCTGAGAGGCTTGTTCATTTTTTTCATTGTGGCATGTTGTGAAAGTGAAGCTAATTTACTTTTTCACAACATTCTTCTCAGTTAATAATAATTATGCTTTAAATAATGTTGATTAATTGAAACATTGATGTATGTGGTATGGCTTGGTGGCCCATCCTGCAAAGACACTGTTTGTGGATTTATCTCATGGTCTGGTATCAAATCCTGACCATGCTAGTGCAGACTGGCCAGCAGCCCCACAGGGCAGTCCACAATTTGCCATTGAAAATTAGATAATTAATTGACTGTTGTGCACTGCACATTCATTTATTAGCTTATTCCATCAAACATGTATGAAAGCATCCAATGGACTATATGTATATGTATATAGACCATTGTCTAAATATTTTGTATTTAGCTGCAGTCAAATCATTAGCTAAACCTTATTGAAAATGTTCTCCCCTTTATCTTCTCGTAAGTTAATGAGATTTCTATCAAAGTGACCTCTGGGTTTTAGAATGGAGAATATCTCATTTGATTGGGACAAGGTCCCAATTTATACAGCCAGACAACATTTGTGTGAGCTTGCTTTGGAGATCCTGTGTTGCCATGGTAATAATCCTGCCTGGATAGAAGCTTGATTTCATGAAACTATAAACCCTGAGTTTTCCCCACAATATTTACAAATGTTGAACTGTTAACTCATTAATCCCACTTCATGAAACACCCACTCAGGTCCTATTTTTCAGAACACAGTAGTTACCGATTAGGATGAAAGCAGGCAGATACAGTGAATAGGATAGGACTCCTCACACAGTCGTTTCAGTCATCAGAACAAAGCAATTGATTGATGCCAGGTGCTTTGTCCTGTAAATGGCACAAGTGACAAAAAGGGTAGGATGTGATTTCACGAAATGCCTCTGCCACCTCTCCCTCCTGTACTCACTATTTCAGTTTAATCAGATTCCCCTTTTCCGTTTGAGCTATTTAGGGGAATTTGTTTAGGATGACTAGGGCAGCATGTCCCGAGTAGACAGTGAAGGAGATATCAAGAGTTTGACCCTTTTACTAAGAAAGTAATTTACTACAGAACTACATTGCATACCCAGTACCCCAACTATTAAAATAATACCAAGACATTGTCATATGTTATTGTGACTGTATTCCTTTTAATTCGATTTTTGGGTGGGATTTGATGCAGTTGTGCCATAAATAAGTATTGCGGTGAGAAGGTTTGCTAACTCCAAAGCAGAGAGCAAGGTATGATCAACAAGGAAAACTGCAAACAATTCATTTTTGTTGTTTTTGTTATTTCCTTCCAGCTCCATCACCAATCAGTGTTGTTAGGAAAGGGAAGACGGCAAAAAACACCATCACTGTGTCATGGCAAGAACCAGATCGCCCAAATGGCATCATTCTGGAATATGAGATCAAATATTTTGAAAAGGTAATGGCAATTACAGACACCCTATGGATTACAACATCTCCAACCTTACTCCTGGCAATTTTATGGCTATAAAAGCCATCTTATTGTTATTTTTGAGTGTCTGTTCGGTTTGTTTTTGCACTTTGTTTATTTACAGACACCTTCGTTTCTAATCTCGTTTTACTTCCTTCTTACTTTCTAATTACACTTTGTATATATTAGTTAGATGTATATAGTACTAACCAACTAATCTACTAACATTAGGGATTACAACATCAAGGAGAGGAACTCGAACAGGAACCAACCTTGAAACTGACTGAAGAAAGATAAATAAACTGTGAACAGACACCCAGTCATGCCCTTCATATATACATATATATTATTTAGGAAAATAGCAACATATTTCACCAAAAACCAAAACAAAAAGAAGATTATCCGTGTGTTTCAGTTCCATAAAACGGCTAATGCAGGGCTGACAGGAGTAAGGTTCACAGAGATGAGAATACTTATTAAAGGCTTTCTACAAAGAAAAGCATTTCTCAAAATAGCAAATATAAACAAAGATATCCCCATCTTCATAAAAATCTATTGAACCCATTTATGATTACATGTAACCAGATGACTCAGAATAGACATCTTGTCACTAAAGAAGAGACAAAAGGAATTCTAAAACAGAAATGACAGGAGTAAGGTTGGAGATGAGAAAGGCCTACAAAGAAGTTCTCAAAATAGCAAATTGATATTACCAGATGTCATCACTAGACATCTTGTCACTATTTTGAAATAGAAGAAAAGTCATCACTTTATTTAAAGAAAGGGGGAGAAATCCCCTCACTGGCTGAGGAGTTCAGTATGTGGGCCATATAGCACAATGGCTAGAAACCTTGAGAACATTGAGATTTATTCTTGAAATGCTGAACTGGATTCCATTATGGACCCAAACTCACTTTTATTGATTTTCTATGGGGGTTAGGGGCATTCTTCTTCTCAGTTTCAAACAATTTTGTTTTGTTCTCTGTTGGGGGGAATGGCAGGATCAGGAGACAAGCTACACCATCATCAAGTCAAAGGAGACAGAGATCAGAGCTGATGGCTTGAAGCCATCCTCGGTGTACGTGTTTCAGATCAGAGCGCACCTCTGCAGGGTATGGGGGCTTCAGTCGTCGGTTCGAGTTTGAAACCAGCCCTTATTGTAAGTAAAAGATACTATACCATTGTATGTGTCTGTGTATGTCATGGTGGTGGTAGTGAGGGTATGTTTGAAAAAAAAGTACATACATTTTTCATTTTTCATTTCAAGTTTTGCTATCAATGGAGGTGAGACCACTGAGGTTGTCCACTTTTCAACATGTATTACCAGGGAATATACTGTTATACATTTTAAGATCAATTTTAAGATGGCGTCGCAGGATCCACACACTCCCATATCAAAAATGTAATCTCTCATACAGTAGGTAAGCAGTTCCAGCACCAGGTACTTCAGCTTGGTGCTGTACAGTATGCGTTGATGAGGAAAACACACCTGGGCACAAAGACATTTCAACAGAATCTGGAACAATGTACAGAACACAACACAACAGATGGCCAAATTGCTTTTGCAAGCAGATTTATTGAACTGAAATAAATTAGCATCCATCTGAATTTTATTAACAAAATAGTTGGTTAAATGTTCTTCTATTCTTATGGGGACATTGCTACAGTTGATTATTTAACTAATGCTACTTGGTTGTTCAAAATGATTTTAAGTGACTGGAAATTAATACAAATAATCAGATCCTGCAGGGTGTGGATGAATTAGGTCAAAGCACCTCCTCAGTAGAGTATGCTACACCCTACACCCCAGCCAGACCCCTCCGCTCAGCCTCCTCTGGCAAACTGACTGTCCCACTCCTCGCGGTCTCACCTCTTCTCTGTCCTGACCCCTTGGTGGTGGAATGACCTTCCACAGTCAGTCAGGACCACGGAATCACTTGCGATCTTCCGCAAGAGACTCAAAACCCACCTTTTCAGACTCCGCTACCACTGAATTCTGTACATCTACCCAATTGTCATCACCACTGCTGACTTGCTCAACACTTCTTGCATATGTATCCCTGCCTTCTCATTTAATAAAAAATAAATTAAAAAAATTACTAACTTTCCTTCCCAGTGTTACAGGTATGGTATGCAGCTGCCTACAATGATGTCTTTCGCTGTATTACTGCACTGATCTTGTGCACAAACTATGATTGTTGCTACCATGTATTAATGCACATCTTGTAAGTCACTCTGGATAAGAGCATCAGCTAAATGCTTAAACTGTCAAATGTAATGTAATGTAAATGCTAGCCCATTACAGGGTCTTTTCCCATGAAGAAATACAGTGGGAATCATGTCTCAGCTAGAGATTGAATCCCGAAGCTTCCATAGTTTGGGAAGATGCTCTGAGCAAAAGGCCCCTGAACTTGTAACAGGAGATTATGAAACTCGAAATAACCATAAATCAGTATAATAAAGTTGATATAAACAAATAAAAACATAAATAAAGTCTTAAGACAATACCTGTTCTCACAGGCCTCTTAGTTTGAATTTAGGCAATTCTTATTTTAATCTTAATTATAATTATCTTGTAAAGCGCGACTTTTGCATGAAGGGCACTATGTATAAGATTGTTGTGCCTTATTGTTTTGTTTAGCTTTTTATAATGCATCACATGAAGGAAACTTGTAGACATAGGGCCATATTTTCGTGCTGGCGGTAAGCGGCGTTATGACCTAGCGCTGGCGAAATGCCAGTTTCATCTGTCGCAAACTGAATATTTCCCGCCTCCGCCGAGTTTGGCAATTTTGTGGTGCACAATGAAGCCGTTTGCGTGACTATGGGTTGGGCAGCGCAATAGGGGGTGTGACAATGAAAACAGTTGGCGCTATGCAAGTTTGGTGTCAAATAATGAGTTTGCGTTAACGTCCAACTAGACCACCTCAACGCAAACTCTGGCGCTCTGTGCAATTTGGTGACTTTATTGATGCGCACATATGAACATATGGTTTTCTGAAATCACATGAGAATGTTTGTGAATATTGTGAATTTCCCCCCACGTTGAGGCAAATTGTCCAGAACGGGTTTGGTAGCCGGTGTTGGCCAGACGGCTATCAGTTCGGCTGTACATGCAGTTTCTTCCAGTCTTGTCCAACATGCAAATGAGTTTATTACTTATTCTACACCCGACAGCCAGCAGAGAACTAAACAGGATTTTTATACGCAATGTGGATTCCCACATTGGGGTCTTGGGTGTCATTGACTGCACACGTGCAGTTGCACCATCTGATCACGGTATCATTTATGTGAATTGGAAGGGGGTCCACTCCATTAATATCAGGTGGTTTGTGATGCACACTCCAGGGTGACGCATGTGTTTGCCAATTATCCTGGGTCTACTCATGACTCTTTTATCTTGGCCAACTCCTACAGTCTTTCAGGGGTATGCCCCCCTGAATGGGTGGCTACTAGGGCACCCTATCCATTAAAACAGCTATCCATTAAAACCATGGCTGATTATGCCATACATTGTGCCCACAACACCTATACAATGTGCTTTTAACCGTTTTTTTTTAGGGCCAGATCAGTGATTGAGAGAACCTTTGGAATATTAAAAATGCGTTTCAGATGTTTGGACAGGTTGGGTGGTACATTACAATACAGCCCTCAGAAAGTCAGTGCGTTCTTTGTGGCATGTTGTGCCCTACACAACATTGCCCTGCACCATGGATGTTACGTTGACCTCACAGAGGACGCATTACAGGACTTAAGACGGAGAGAGGCAGAGCTGCATGTGCCGATTAAAGGGGCTGGAGAAGCTCAGGGCGCACGGGCGATCAGGGACCGGTTGGTTGCAGAGCTGGTTCCCTAGTGAGTAGGCCTACTGCATGACGAACATAAATTTAACAGGCCTAGTTGCAGTTGTGAGTTTGTTATTTATTGCTTTCCATTTAACAATTACATTAAGTTAGAAGAAAATAAACTTTGTTTTTTGGAAAGTTGGAAAGCGTACAAATAAGGAAAAAAAGAGATGGTAAAAGATTACACTTTTAACAATGTAGGTCTCAAAATATAAACTCTAATCATGAAAATAACAAATTAATGTGGGCCTTGTTTTCCCCCTCTGATTCGCGCGGCAACATTTCCACACCTCCCGCACAAGCAAATCGCTCTCTTCTTTTGAGAAGCGCTCCTGGCGCAGCCGCACAAAACTGTCATCCATGTCAGGAAATTGCCAATTTGCTATAGCGTTGGCGCACTGGTATTTAAAGGGATAGAAAATAGATGTGCTGATTGGCCATTATGAAACCAAACCCCCACCACACCGACGTGTATTTTTTAAACGTTAATCCAACCTCTTTTACAACTGCGCCAGAGGTGCGCTATCATCCTAAGTCACGAAATTACCGAAATTGCGTTAGACACGCCCTAAAGCGCCACCGTCCTCACTTTGCGTTGGAGTTACCGACACCGTTCTGATTCACCAAATTAGGGCCCATACAGTCAGTTCCGAAAGTATTTGCACCTCAATAAAGATGAGCAAAAAAAGGTGTATAAAATAACAATACAGGTAATGAACTACTGAGGTAAGCACACCTTTCTCAGCAGGAAACGCATATAGCGTGCTCTAGTTGTCCGGGATGAGGAAGTATATGTTCATATGTGTGCATTAATAATGTAATCAAACGAGCACATAACACTTAAGCACATAACTGAGTTAAGAGTTGTTCTGGGTGGATGAAAACGCGAATGAATTATCACACACGAAACCTGGACAGCAATGTTTTTATTGACACACCCCCAACGTTGTTCTGTATGTGTATGGACACAAATGCCTTTATTGCTGACCATGAAACTATCAAACTGGGTGGATGTGAGAAATATTCAGTTTGCGACAGCAAAAAGTGATGGGATTAGAAGGCAGAAGAGTGCAATGTGCATTGCAGTATTTGTTTTATATATTGTGCATGGCATGCCATGAATCTGTTCTAAATGGCGGGAATACAACTTAATACAAACCTTGGAATTTGGCAGTGTTTCATTCTGTATTCCTATGTAATGTCCTCAATACATCAAATTGTCATCGACATGCTATTGCTATACAGCTCGCTGCTATGAAGTGTTTATACAGGTAACTGCCAAACTAAAGGAAACACCACCATAAAATGACTTAATAGGGCTGCAACCCAACTATAGTATACCTCTCTATGAGGTTCTCAAAGGACTGTTCTTGCTTAAACTGCTTGCTTACACCCTAGATTGATATTTGCAGACAACTGATAGAGTTGCTCATCTGTTTCTTGCAGCTCTAACCAATGCACGGTCGTCAGCCATAATTGCCTCTAGTTAATGATGTCTTTCCCTCAGACTTCCATGCCAACATCACCTTAGCCACTGTTCCTCATGAAACATCAGAGCAGTCTTTGTTACTGAAGCTCCTGCCAATGTGTCAACAATCACCCCTCTTTCAAAGTCACTGAGATCTCGTCTAGCCATGGGAGCCAAAATAATGGGCAACTGGGCCTGGCCAGCATTTTTTTACATGACCCTAAGCATGATGGGATATTAATGGCTTAATTAACTCAGGAACCACACCTGTGTGGAAGCACCTGCTTTCAATAAACTTTGAATCCCTCCTTTACTCAAGTTTCCTTTATTTGGGCAATTACATGCATCCATCTCCTCTTAAATACATTTTCATATATTCATCTATGGAACAATGCTCCTAACTTTAGTTTCTAATTGACGGTTGCTTTAAGAACATGGTGATATGTAAAAATGATAGCTACATTTGATTTTGCTCAGTCGTTGATTTGTCTTTGTGTTGTATTTAGATTTTGTCACGATCCTGCAGACATTTCCCTGGCATTTTTTCCTAAGCAAATTTGTTTTGTTGCCTCTGAAAGAGTCCAGTTCTTCTGGTCAAATTCAATCACCCTTTTGTTCAAGCCTAAGACCTTAAAAACTGAACATGTTGGTCTTCTTGGTCAAATGCATCAATACTACTCATTTGACCAGTTTTAACATTTGTACATTCAAATTGATTTAAACAGATAAAGATGTGAAGACCTTAATATGTATGCTCAGCTCAGTTTTGTTCATTAAGATTAATAAACATGCAAAAACATCCAATCCTAATAGAAAGATTCAAGATTTCTTTATTGTCATTTACATGCATCTAAAATAGAAAAGTACTAGACATGGGAGCAAAATTTGACATTTCACACTTATTTAAATTTTAACATATAAATGAGAGAATATATAAGATACAAATTATAAGTTATATTTAAACAGATAAAGATTGAGGCATCATGACTAAAATGCTGAGCTGCTAGGCAGCATGGACTAAAATAGCTGTCTTTTAATATGCCTGGGATAAAAACTGTTCAGTAATCTTGTGGTGTGTGTTTTGCAGTCCTCAGTGTCTGCCTGATGGCAGGAGGGCAGATTTTGTTCATTAAGGAGCTGGGTGTTGGTGGTCTTTAAGTTGAAACACCTCAGCCACAGAGCAGCTTCCATACCACACACAAAGAATCATCTGTTGGGAGATGTTGATTTTCAATAAACTGACAGAGAGTGTGTGTTGTTAATGAACTTTGTGTGATACCTATTTTAAAAGGTATTAAAAAATCTACCGCGATATATTGAAAATCATGATATTGGATTGTATGATTATTATACCGTGAAAATGTCAATTTTCATTTAGTAAAAATTCAGGCCGTTGAACCAAATTTGCAATCAGTGATTGTGGGTCGGTTAATTTAATTATTTGTCTTTGTGAGAATTTTATGGCTGTGAAATAATAAGGGCAGATGTATAGTGGCCAGCAGTGAGTTAGCTCTCCTAATGGCCATTTCCTTTTTTTGTTTCAGTAGTAGCTGCATCCAGTGACCAGAGCCAGGTTCCCATCATCGCTGTGTCCATCATTGTGGGAGTCATCTTGCTGGCCCTCGTCACTGGGTTCCTGCTCAGTGGAAGGTAACACTCCTGTCTCTTTACTTGATGGCAGAGATGACATGGAAATTCACCCACCATCTATGTACTATACTAACTCTGAATGCATCAGTTAGCCTTTACTTGGCACTCTCCTTGGGTTTTCTGCTATGTGTTTCACAGTAAGTTTCTACGAGGAGAAGGAATTTCAAAGCTTTCGAACTCCAGTTTCCCATAGTTTTGATATCCAGTTTTTATTTCTACAATTTCTCCATGAGGAAGAGATTCCTGTCTGTCAAGATCTCTCTCCTGCTCCTACATCTGTTTTGCACAGGATGGCCAATGCACAAATTGCAAGAAGGACAGAGGCAAACAAATTACAATCGTGGGACAACATTTATGTTACCTCAATGTTTTGAATCAAAATGGCTAGTTGTAGTATTATTTGCTGTGTATTAATGTCCCTCATATTTCTCATACACCAACACACACAAACAAATATGCAACACACACAAACACAGTATTATCTCCTGATTTCTACTGTTATTATTTACCTATTGTTAATAAATGCTGAGTATACATTTATCGTAAAAAAGAAAGGTCAGTCTGAATATCAGGCATTGCGTCTTGAAATTGTTGTTCTGGTTTTTCAATGCAGCTACTGTCCTGGAAAACACATGCTTATGTTACACAAAGCCCAGCCAGGAAACATCAAAAAACTATATGAGCATAAAAAAAAACAATATCCTGTTTCACACATGGTGTCCTCGTTAGCATTAACCTCTGGTTATTTACTTAGCATCATTATAGGGCAAATTACACTAATAGGGGACACTAAAATGCCTTTTCATTTCAATGATCAGCTGTTTACCATAAAACATAATTTGAATGTACTGAAACATAAGGAAGTAGTTTGACAAATAGAAACCAATGGGATATGCTTAGGGCGCCCAAGACATTTGATAGGGTTTATTCTCTCATAATTCCATCCAAGGTGCCTTAACCAGGTCTTACAAACATTTAAGCTTTGATATAATTTAATCTTTGGAAAAACAATTATATCTAGATCAAAGATCAATCTTCTCTTAAAAAACTAACCATGGTTGTAGTATAAAAATGTACATTGTTAGCAGGCTGAACTGCTATTGTTGTTGTCATTTCATCCATTGGGTTTTATCCTTCAGAAGGCAGTAAAACAAATGACCAGATGCTTGACTATAACATCTGACATGCGTGTGCCATTTAAAAAAATTAAACATTAAAATAGTTTAATTAGTAGTCTTACTCTCAAATGTGTACAGGTATGACAGGTCCTGACAATGGACCTCATTCATGAAAATGCTCTAGAATCAAACCTATTTTGATCACAAAAAGATTGTACCAATACATGCATTTTTATGATAATTGTTCTTATACTTTATACACATGCATGTAATGTGTAATTTGCATAAATGATATCTTCATTTTTATTTAATTAAATTTGCTTTAAACATTTGACAGTCTGGAATTGTGTACAAAACAATGTATCAGGGTCACACAAAACTGGACCCTTTAAACAAAATGTTCATTTGTAAATATCAATAACAAATCATACATATAGCTGCAAGCAGCGATTATGGGGGCCAAGAACTCATAGCCACAATTAAACCAATGAAGAGGGTGGTGACCTTTAGGGCACATGTACAGGTTCCTAATGTGGGGATTAGTCACTGCAATAAGTTCTAAATCTCTGCAAAGGAGCAGTGATTTTTTGTGATTTTTTCAATATGTTTTAATATATGAAGCTCTATGTATTTTTAGGTAGCAACTTTCTTTGTAATAACTTTTCAGGAGTAGATGCCAGTGAACAGATTGGTGAAAGTTGCATGTGAATACGTCAAACACTCTAGGAGGAGATGCATTTTGGAGTGTCCATCTATCAATTTGCCAAGTTTCATAAAAGTTTTGCCAGAAAAACAACGGAAGACAAAAAAACTAAATATATATATAATAACACCAGCAAATTGCTTACCACCTAAATATGTTGTCACATTGTATCAACACATGGATAAACTGTGAGGCTTCAGTAGAATAAATGTAAAAATGGACATCATACTGACATCATATTGTCCTTGTGAATAACTGCATTTCTAGCCATTTACCAATGTAAAAATAGTATTAGGTTGCTCAAGGTAGTCAATAATTTTGGAACTGGGCTTTTGGGTGGCTCTTTCTGTTGAGGCACTGTTCCAGTGTGTGGATGAGCACCAAGAACGGGTATTGAATCTAGACTGTGCCAGCAGAAACTGTGGACAGCAGCCCCACAGGGAGACGCATAATTGGCGGTTAGCGTCGCACAGAATTCAGCTGGCCAGGTTGTCCGTATCTCAGTCGGGTGCCCACAGTCTGCTGGTATGGAGCTGCGCACGAAGTGTAGTCCTCTGACTCATGTCAGAGCAAAATTAACTTGTAGATTGCGATGTGAAAATAATGTGTTGTCTACGCTCTCCTGAATTGACAGTGGAAGTTACAGCAGGGATGGATTAGAATACGGTTTGGCATTCCAAATTGGGACAATGGGAATTTGGAATTTGAACTATGTAAAAAAATAAAAAAATATGTCAAAACATTTTTTGTGGCAAAAACAATTGCCATTCTGATTGACAATAATCTTTTTCATCATGACGTATTTTCCTATGACGTAAATATAATAAGTAATTTATTACTCGTAAGGGCAATTACTTGCTTATTACTTTGTCTTTACTTGAACTCTGCACAAGGATTGCGTTGATAACCAGTTAAATCAAAACTGGTATGGTATGGAGATGTTTTTTTTAAATTGTATTTTTTGCTATTGTAAATTCATTGTTTCATATCGAATTGCTTGTTTACTTACTGATAAGCTATAATTATTTTGTATTGTAAACCTCACTTATAATTGCGTTGTGTAGACACATGACTGGTTTCCAGTAATCAGTTATTTTTTGCTTACCTGATAATCATTCTCTTAATTTTATTTAATAGTTTTTTTCTGATATACAGTATTCCTTTCTATCTAGACATTACACCTTGGTTGCACTCTCTTGAGAGAGGCCTTGACCAAACATTGTACAACTGAATGTTATTATTTCACAAGTTAACATATTTTTCTTGCCTGTGTTCTATGTCCACTCCTCTTTTGTTGACACTTGTGTAACAAAATGACTTCATTATATTCAATATAATTCAAAGACATACAAAATAATTGCTATACATTTTCCAATGCTATTCTGATGACAGAAAATACCTGAAAAATGTTTAAAAATAATAATAATAATAATAAATGTAAAAAAATGTCAACCCTGTTTCTATGTTTATGTGAAATAGCTGATATCTATGGGATAACAGTCTCTGAAGCCACCCTGCATACCTCGCTGTGCTGAAAGAGAGATGAAACCATTACTCGCTCATCTCTCTACTGTATTTTCAATGGACACCTAATATATTAGGCAAATTCAGTTCGCCGAACAGCACCAACATACATTTCAGTCCTTGTTTGAAGCAAATCAGTTTTTTTTCAAAGGGGGGATATTCATTGATGTGAAGTTGATGCATTATTTGTTATGTGTTCCAGGCGCTGTGGCTACAGCAAGGCTAAGCAGGATCCTGAAGAGGAGAAGATGCACTTTCACAATGGTCACCGTAGGTCATCCATGAGGCAAATAGCACAGGTTCACACAAAGTTCACAAACAAGTCCAGGCCTTAAGCAGGAAATTCTTCTAATGTTTACTGTCAGCCCCGTAGGTCAACATGACAGTTTCTTTAACAAAGGTACTCTGTTCATCAATGCTATTATTTTGACATGTACGCCTGGTCAAGCCATTTTCTGGGCTTCTTCAAAGAAACCAGACCAGTAAATAAATAAAACATTGTAGATTTTAAATACGTGAGAGACATAAATACAAAATTACTTCTACAAAAAGTAATGGCCTTAATTTCTGTATATACTGAGATTTTTAAAATTACTATTAATTTTGTTAATAATGTTATAGCATAACAGTGAAAGTAGGCTAATCTAGTATATTATTATCTACCTTGTATGTATATTTTAAGGTAGCTACACATTCTGATAAATACCAACCCCCTTGTACCTACTTTTTTTTCTTGGCCAATTCTGTCATGAATTAATTAAACTAGATAGCTATGACCCTTCGTGATGGAAGACTACCGAGCCATTGGTTGATTATAGCAAAATCAACCATGTTCCAACATTTACTTGAAACAAGCTAACACCATCCACCTTTTCAGCCATTAACGGATGTTTAAGGAAAGCAGGCTGGGCCCTATGTCAATAGATGGATATGAATTGGAGTCCACAGAGGCAGTACACAGGAAACTGTTGGGTCACCACTGCATTAGTTCCTACCAATGACACACTAGGTGCCTACAGGCTGCAAGCTGTCATCAGTGAGAGATACCCTTCTCCTCCAATCAGTGCTAGCTCTTCCGTGTACAGTTGTAGGGTGTCATATAGAGGCACTGGCGAGGAGTGCGCACACTTCAGCTGCAGTGCTCCTTGCGCATTGTGACGATGACATAGTTTTGACTGGAGAGACATTTTATAATTCCAAGTGCAGAGAAGGAGAAATGAGGGTGTGTGTGTGTGGGCCCTGCTCGCTGAGTGATGTTTACTAGGTTTTTTATTTATATTTATTATTGTAAGCAGGTAAATTCAAGTTGGCAATTAGCTAGCTAGGGCCTCAATTTATTTTGAATGAATAATATGATTCATAGTTGTCAAATACGCTAAATCAAATTTGTAAGCTAAGCTTAACTGTGAATAATAAAATAGCTCATAAACTATTTTCACATTATTTCACCTTACAATGCTGTATAATCATTGCAGATAGAGATTATGTTGAAATTCCCTTCTTTAAGTGGTTTAATTTTATAATTATATAAACATAATTGTATAAAGTATATGCACACGATTTCACACAAGAAACCATTCAACATGATCTTGACAGCTTTACTTCATATGATTGATTCTGTGTTGTGCTACATTGGACACAAAAAAGCAATGCAGAATAATACTGAAACACTGTTATGTTCTCTTCCTAGTAAAATTCTCAGGGGTGAGGACATATATTGATCCTCACACCTATGAAGATCCAAACCAAGCTGTGCATGAGTTTGCAAAGGAGATTGATATGTCCTGTATCATGATTGAGAGAGTGATAGGAGCTGGTGAGTGATTGCTTTCAGATCTTAATCATTCAAAATAGCCAGTTTTGAAGGTTTGTCTTCCATGAATTCACAATTCACAAAAAGGTTTTTACATATATTTTATATATCTGGAATTTAAAACATCTTTCAAAATGTGATAATCTTAGATGCTATATCTAGGTATATTGTCTTATATATCTAAGCATACCTGATTGTCTCATAAGTTTTACACTCTCTCAGTAGTCTTACTGTGTATGCCTTTACCATGGCAATTTAAGGGTTGAAAACAGTGAGTTGTAATTTATATATTGGTTGTTCTATGGACTGCTTGGTGGCTGTGGCTACAGGTGAATTTGGAGAGGTCTGCAGTGGACCTCTGAAACTGCCAGGCAAGAGAGACATCCTGGTGGCCATAAAGACCCTAAAAGCTGGTTATACAGAAAAGCAGAGGCGTGAGTTCCTTGGGGAAGCCAGCATCATGGGTCAGTTCAATCATCCCAACATCATCCATATGGAAGGTGTGGTGACTAAAAGTAAGTAGCTGGTATGGAAGCAGCAGAAACTCTTGACATAATCCAGTGTAATTCTTTAGACTTGACTATTTGAATATTGTTTTGTAGAAGTTATGTTCAAAATAATTGGATTGATTACATTTGTGAATACATACTGAACCCCACACCAAAATACAATCTGAAAGTAAAAGTAACATAGCCTTATCAAGCTCTTTATTATCACTGATGCAAAAATGTGACAAAGACTTGCCTTTTGGCACAGTTAATGTCAATTAATAATCTGTTATTGTCAGTAATCTTTCACATATCAGAAATCTAAATTTACATTTGACAATATCTGCAGGACAAACTGAATGTAATTTTCAGTGTCACAGAGTTACTGTCTCATAGTACCAACTTTTAGGAAGTGCAGCTTCAAGGTAAGGTTGTGTTTTTTTGTTTATTTTAGTGTATTTTTATTATTTTTCTTTTGTGCACTTGCCGAGACTTTATACCAGCACTAATGTTTTGCATTGTGGTCTCGTATTCTAAATTGCATTGAATTGCTTCCATTGATGTGAAGTTTTGTGAAACTTATCTTGCATGTCACATTTCCTTATTGCAAACATTGATATATTCTCAAAATAAACTTTGATTTATAACACAATTAAATGGTTATATTGAGGTTTCACATTTAAAAAAGCAAAAACCTTTGGAGAATGCTTTGCTAATTAGATTTATAACACATGGCAAGCCAGTGGAAAATGAGGTATGAAAATCATTTGTGATGCTTCTGTCTGTATCTTAATTGATGCATATTGTGGGTGATAATTAAACTGAAAAGATCTTAAGTGGATGTGCTTGATGAAATTATATGTCGAAGGCAGCATACAATAAGACAAAATCAGCTGTAGATTTTGTGGAATATGCTCTGTGCATTCTCATAGTTCCCTCTTTACCCCCCAGGTAAACCTGTGATGATAATAACTGAATATATGGAGAATGGATCTCTCGACACATTTTTGAAGGTATGATTCTTGTGATTAAGGTGATTGTGTATTGTAAAATCTGAATATAACAATAAAATGGTTTTAAGCAGAAGGAAAAGAGAGAGTCATAGAACATACTGATATTTGTTTCATTGGAGGAACTTGTGCAATAGATGAAGCAATCTATTATCACAGAAACTCACAAAGTCTTGCTTTACTTTTGCCTTTTGTAGTAGGGTACAGTGCAATAGGGTTTCCATGACCTGTTTGGTCTGGAACCCAAAAATTAAAAACTGGGAAAAATATACAGTATATGGTGACTATAGTAAAGTGTGGCTGGCAAGCTTTTCCAAACTGGGTAACAAACGAACTACTTTTTACCGTTTTTTACTTTTCAGTCATTACTTAAACTCCTCCTCCACAGTTAACTAGTTTATACGCGAAGCTAGTTTAGTGTGTGTGGTTCCAATTAAAACCACTTGACAGCAATTTGATATCCAAATAGCTAGTGTTAACTGTATGTATTGCTATTGTGGTATTCTAACCTCCTCATTTTTATTTAAAAGAGACAATTAAACAGCACTCAAAAATCCAAGCAAACATTAATATCTATGATTTCCTATGGACATGTTTTTCCCTGCAGAAGAATGATGGACAATTCACTGTGATCCAGCTTGTGGGGATGTTGAGGGGAATCGCTTCAGGGATGCGGTATCTCTCAGATATGGGCTATGTGCACCGTGACCTTGCCGCTCGCAACATTCTGGTCAACAGCAATCTGGTTTGCAAGGTGTCAGACTTTGGCCTATCCAGAGTTCTGGAGGATGACCCAGAGGCGGCCTATACTACAAGGGTATGTTATAGTTAGATTAGATTGATGACCCATTTGTAACCTCCTGATCCATCTCCATTATCGAGCAAGCCACTGTGTCTCCTGTTCTAAAATCCCTGTTACCTTCATTGCTTTGTAATTACTTTGTCACTGCTGCTTCCTTGTTCAATAGATTGTTCTCTTTCCACTTACAACTATGTTCAGTGTGCTCATAGTACGTTCTGAGTGAACTAATGTGTGTATTTAGGAGCACATTCATTATGTTTGCAATCTGAGAGGACTAATTATGCTAAATTCACCCTGAAGCATGAGACATTCAGTATTATATATTCTCCAACACAACTGCAGTGTTTCTGACAGGTATCAGGATCAATGTGGTGGTTAATTGCTGTAAAATATTTTCTCATGAACACCCAGTTTGTCAAATCTGTAGTGAAGGAACATGATCTAAAGTGATATTAATTGACAGAATGTGGAATGATCGTAGGAAACTTGAACTGAAAGGATGATAATTAGATGGTTGGGTTTCATAACTGTTGTTTGCATCTGATTATTTTCCGCTTCATCTACACTTCCACGTCACGACAGACACACGCAGTTAAAATTGACAGCGAACACCATGCTTTCAAACCTGTAAATTAAGAGGTGCCTCTAAGAGATAATGCTGAGCTTTGTCAACCTCTGAAAGTAGAACCTCCAGGATATCCAATTAGCAGTGCTCCTGCCAGAACCTGGGGCCTCCCATTGTGATACGATGCCTCCTGTCATTTACACTTATTTCAACATACTACATCTCTTTCCAACGCGAGATAACAGGCAGTGAAAAACAAAGGAAAAATAAATAAATATGTAGAAATAATAATCCTGGATTTTCTATTTTTTCTTTTTATAAAGGGGGGGAAGATTCCAATCAGGTGGACTGCCCCAGAGGCCATTGCTTTCCGCAAGTTCACGTCCGCCAGTGATGTTTGGAGCTATGGCATTGTCATGTGGGAAGTTATGTCATACGGGGAGAGACCATACTGGGAAATGAGCAATCAGGACGTAAGTAATCAGTATTTCACACATATTCATTTTCAGTATTTGCAACAATGGTACACAATATGTCCATCATTAGTTAAGCAAAAGGCGGCACGGTGGTGCAGTGGATAACATTTCACAGCAAGAATTTTCGAATCCAGGCCGGGGCCTTTCTGTGCGGAGTTTGCAACACTCCGGTTTTTTCCAAAGACATGCATGTTAGGCTAATTGGAGAGTCTAAATTGCCCGTAGGTATGAGTGTGTGAGTGAATGGTTTTCCTGCGATGGAAACCTGTCCAGGGTGTGTCGCCCGGAACGCATGCTGATTCCAGCCACCCTTGCTTAGACAATGGATGGATGGATGGATGGATAGTTAAGCAAAATGTATTTTAAGTATAACATTTTATATTGGTTTGAACTATTTTTCACAAAGAGTGTGATGATTAGCCATTGCTTTTTTTTTTATATGTTTATTTTTGTCACATAAACATGCATAAAAAGTACATGTAAACAATTGTGATTTCAGCAGCGGAAATATGTATCACATCCTTAGAGATCACTGAACATGCAATATCTCTTTTCGCTTTGCCTTTGAAGTCTGTCACCATTTAGTGGGATCTGAATTGCTGGAAGGGGAATAATTGAGAAAGGTGGTTGTTCTGTATTAATTAGGGTTTTGCCATTTTGTTGAACCAAACCCCTGATGAAATTGGTAAAACATTGTAAGACAATTATTTTGTCAAGGCTATCTAAATATCAACAACACTGACAAAACAATATGCTGCATACAAATGTTGGTATGGATGTCTTAAATCAGGGTTACTAAAATCACAGTCCCCGTTTACCTAGGAATCAGGTGTGAGGACACTTCAATTGCACTAATAGTTCAATAAACTACTTGAGAGAAGGACTGAGTTTGGATTCGTGGGCCAGATTTTAGTAACCCTGTCCTACATCATCCTAGGGTGACTCAACTTTCTAGGTGTTTGACTTTTTAGTAAAGTCATAATTTACCGGATTTATGTGCCCATTGACTTTGAATGGTGAGCTATCAAAAGTTAGAATTTTGACAATGCTATTAAATGTTGGCACCCACATCCAACATTCTATTTAAAAAAAACTAAGTCACAACACTGTCAAGAACAGTTGTTGCTTGGCAACCGGCAACTACTATGGTTGACCTGAAGGGGACAGACAGACAAGCTAGAATTAGCTGAGCTAACAACGGTGCTAGCTGACGGATTGCATCTGACTATCATTCACGTTCCATAACATTGTGTCAGCAGAAACACAAACAAGCCAGAATAATTAATTCAAAATAAATAGCAAGCAAGCTAGCTAGCAAAACCCAGACGTTCCTGCATGCACCATCAGCTGGTAGTTGTCACAGGTTCATAGCTAGGCTATTTGAGAGAAGGTTTGAATCCTAAGCAACCTGCTTGTGGTCAGTGTTGAGTAACCTACATGTTGTTTGAAGTATAGTAGACCAACATAGCTGTGGCAGGTGTCAAAGTGGTGTGCAGGAAAACGGTGCATAAATGTGAAATCAAAGGTTTTGATACTCATTTGAATTTGTCTTTTTTGGCTTCTGATCAAAACCTTTAACTCTGCACTTAAAACATTTTTGGGGGATTGAATAAAAATAAGAGACGAGACACTTTCTTATCCCTTACTGTCTGTCAGACCATGTTGGCCTTATTGAACATGGCCAGTGGGGATTTGTGGGACTGCTTTGAGACCCTGATGTAAAAATAAAAATAAATTCTTTGGAAGAAGACCCAGTGGGCAAGTCACAGTGCACAGAGTCTGTACATCTCAGTAGATGAATCAAAGCACATGGGATTCTTTGAGAATGTCAATTTTGGCTAGGCCAGAGGCATGTATATATTGGGTTACATGTGCATTCTTCTAGAGGTCAAGTCCAAATGCAGCAGTAAAATACATGCATTGATATCCACATAATCAACGAATCTATGTAGATTTTGAAATGAGTATAGGAAGTCAACCTTCACATTGTGTGCTAGGATTCAGACAATTTATTTTTTCTTTGCTATGATGATATATTTTTTCTATTTTCATAAAACACTGGACTTCACATTAGACTAAAGTCCAATGTGGTGGCATTTCATATTATTGGTTTAAACTTCGGATTTGATAATGAAAGATTTAAACAGTAAGGATTAAAAATCAAGCCATGAAGTCCTAGGAACTCTCCATAGACCTCCGAGATAGAATTGTGTTGAGGCATAGATCTGGGGAAGGGTATAAAAACATTGCTAAAGCATTGAAAGCCCAGGAGAACAATGGGCTCCATCATTGTGAAATGGAATAAGTTTGGAACCACCACAACTCTTCTTAGAGCTGGCCGTCTGGCTTGGTTTTTACTCTGACATGCACTGTCAACTGTGGGACCTTATATAGACAAAATCTATATGCCTTTACAAATCATGTCCAATCAATTGAATTTACCACAGGTGGACTAGAATCAAGTTGTAGAAACATCTCAAGCAGTATCAGTGGAAACAAAATGCACCTCAGCTCACTTTTGGGTGTCATATCAAAGGGTGTGCACACTTGTGTACATATGATATTTAACATTTTGATTTGTAATAAATTAGCACAAATGTCTAAAAACCTGTTTTCACATTGTCATTATGGGCTATTTTGTGTAGAATTGGAGAGGGTGAAAGGGGTGTGCAGACTTTCCGGCTTGACTGTATATTGTAGCGACAACAGGGATGTGGGGTTTCCGCTCAAACAAGTTAGATAACGAAACAACACACAAGACAGTCAATGGAAGTATAACAAGGTTTATTGGGGGGTAAACACAAAAAAATGGGGAAGGGGAAAATAAGGCAAACAGTCTAAATCCATAATCAGTTTCCATAGTCGTTGTTCGTTTCCAAGTTCTTTATACAATACATCGTTCTCAGGCACTCCAGTCGATAACAATTCAGTAAGTCAAAAACAATCCCAGGTCATACACAAATCCAATCCAATAATCACAAAACTCTCTAATCACCAATCCACCTTCCTCGCGTTTCCCATACGGTACTTAGCAACCGGCTAGGGGCAATGCCCCCTCTTTTATTCCCAAGAAATCAGCTGTCACGGGATTCTCGGTGCGTCTAATTTCCTCCGGACCTCCATATAAGGCTTGGGGGTGGAGCCAGCGCATCATCACGCATCTCTCCTCCACCATTCCCTGCACCTCTCCCGGCCGTCTGCCACAATATATATACACATACATATATGTCCTGTCAATCTGTCATCTTTAGGCGGTGAAAGGAGAGGCCTAAAGTAGTAAGTTGTCAACAAACAGCACACCCCTATATAGATGTCCCTATTACATCTCTTCATGTGATTTTGGCTACTGCAGTGACTTTAGCTTGGGTCACAACAACATACACTTATTCAATATTTACTTTGTGGGGATGGCAGCCAGTAGAACCCAATTTGTCAGTGCAGACAAATAACAGACAGGCAACGACTTTAGGAATAATGTGACATTTATTAATCAATTTGAAATAAATGTATATCAATAGATGCTCTGTAATAAATTTGTAGTTAGCAATAATACATTGCAGAAAATGGGATGTTTCGTTAAATATATGTCAACTTAATCATACATTACAAATCAAATAAATTCAATAAACATAGGTTATGACAATATGCAATCTTATTTGATGCCAGTGAAGGATAGCAAAAGTTTAAATACTTAATGACACCAGGAGGACCAGTCTTGGATTCATGTTGCAGCTCATCAGCTGGGTTGGAGCTCTCAGCGTGGAGGTTCACAGGAGACCAGGGCGCGAAGGGACTCAAATCTAGTGGTCGACCTTTGAGCGGGCATGCAGCTGTAACTTCTCAGAACACGCGAGTAAGTTACTCTTCCATGGACTAGTTGCAGGATTCGGGACCGTTGATCTGCCATTGAGTGGCTGGCGCAGCGGGACTCTCTCGGAACATGCTAAATAAGGTTAACTGGTTAACTGCTGGTGCAGAAGAACTTTCTCGGAACACCCAAGATACATTTCTCCATTGGACTGAATGCAGGGGTTCGCAAGGCACAGTAGTCAGGAACTTCTTCAACTGACACTGGGTATTTCTCATCAGAAAGGGGTTAAATGAACTTGGGCAGAAATAAAATAGCATTTTTCTTTTTAACACAGTGCGGTATTGCTATTTGTAATTGCATATGAAAGTCTACTGTATCTTTAAAGTTGTGTTTATTATTATGAGGAGGTATTGCAGCAAACTTTTTGGTAGCATCTTTATTTACCTAATTTGTCCCTGAAAAATATGGAAATTCAGTTGTTTACATCAAACCAGTTGACCTCTTTTTTCCCCTCTGTATTCTTGGTATATGATGGCTTCATCCAAGTCTGAGATAATTAATTCTGCTGCATCATTTAAGATTTGTTTTGTACACTTGGGAAAATAAAGTATTTGATGTTTTATTTAATGTTTTCAAGAAGGTTTCTCAGATATCTTTCCTCTGTGACTTGCTGTCAGGGTTGTTCATGAATTACCCTCATTGAGTTTTTTTTAATGTTGTTGTTTGGGGGCAAAAACATAACTATCTTGACCTTATACATGGCTTGCATGAACTATTATTACAAAACCTAATTTTAATAATTTAATATAGATACATTAGTAAATGGCTCATGAAATTTAAGCTCTGTATGATCATTTTTATTTGTAATTTGGTCATCTAAAGTTTTAGATACATGTTAATACAAAGGAATAAACACAATAGGGGTTATTAATAAAACTTACCGGCAGGGTTAGCATGACAGCAGGGCTGAGATTGTCGTGGTAGAGTGTAAGGAACTATCGACTGCACCCATATGCATACCTGCAAGCATTGGTACTTGAAAATACAGGAGAATTGTTTTGTTGATGCTTGAAGGAATTGTTCATTTCTTTAAATGAAACTGGCATATTGTAAACCATTGCCAATAATGCATTTGGCCATTGCATTGTTGTACAGCTCATAATAATAATTTAAATGATGTTGTATGGCAAAAAATGTAATACGAGATAAATCACAGTAGGGGAGCAGGCCTCACAATGGGGGAGCATTGGTCTAAAATACAGGAGACTCCTCGCAAAATGGGGAGAGTTGGCAGGTATGCATATCCCCATCATTCCACCCAAGGACAGTGAAGCAGCATTCAGACCATCAGTAGGTTATGTGTTAAATATGCAACACTTAATTAGCATTACAAATTCATTGGTTGTCAGCTGCTGCACCCGCTGAGAATAGGGCAACGTTAATCTGACTCCATGGTGGCAATCACTGGCAGGATATGTTTATGATTTAGTTCAAATTGCCAGGCTGTGGACTTCTAACAATGTTAGAAATACAAATAATGCATTTTAATTGGAAAACTGTGGTCAAATGAAGATGTATTTCCCTTCACTACAGCTTTTGGGACAGTATTCCTATTCTGCTTTTGGAAAGCCATCATTATCCCTAGCTCACTTTTGGCAGCCTCTGTCTTTTTCTGGGCTGAACTCATAAAATAGAACTGGTTTGGGACATTCAAAATAGGTGCACAGAGCTGTGCATGGCTATTATAAACATTATTAGAATGTTTAATGATGAATATAGGATATTCAGCCCATCAAAGCTCTACATTTTGAGAGTCTTCCCCTTTTCCCAGGTTGGGGCCCCTGGGCAAGAAAAAGTTGACTCCTTCCTCACTCCACCTGGGTCTTGGAGAGTGAGTTTTACCATATGTCCCTGATACACAAATCGACTGCAACTAGCTAGCCAGCTAACTAGCTAATCTACTTAGCTACCCGGCTAACCGTTTGTTTGTCTTATAAAATGGAAGTTGCCAATTGCATAGTTGTCCCTGTTGAATATACATAGCTAACTAGCTAATCTACGAATAATCAAATCGAAGAAACATATACAAATATCTGGTTATGGTTTTGTATAGGTTCTCATCAAACACATGTCATGCTTAATGATTAAGGTATAAATGTTAAGCTTGTGTTTAATATGTATTAGGTAATAATGATATACCTTAATGTTACAATGGTACAATATTTAGACTGATGTTCAGGCTCAAATGTACAATGGAGGGAACATGTTGCACCATGTATTAAGCCACGTATTGTGCTCAATTTGATTTCAGGATACTGTAGCCAATTTTGCCTACCCTTAGATTTCCCAGATGCATGCTGGTATATAAGATAACTGGGGTAAAGCAGATTATATCTGACTAACTGTGACAGAATTTCTTTTTTTCTGAGGCATCTCCATCTGTCTGTCCTTAAGGCATTTTATAATTGCTTCATAGAATCTGTCGTGACATTTAGCATGGTGTGGTGGCATGGTCTGGATTGTTAAGTGGCATTTACCAGAACCCACTAAATAAATCAAATCAAGAAGTCAGGTAACCCTTACATACTTCGAAAAACATGCAATAGGTAAGGGTGAACAAATAGCATCTGATCTCATCCATACACTGCATGACCAGTATGCCCTCATTTCGCTTCCTACCAGTGAAAAGTAGGAAATTTGTATCCAGGTTCATGCCGGCATCCATCAGACTCCTTAGCACATAAGAGGATGATTGACCTTGATTTTATAACACCTTGGAGAACAGCTGCCACCCTATTTATTTAGTGCCACTACTACACCAGTATATTTTAATTGATCCTGCCATTTTATAGCTTTTTATTCCAGCACTATTGACTAAACTTTTTATTATATTTATTATACCCATCCATTTTGTATACTTTATTTTATTCTACACTGTCTATGTATGTGTATATTTTTAGTCATACATACTGTATGTGTGTTTGTGCCATTCATGTCTGGGTTTGGTACACACTGTGCCAGTTGTGTTTGTGAATGGCAGGCCATCTGCCACACAAGAAGTTTATTCACAGAAAATGTATTTGAATTTGAATTGATTTGAATAGATGAGTTATCTTAAATAGTTTTTAAACAAACCCAACCTTGTTTTTGAGTAAACACATTTATTAGAATGAAAGCATTCAAATGAAGAAAGGAAACCCCATATAATTCACTGTTACCATGATGGATTTCTGTTGCAAAGACTTGAAAATTGAGTCAAGCATGACCAGTCAACTATTTATATTCTTCTTCTCAACTTTAATAAATCACATTTCTCAAATAGCTTGCTGCTGGCTAACATTGATCATGTAATATATGTTTCCCTTGTCCTTTGAATGCCAACATCAATTAGCTAGCTCACAAGTGGATGAACATTGGATTTTAGCTATTTACATGGCTAGCTGTAGGCAAGATGGCTAATGTAATGATTGAATTGTCAAGCCACCGAGTAACTTTTAGTTCCAGGAGAATTTAGAGTATTTACACATTTCACAAGTACTGGCAGTATGTTCAGGACCAGGTGACAGAAGCAATGTTCCCTGACAGGGAATCTTAGTTGGACCTTATTGATGGGAGTGCCTGGGCTCCTACCTGCCCAACAATCCCTAATTTGATTAGTCAGAAGAACGTTCCCCTCAGAACGTTTTTTACACTTGCTTGCAAATAAGTTTGCTGATTAAGATTATTTTGTTCAGTTCAATACAAAGATTCGAATCACTGACTATGTGATTAGTTTAGTTCCATTTTTGTTTAGGTTATATCGTCTATGATCCAGTAAGTTCAGTGAGCGCATCTTCATCCTCAGCAGTACGTTCAGTTCACCTCCCAGTTCAGTATCATTTGACAGTTTTTGTGCAGTGTGACATTGTCATTGACATGAATGTACAAGTATACTGGAATTGATAGTCAACAGTTCATTAGTCCAATAGAACATCCAGTGTTTTCAGTAACTGACCATGTGTTTCCTTTTTTCAGTGAAAGGAATCACAAACTGTGTTTTTTTTAAGTCACAGTGGGGGAACGCTTATGCTGAGAGTTTGTTTCTAATTCAATTGACATGAGTGAGGAAGGACAAAGCCATACGACCATCTTTGGCTTGACACGCATGCAAATGTACTATAACAGGGAAAAAACATTCAGGGTAGTGATTCAGTACACAGTTTTAAAGATTAATTGAAAAAGATTTGTTCATTCACATACTGGACACCACTAGAAGTTTGCAACTCTGAGATTTCCAACTACAAATCCTTTTGGCACAACCACTCACCAAAACAGTGGCAAAACTCACATGCAACATCTACAATTGCATTTTGTCCCCCCAGACACTGCGTGTCCTGCCTTTTAGGCAGTGCCTCCTGATTACCCAATGGGAGACAGCTGGCTGATTGAGGGATTTAACACAGCTGTCTCCCTGGTTCAGCAGCGGACAGCTGTCCTGCTTTGGTGTCTGGTTTCCCTCTGCTGTGCTGCTTCTTCCGGGGCGCAGTCCTTGGTTCTGTAGAGCCGCCCGCCCCTGTGCCACAATATTTATTAACTAATAAGGAGTTGGGCTACTACTGTTCTGAATGGCTTTGCCTTCAGAACAGCTTCAACCAATCTTGGAATGCTGTTATATAAGTTTTTAACTGTTTCTAATTGGGATTATTCTTCAAGAAGGAAAGTCTCAAATTCTTTGAGAGATAAAGGCGGTGGAATCTACTCAGCACTCTATGGTCCAGAACTTCCTATAAAGGTTTAGTGATGTTTAGATCTGGTGATTGAGGAGTTTGACTTCATCCGATATTCAGACCATATTACTTTCTTCCACTGCTCAGAAGTGCATTGTTTGTGCTCATTACACCAGGTTATGCGTTGTTGTGTATTAGCGTTGGCTATAAGCTGCGAATGGCAGTCCTACCATAAATATCAGCTTTGTGAAGCTCACAACGTACAGTTTTTGTTGAGACTGGGTCGCAGAGTTGTAGATCCAGTTCTGTAGTACTGAGGCCGTTGTGTTGTGGTTTTTAGCAACTATCCTGTTAAGTGTCTGTCTCTCCCTGTCGGTGAGCTTTGACTTGTGACCACTGTTCCTCTATCCTGATGCAGTTTTTCTTCTTGTATCATTTGCCATCCTGATCTTTGGTACTGTTCCCCTTGACACATTAAATAATTTTGCCACTTCTGTGACTGATGCACCTGAAATTAGGGCACCAACTATTTGACCTCTTTCAAAATCTTTCAAAATCTCTCATGTTGCTTTAGAAACTCATAAAGTTTATTTTTATATAAAGAAACATAATGAAGTGTTGGTTTTAAAACATATTTTATAGCAGAAACATTAGTAATTCGTATTGACATTAATATGAAACAAATGTTTAGATTTATTTTCAATTGTGCTATTTTTTCATAAACAGCTAAGATAATTAGCCTATTAAATAGCTTTGACCATGGGGAATGTGCCTATATGTGAATATACGTATATTGCATTTTTATGAAATTGAATATTTTAGGATTGGTGGCAGTGAATGCATTGGTTTTTCTGGCTTTAACCCCTGTGAATGATAAAGTAATACCACCAATGCCATTTATACAAAAATCTATGCTGTTTTTTATGAAGTATACATGCATAAATAATGTGATAAACTGAAGTTGGTTCACTATATATTGTTTCTAAAAAATAAATATAGGGGCGATTTGTTGGAGATCATACATAGATTAGTTTAATTTAATTGCTATGGTACCCCTTCGGCAAATCCTATTGAAAGGGTCTCATTGTGACACATCTCCTTAGGTGATCAAGGCAGTAGAGGAGAGCTATCGCCTGCCAGGGCCTATGGACTGTCCAGCTGCACTCTACCAGCTCATGATGGACTGCTGGCAGAAGGACAGAAACAGCAGACCCAAGTTCGAGGAGATTGTCAGCTTGCTTGACAAACTAATCCGGAACCCCAGTAGCTTGAAAACCCTCATCAATTCTTCCAAAAGGTGAGGGTTTCTTTCATGGGGGGAGTGGAAGTGGCTTTCATCCTTCTCTGACTTCCTCTGTTTTCAACTTTGTGCATTTAATGTTCATCTTTTCTAATGTAATGGAGTACAATACAGATAATTGTTGTGTAAATGGCTGGTATTTCCATTGGCTATGTTTGCTGTGTGACACACAATGTATGCATCAATTTTATGACCAGCATGTCTCTTTCCCACAGGGTTTCCAATTTATTAGTGGAACATGGGACCACAGAAAGCAGTGTCTACCGATCTGTAGGGGAGTGGTTAGAAGCCATAAAAATGGGTCGATACACAGAGCTTTTCATGGAAAGTGGATACACTACAGTGGAAGTGGTGGCACAGATTACCTCGGAGTAAGTTTTTTCCAGCAAAACTTCCTCAATTTATAGTTCTCAAAAACTAGCATTATATAATCAGTAGTACTTTTATTGATACTGATGAAGGGTAAAAGCCATACTAGTCATACTGTATCATTATTCTGACTGTTTCATGTCTTAATGTTGGTATTATTGCTGAAATTTCATTCATTTGAAATTTCAATTCATTTGCTTTAGATTTGTGAGTGACTGAACTACTTTCAGATCTCAACACGTTAATGTATTTCATTTGTTCTTATAAACATATTCATGTTTTTATGTAAATGACTAAATCACCTATTTCATAATTCGACCAAACTTCCTGTTAATCTTTGTAAGCAGAGTTGCCAGATCCTCACATGACAAAATGTGTTTTGGTTACACAACAAATTGTCACTACAAAATATCTAATGGCAAAATGTTTACAATACGAGTAAAAACCATTTTAGTGTCGACATCATTGTGTATTTTCCATGTGAAAACTTTTGGTTAGCTTCAGTTGTCGATTGAAATTAGAGTAAAATTTGAAAATCACAAGCGAGTCAAACATTACCATAATTCTGACATAATATCGCATCAGTTAACATCTCTTTGAAGAAAGGCTAGTTGTGTTTTAAAGCAAAATGCTTTAGAAATTTTACGATACTTGAACACAATAAATGATGAATTAAAACACTCTTGTGAACTCTATGACTGGGTCATACCATCACCCAGGGAGGGAGGGTTTCTCCCTTCTCATTATGCATTAGTGACTTTCAAATTGGTAGAAAAAGTAAAATAACAGATCAAAATGTATTCAAACTAAATAAGTAGCAGAAGTATGCATGTAATCTGGAATAAGTGTTATCACCTTTGGGCTGAAATAATTCATGTGATTTACCAGAAAGTATTTATCAAAGTATTAATGGATGTTTTACCTTTGTGGTTATCAAGATAGTTCGGATTGAATCAGGTGAACAGAATATCCTCTTTATTGTCAAAAATCAATTTCAATGCAAAATAGTAATCGTCCTAATATTGTGCTTGTGATTTTTTCCAAGGTACTACAACGATGGATGTTTAAAAATGAACTGTTAAATAATATATTGCCTGCTTTTTAATGGCATATTGTGTAGATTTTGTCTTAAAGGGACGGTCACAATAACTTGCTATTTTAAACTAATCTTTCTGGCAGTGACCTGAGGAGGGTCGGCGTGAATCTTGCTGGTCACCAGAAAAAGATCATCAACAGTATCCAGGAGATGCGAGTTCAGATGATGAATGGCCAAGTACAAATCTGACTCAGCAGTCAGATCTGCGGTACCAGTAACCCAGCACTTTTTTAAAATGAATATGAACTTGTATTTATTGTATGGGAATATTTAACAAAGGGAAATAACTTCATATGCCGAGATGCAAAAGGACCTGTTTGTGTCTGTGTACAGCTCCTCTATTGTACATTTTCAGCATTCAGGAAGAACAAAGAGCACGCGTGGAATTGTACAAGAGTGGCACACTCCCGAGCTTGAAAGCATTGCCGCTTGATCAGTCTCTGGGCCAAATGTATAGCACTTTTGCTGATCTCCCAGCTCAGTCACAGGTATCGCTAATAACCATTCACTAGGCATTGCCAGCAATCAACTCCAGCGTTTTAGATATTTCCTGAAAAGATCTATTAAACTGAAAAATGAGGCCATGCGGTGAGGTTTAAGATTATCCTGTATCATGCGCTAAAGCAAATAACGGGTGATTAATGGATGATTGTCAGACTTCTGTGTAACCAGAGAAAAGCAATTACGAAAGCAATGGACATGGTGAGTTGTATAATATACAGGGTGAAGCAAAGGTCATTATACACTTCCACACTTAATAATACAATGAAAATCAAACCATAACAGAAATTGCTTATTTCATTATTAAGGGCAGAAATGAACTGAACATGCTGTTAATTTGTTCTTCCCAACTGGTGTGTATGCTTTCTGTGTGTAAGTGTGTGTGTGTCCATTCAAAATGCAACAAATGATTATGGGTCAAGGTTTTACAAATCAAGAAGAAAATGCATTCAGTTTCAGATAGGCAGAAACAACTGACTTCATAATATGTGATACATCACTATTTGCATGGATTTCTGCACCCATATTAAAATCAAAGGAGGTTAAATACATCCTCCATTCCTTATACATTCATATCTCAGAGGTTCTACTGTACTCTGTGTCTCTCTGGGAAATCATATTGCTATCCGTAGGACATACTGTGGATAGTAATGACGTGGACAACATGTCTGCCAATCCAGACCATCCTAGAAGTGCTGTATTGAGTTTATATTATATGAATTGGGTGGCCAGTTATTCCATTCCAGAATAGTCTGACAAATGCAGTCCACATATACAGCAGTGTTTTGTCAGCATAAATGGGACAGTATTTTTCTGTAAAGTACACTGTATGGGATGAGACATTGTGGTGCAGTGAATGAGTCAGCAATAAACACCATCCATACTGTGCTGCAGCCCATATTATCACACCTCCATCCGGTACAACATGGATGTGGGAGGTAGTAAAATGTCAGGCCCCTCAATCACATATAGTGATCTTAATGGGTGGTAATGCATGGCTGTCCTGACCAGTCAAGTATTTCTACATATCCTGTCTGAATACATGACTGCAGACGTAGTATGGTTGATGGGTGCACCTGGACATTTTGCCTTTCGCATCCAATTGGTCCTTCTCCCCTATTTGTTTTCAATCGTTAGCAGGTGTTACTGTATTATTAATGTATTAAACTGTATTACAAAGTTTATACTATTATATTATATACATATTTTTTTCACACCCATTATCAGAGGTGCTGAAAAATGAACATTGCCACATGTCACATCCACATTTGCAGAACTTTCTGTGTGTTACAAATAGACACATTTGTTTTTGTAGTTTGGTTCAGTGATTATTACAAATGTTGAATTCCATTCATTGCCTAACATTTGTGAATAGTGTACACACTATTTGGGGAAATATTGGATCCAAACTCATTTGCTGTATTTTAATTCCTCTCATATGTATGTCTATATAGGTATATATAGGCACATTACCACACATTGTTTTGCTTTCCCAACAATCTTCAACATTTTATATGTAAATGATGTACAATTTGGTGAAGTGGAATGTGAACACATTATTTTGCTTTCACACCCATCAACATTTAATATGTAAATATTGTACAATTTGGTGAAGTGGAATGTGAACATATTTTCCTGTTTTTTGAAGGGGAATTATTTGTTTGGTTCACTGAATATACAGTATGGCTGAACTAACTTAGTGTACATTCAGGATGGTCAATGGATGCCTATCCACTGTAGCTTTTCAGATGAAATGAATAATTTTGCAGATTGTGCACAGATCTATAAATTCTGATAGGTATCTGCTTTGAAGACTTATTATTTATTGTTGATTGTTCATTATTTATACACTGTTGTAATTGTTGGTTATAAATAGTATATTTATATGTATTTTTAATTAATTGTACACATGACCTAACTCAAATGATAACTAATTTCTCTGTTTTAATTATTACCTGGAGATTGTAGGTGGGAAGGGTTTTATATAGCCTATTAACAGCAGGTGATAGTTTGTTGTACAATTTTTATGAAGCAAGGTTTTTATTTGGTCATATAAGTAAATGTCAAATAAGCATATTGCTCAGCAACATATTACTGTGGTTGTCACTGTGGGTTGGTTGTCATGCGCTCCTAAAAGTCTGACTGATAGTATTACATTAGCAGTACTAATGTACTGTTGACAAGTCTTATATTTCCACTGAAAAATCTGACCTATTACTATAATTTAACTATAATTACTATTCTGCAAGACAAACTTGAACATTCAGTCTTTGGATCTTTATTTGGACAATAAGTCTTATTTTATCTGATCTGAATTAGTTTCAGATTTTTTTCACTGTTTTTCTCCCAATTTGGTGGCCAGTTGTATCCTCTATTGATCCAATTCTCCCCCTTTAACAAGCCGGCCACATGCATCTATGGCACCAACCATTACTTTGGGCCTGGCGGTGGCTGGGACGGTGAACTGCCTCCTTCGAGACGGCACTTGCCCAAGCACCGACCGTGATTCCGATACGTTCCAGAGAAGCTTTCTGTACATGCAACTCATGTTGGCTTCCCTGGCCCCTCCCTCTGGGGTGGGCAGCCAATCGGTAACCCTGAACGGGACTCCCGGCCAGAGTTGGGCTGGCACATTCGGGGAATCAAACGCAGTGGGCAAAATGCACTCCGGGGAAGTGCTTTTACTGGTTGAGCCATTCGGGCACCCTATCTGATCTGAATTGATTAAAACAGAGTGTGTTTGTGGATATGACTTCTACAGAATACGAGATACGCATTTGTGCATGAATAGTGATTTAATACACACATCATTGACTGAAGTTAAAGAGGTATATACTTTTATATTGTATTCTCATAATAAAAGTTAGTAAAACACCTTTAAACATATATGTTTAAGTGCTGAATTAGTGTAAGCACAGCACAGCTATTAAACACACCCAACTAACCATACTGCAGAAATGTATATGGGCCTATGGCATGGGATGGTTAAGTAGTTTATATTAAAATGCTTTAGTTCAGCATCAGAGAGAACTACAGAGATAATAATAATAACAATAATAATAATAATAAAATAAGAATGACAATGATATTAATAACAAATCGCCAATAATAATATAATTTTAATCAAATATAACCTTGTATGATCCCAGAAAAGACAGTTTCTAAAATGGAGTTCACTTGTAAGACTGTGGACTGAATTTAGCCTACTCAGTCCTTCAGTTCTGAACTTAACAAAGTTCTGATTAAGAAATAAATACAAGTTTTAGTTTCTTTCTTCACAAACACAGTTTGGTGAGTTCAACAATCACCAATATTAATTGACTGTCTTTTTAAACACCTGCATCTATTTGTAAGATAAAATGAGGGAAAATATTTATAGTCCAGGCCAATATCAAAATAAGTAAATATGTGAGCAGAAATATAACAGTTGAGGTAAAATATTGATAACTGAAACATTACCATTCAATATTAATGTAGTGGCCACGTTGGAGCCATGAAGTTAATTGTTTCATAGTTCCCTTACCATATGTTTCACAATTATCAGCACAAGGGTCATGGTGGTTTGCCTTCCTCTTATTTTCTTGTGTTTGTCATCTCAAAATGTTCTCATATGTGTGTACTGTGGATAGACAATTTCATAATAATGAATTGATCTATGAATAATTCAAGGCATCTTTGCGCATCTCCATTGATATTTCATCAGGAATTTGTTTAGCATGTAATCAATTTGTTTAAAAGTGCCTCCTTTAAGTCAGTCAGGAATTTAAGTTGCACTTAATAAAATTGCTTTATTCAGCCTTCATGGGTAATGAGTCAGAGAAGAGGTTTTAAGAGACTTGGATGGAAATTCAATCCGAACTTGAAACAAGTCATAAAGTGAGTGTTTTAGAAAAAGTGTCACTGCCTTAAATTCATTACTTCAAGTTCAAACTGCTTTGCATTTTGAATGAATGGCCCTAAATCCTCTTTTACAATTTTAAATGCCTTGATATCCTCAGTCACATTTTAAGCACTTTGATGTCCTCAAAGTCACATTTTAGCATACTTTTTTTGAATATTATAAAGGATAATATGGCTTGTGCATAAATGTTTGAGTAAGATAATGCTACTATTTGTTTTTTTTTGTGTTAAATACTGACGTGTTCTACCTGACAAAAACCCATTTACATTGCACTTTATCAGATATCCAAATTTCAACCATTTTTTAATTTAACATTTAATAATTTGTTTGTTTTCTTGTTTGACTCTATGCCACAGCACATAGAGTCATGGCCCAACACCACACTAGGTGACTTTAGTATATTGGGCTTTCTATTTTTTGTTTACTATCTGTATACTACCCAGTTGATGAACGTGATAAGTGTTCAACAAGCATTATAATAATCTCATGATGTACCAACAAATATTAATATTTTCAACTGACCACTAGCTATGGTTACAGTTGGCAGACAAATCAGACAATGTAGCAACATGGCTTGCAAGTTTTAAGCAGAGTTAATTGATTTTGAGATGTAATGAAAAGGTCATGTTCAAGATAAGTGCTTGCAAGTTCCTACCATGTATTAATGCACATCTTGTAAGTCGCTCTGGATAAGAGCATCTGCTAAATGCTTAAAATGTCAAATGTAAATGTAAAATGCAAGTTAAAAGTTTTCTTTTTCATTTAAAGGGGCTCTGATATGGTTTTCAATATAAAATGTATCTTTTTTACTGGTACAAATGAAAAATGCCTGCCTATGTTATTTAGCCAAAGTCAAAGTTATTCAAGTAATCCTTATAAGTACCTTTTTCCCCTAAATTTCTTCCACTTGTCCAGGCATGTTTCCTCCCTCTTCTGCAACACCCTCTGTAATGGAAGACCTTGTTTTTCACCTGGTCAGGTGAAAACTCACTGTCTGTGGTCCATAGTAGCAATTGTAGATAGCTAGTGATGTCTCCAAATCTAACCAGAAAACAAATGAAGAGCAAAGTAAATATTATATTATATGAAAAGGTATTTTTCTTTTCATTACATTTGAAAAACATGATGCTTGTGAACCAGTGACCTGAATCATAACTCTAGCATATGTTGTGTTGTTAGCAAAGAGGACTTAGAAACAAAGTGATATGGCTACATTAAACCAACATGATGCTACCAGATGTAGTCCCAACTATTTTTGATTCCACTTTTTAATGTTTGGGATTGGGTGGGGGTCCAGGCATTGATCAGTATGAAACCATGTAAAAATTAACACCTGGTTCTACAGTTTAATAAAATTGTAAATACAATGAGAAATGCCCATGTAGTAGTATTTGGCTACACTCAAAAAAAAATCTATACTAGAATAATAGGGTCCATACTGAGATAATTATGTAATTTTTATTGCTCTTTCATTTCAGGGTAAAACATAGCTAGTGAAAGTTAATTCAAAAGTGTGATCCCACATCTTTACATAATGTTGAGTTTTTATTTGTTGTATTTTTACAATTAGGGGTATGATTATAAACAACACTCAGCTCCACTCATCCTCATGTGGTGTCCCTTTTTATACTGAACACTGAGTTAAGGTATGTTTTTAGCTGCGTACTTATCTTGCAGTTTCAAGAAGACTGAAAAGACAATAGAGAACATTTCAGCTAGCTAACTTACATTTTAGCAAGGCTATTAACTTTTGTGTGTATGTGTACCACATACCATGTCCTGTCATCCATGATATTGTGAAATCTAAAGGTATACATAAAATCTCAAAATAAGGGAAATTAGCTAGCTACCAACTAGGCTAATAATTATTTTGCCTTCTTATCAGCTAGGCTATATCCATCTCATGATTTTAAGGTTAACCAGCCTACAACAATCTAGCTATCATTACACAAAGACATTAATTACTAATCTTTGTGTTCTGTGCTTAATATCATAATATATTTTATCAGTAATCTTAAAGACAAATTAAATTAACACAAAGCAAAACAGTCTAATATTAAATAAATTATAATTATTTAACTTAATTTAATATATTTATATAGGAGTATGCCGGCCTTGTGTATTCAATGAATCAAATTTTCTTATAATTGAGTTTTCTGTAATTACTTGCACACATTGTCCTACCATTTACTCCTGTATTTTCAAGGCGGATTTGAATGACCAAATAATTCAGACAAAAATATAATTACACTGCTTTGTAGTACAAACCTTAGCCTATAGAACTGATCCAGCTCTTGTCTCTCCCTTTCACACCCAGGTACTGGGAAATGCAAGGAGGAAAATAGCAAGCATGGCCGTTTTTTTTCCTCTGTGCCATTTCTTTAGTCAAACTCCCTATTTCATTTTAATTTGTTTTGGTAGGTAATTGCAGATCAGGTCCATAGAGTTAAGCAAAGGATACACAGGTATTACATTCATATTCACGTTCGCAGATGGCTAATGTGGCTAATGGTCTAAAGAACACTACTTTGAATTTTGTGATGTTTTTGATGGTTAACTGAATCTTTTGTATTATATTTCCCATGCAAAAGTAATTCATATTTCATAGGCATATTCTTTTTTAATTGTTTTGCTTTTTAAAATTAGACAAAATTGTAAGAGCATAGAACAGTGTATAGCTGTTGTATTTGTTTGTCTACTTCCCGATACTGTGTGTGTATTTTGTTTGTGTACATGTTTTTGTAGTGTAAGATACAATTTTATATTTTTTCAGAAAATAAAAACAAAAATCAATTATCTGTGGTCTATGTTAGTTCATTAAATATTCCAAGTCTGTTCCATTCTCGATAATAAATTAGTACTTTTATTAGAAATGTTTTGCCTTTATCTCAGCAGTGCAGTCAGAAATCCTTTTAATTTTTGTTTTGCCTCAGAGCAAGTCTTTGTTTTATATAATTGTTTAGTAATCAGGACTGTATTACAAAATTATTGCTGAGTCAGAATAGGGAAGTATAAAGTCACATTTCACAGCATGGTGCATCCTTGAATTTTCAGAAAAATAAATTGTGTGTGTGTGGCGGGGGATGGGGGGGTTAGTACCAAAGAGTACACTGCTTTCCTGCACACTATATTGCTATGCAGTATCACACTAATGTTGACAAAATATTTACGGTTTCTGATCTGAGAGTCCATTCAATTAAATGTAGATATGATCGTGTGAACAGTGTATTCTTGAACATTGACTGCTTTGTTTTGTGATCTATAAGACAACGCATACATAGTGGACATAAGAGCGTATGTATGCAGAGTGTGTGCATAACAGTAAGAAACAATCAATTGTTCTTAATTATAAGCCTGTAGGTAATCCCCGGGAGCAGGGGCAATTCTAGTATTTGACCTTTAGGGTCAACTTGTTTATTACATGCAGCATGGAGAACACTGTGTAACCACAGAGTTCTGACTAGATAAAAACTCAGAGATATATTTATACACACATCATGACAGGAAAACATGGCAGGTATCTGGACACAGGGTCAACTGGCATGTGAGCTCTAACATTAGAAAAGTGCCAGACTAACTCAAGGCAAAAACAGGAACTTACAAACAAAAACAAAAACTAACAAAAACTTAAGGCCTTCTCAGGCCTACTTCAAGGGTGAGCGAAGCAGACCATCTTAACTGGACTTCCACAGGTAACCTCCCAAATCTTTTTAGTGAGTGTGCCATCCCCTCTTCTCTTAAAATATTCATTTCAAGTTCAAGAATGTTGGCTTTCTTTGACGCAGGCCTCTTCATGATGTTACTGTCGCAAAACATGATGTCAACGAGTCGGCAAAGGTAGGTAAACCAACATAGGCCTTCTGTATTGGTTCCACAATCCAGTAGGCCTGAACAGCATGAATTTGGACTAAGGCTAATCCAATAGTTCAGGTTAACAACATGGAAAAAGCTGGTCTGTCTGCCTACGACACTGCATTCTTTCTGACCCTTAACATAGAGTGGGATAGGCAACCTTACATTGTCCTCTGCCACCGATGATGGAGTGTAGTTCAATAGATTGATTAAGGTGATGTGGGGAGAAAGGCTGGGTTAGGCATAATTTGCACCCATGCCCTCAGGCAAAAATTTGCAGTAGCCCTTGTGAACAGAGAGGGCCTGAAATTGTTATGGTCAAAACGAAAGCGGTCTTTGCTGAAGCCCACTTGACAGAGTACAGGGCTGTAAAAGGAAATTCTCAATACCCAAACCATATCTCCCTGTGATCTCTTTTCAAGTCAGTTAATTTAAATAATAGAATGACATTTCTATTTACATTAAATAATAACAATTATTCTTTATTTTTATTTTTATTACATTTAAGAGCATAAATCTGGTGTACTTTAATTTAGAAAAAGTGCACATTTCACAACTATCAAATTCAATTGAAGGTCATGGGGTCTGCATTCTGGATCGGTCTGTCTCTGATGAGCAAGGCAATACTAGTGAGCATTAACTATTCATTGTAAAGTAAGTGACACAGTTACAGGTATCTACATCCCTCAAACTTTGCTGTCCTGGTGCAGAGTTATAACGTAGGTTTTCTGTGCATAAGCATGAAGATGTGAATAAATTTCCAATTTCTAATACTGTTGCTGCAATGTGATGTGTGGTAATAATCATACACTGCCTGGCCAAAAAAAAAGTCACCACCTGGATTTAACTAAGCAAATAGGTAAGAGCCTTCCATTGGATAATTACTGCAGTGATGAATATGTTTTAGCTGGCAACAAGTTATTTAACCCTAACTGATGCAGTGAGTAGCTTCTCATTTCTTAAACAACCATGTCGGAAGACATATCCTGTGGTCGTGGAAAAGATGTTAATCTGTTTCAGAAGGGTCAAATTATTGGCCTGCATCAAGCAAAGAAAACAACTAAGGAGATTGCTGAAACTACTAAAATTGGGTTAAGAACTGTCCAACGCATTATTAAAACCTGGAAAGATAGTGGTAAACCATCATCTTCGAGGAAGAAATGTGGTCGGAAAAGAATCTTGAATGATCGTGATCGGCGATCACTTAAACGTTTGGTGAAATCATATCATAAAAAATCATCCACATGCACAATGCGAAGGGAACTCAAGGGATTGGGACTAAACAGCTGTGTAGCCTTAAGAAAACCACTTGTCAGTGAGGCTTCAATTTGCTAGGGAGCATAAAGATTGGACTCTGGTGCAATGGAAGAAGGTCATGTGGTCTGATGAGTCCAGATTTACCCTGTTCCAGGAATGGGGTCAGCTGACTATCTGAATATACTGAATGACCAGGTTTTTCCATCAATGGATTTTTTCTTCCCTGATGGCACGGGCATATTCCAAGATGACAATGCCACGATTCATCGGGCTCAAATTGGGAAAGAGTGGTTCAGGGAGCATGAGACATCATTTTCAGACATGGATTGGCCACCACAGAGTCCAGACCTTAACTCTGTGGTGGCCAATCCATGTGTAAAAATGATGTCTCATGCTCCCTGAACCACTCTGTACCCCATTGAGAATCTTTGGGATGTGCTGGAGAAGACAATACAAGATCTTGGCGAAAAGTTAATGCAACTCTGGACGGAAATAAATGTTGTGACATTGCAGAAGCTTATCAAAACGATGCCATGGCGAATGCATGCCGTAATCAAAGCTAAAGGCGGTGCAGCTAAATATTAGAGTGTGTGACTTTTTTTGGGGATGGGCAGTGTATTTTTAACATGGCAGTTACTGTACATTGAATGCAATGTCACATTTACCCTAACTTCCCAAGGAATGCATCAAATCAAAGAAAGTAGGCTTTACTTTCTTTAATGTTTTTACTTAAAAACTGGCCTAGCCTACTAATTCATGATTAATTAAGTCATTAAATGTATCAATTTATAATTGTTGCTGTCAGCATTTTTAAAAGGCAGTTTTTGTAGTTCATGCAGTGCTAAGCTGCAAAGCTGTACACTTTGTTCAAAATATGCAAAAACATCCATTGGTAGGCTAAAACTTGTTCAAGTCAAACACAATAACCAGAGCTAGCAGGTAAGGATTCAAAAAATATTATTTCCTCAACCTTCTAACTGTAGGTTACTTACATGAGTTGCTGTGCTAATGGGTGAATAAACATTTAACATCATACACGACACCAACACTGATGGCACAATGAACGACAATGCTAAGATAAACATTATACATGCCCGCGCGAACACAGAGCCACTTCGACTACCACCTATCATAAGTACAAGCGTGTGAAAACAACCAGGGGAAAATATTTTCTTTGGACATAAACACCTGTATTATTACTGTATAATTTTTTGGCCTGTTCTCCATGCTTCATCTTGCTTACTAAATGAAACTTATGCAATGGCAGGGCAAAGGTCTGCACTAGATTTATTGTGACTTCACTAGACTTCCCTCAATGGCCACAGCACTGAGAATGGCGCAAGTGGTATGGCACTTGCTTCCCCACCACACCCTTGCCCTGATGTACTTTCTGTAGAAACTCATGAGGTATTTCAAGGTCCATTTTTTGTGTTCTGTCGTCCTTACATTGTTCTTCTATCCTAATTTACACCACTAGAGGGCACACTTGAATGGTTGCGTAAGTCCTAATGCCTGGGGGATTCAGAGTTCACTGTGATATAGCCAGCGGTACTAGTAAAGACCACATTCAATCCTTATGTCATGTTATTTTATTACTTACATAAAACATTACACATTTGTTTGGTGTTATTTTGTTGAAGCCTAGAAAGCCTGTTTTAGTTTGTTTTGTGCAATGGCCAATTATACATTGCTTAGTTGAGTCATCACTGGCACAATCAGGATTTGATTCCAAAAGTTGGGACACATCACTGCACTCCAGTGCTTTAGCATGTCACTTCATCCAAAAGCACCCCAGGATGTATTTTGCATTAATATCCATACCGCTATTTTTCTCTCATTGCTTGTTCATCTAGTAAAGAGGTAAAAGGTTCAATGCTAAAGACTGCTCATGTTTGCTTGACCCTTAGAATTACTGAATTTCAGAGATTACTGAAATCCGTCCAACATTAATTAAATGTCTGCATATTTTATAATATGTTTAGAGGGGTGAACTTCTGTGAAAAAGATGACAGGGTAACTTCTCAGGGTAAAGATGACAAGAAGAGATCATTACTATTATTTAAAACCAGCAATGCAACACAGTTGGTGTCGAGGGCTGTTTTTGTTGCTGCTTCTGCATCATTTACACCTCTCTAATCTTTGTGGTAATGACCAGGTTTGTTTAAAATGTATGCATAAACATCCAATTTTTTATATAAAATCTCAGAGGAACTAATTACTTTTTCCAGGCTGCCAACATTTTACATGGTTAATTATCTATACCTAGAAGCTTAATCAATGCATTTAAATGTCTGTTTATATATTATTTTATATAATGCAGTAAGCATAATGTACAATTTGATTCTTATAGAAATGAACAACTAATGAATTGTCACATTGCACATGCACTGCAGCTAAATTGTGAGAATTCAAAACCGGAGGATCTGGTGCATTCGGCTTAGGCACGTATACATACCCCTTGTATTATGTTGGACAGATTTGACCCGAATTTAGGTGTTTATCATCACAAAAAGGCTGGCTAACATATTTGTTTTAGCAGCTAGCATATATGAACTAGCAGCTAGTATAAATAAGAGGGACACTTTGTTTTTCTCTCACTCTCTCTCACACTCACACTCACACACACACACACACACACACACACACACACACACACTGCTCTCACCACAAACATAAAGACTATCCCAAATAGATGCAAATATTTTGTCTTACTTTTATTTGAACTAAAGGCATGTTTATAAATACACTATCGGTCAAAAGTTTTAGAACACCCCCATTTTCCAGTTTTTACTGACATTTAAGCAGTTCAAGTCCAGTGAATAACCTGAAATGGTAAGCGGTAAACTGGCAAAGGTAAAAAAGAAAAAAGTTTAGGTTACCAAAAACTTAAAAATAATGTACATTTCAGAGTTATAAAAAAAGGCCCTTTTCAGGGAACAAGTAATGGGTTAACGTGGCTTAACGGTCACTCTGTGCAAGTCGCCGACTCTGGATCCAGTAAAGGAGCCCCAGACCATCACGCTTCCTCCTCCATGTTTGCCAGTTGGTGTCACACACTGAGGAACCATCCTTTCGCCTACTCAACAGCCTACAAAAACCTTTCAAAATTTCAAGATTTCAAATTTTGATTAATCGGTCCATAAGACCTTCTTCCAGTATTCAGTAGTCCACTGGCAGTGCTTAATGGCCCAGGCAAGCCTCTTTTTTCTTATCTTAGCAATGGCCTGTGGGACTCCAGTAGAGAGGGTGTGGGGAGAGGAGAGGGATCCTCTCCAGGCCACCTGGTAGGACTGGTCAGCCAGGTAGGACTCAAACCATGTCAACGCAGATCCAGAGATTCCCATCTCGACGAGAGATGAGAGCAGGAACCGGTGGTCCACGGTGTCGAATGCTGCTGACAGGTCGAGGAGGAGGAGGACGGAGCTAAGGGATTGGGACTTAGCCCCATGAAGAGCCTCAGTGACCGCAAGGAGAGCAGTCTCTGTGGAGTGGCCTGCTCTAAACCCAGATTGGTTGGGATCAAGCAGGTCGTTCTATAAGAGATGAGCAGACAGTTGGTTATAGACAGCCCGCTCTAACGTTTTGGAAAGGAATGGGAGGAGAGAGACAGGTCGGTAGTTTGAAATAACAGCAGGATTCAGAGAGGGTTTTTTGAGGAGGGGGACAACATGAGCACATTTGAGGGAAGAGGGGACAGAGCCAGAGGAAAGAGAGGAGTTAATGACATTGGAGGCCAAGGGGAGGATGTCCATAGCAATGGACTGGAAGAGGGGGGAAGGAATGGGATCAAGAGGGCAGGTGGTGGGACGGTGGGAGAGGACAAGTTGAAGGATGTCTGAGTCAGGGAGGGGCGAGGAGGAGGACAGAGGGGTGAGAGGTTTAGGTAGCGAGATGGGTGAGGGAGAGGTTGGGGGGAAGGAGTTGCGAATGACATCGACCTTCTCGTGAAATAAGGATGCAAAGTCATCCGTGGTTAGAGAGGAGGGGGAGGTGGAGGGGTGAGGAGAGAGGAAAACGTAGAGTAGAGTTTACGAGGGTTAGAAACTGAAGATTGAATTTTGGAAAGGAAAAATGCAGACTTAGCAGAGGAGAGGTTAGAGGAGAAGGAAGCCAGGAGTGTGTGGAAATCAGTCAGGATTTTCTCCATTTCCTTTCTGCCGCTCGCAGTTTCAGTCTGTTTCAGCCCGAATGGAGTCGGTTAGCCAAGGGGCGGGGGGTCGGAGGCGCCCAGGTTTAGTGAATAGAGGACAGTGTGAGTCAAAGGAGGAGGAGAGAGAGGAAAGTAGGGTGGACGATGCCTCCTCAGCAGGTAGGTGAGAGAAGGCATCAGTAGGGGGAAGGGAAGATAGAACAGTAGCTGACAGGGCAGCGGGGGAGAGAGAGCAGAGGTTGCGATGGACAAGGACAGTGGGAGCAGGTGAGGATGGTTTAGGCACAGAGGGGAGGGGGAGGGAGAAAGACAGAAAGACACCACAGCACGGAGACCGCCCTCATTAAGATCACCAACGATCTCCTCATTGCTGCTGACTCTGGCCACATCAGTTTACTCATCCTCCTGGACCTCTCAGCAGCCTTTGACACAGTCTCCCACTCTATCCTCCTCAACCGCCTATCCGACCACCTAGGCCTCACCAGTACAGCCCTCTCCTGGTTCCAGTCATATCTCTCCAACAGGAAACAGTTTGTCACCATCAATGGCTCCAGTTCCTCCCGGCCCAAGTCAACCATGGTGTTCCTCAAGGCTCGGTGCTTGGACCCCTCCTCTTCACCATTTACATGCTCCCCTCGGTCAGATCATCCGCCACCATGGTCTCAACTTCCACTGCTACGCTGATGACACTCAACTGTATCTCAGCACTTCACCATCCACTCAGCTCCCCACAGTCTCTTATCAACTGCCTACATGAAATAAAAATATGGATGTCATCCAACCTACTCAAACTCAACAGCAAAAAACGGAGCTCATGGTTGTGGCACCCAAGGCACTGCTCCGGAAGGTTGGAGATTTCCTTCTCCAGGTTGACGGCTGCTCCATCTCACCATCTCCCGAAGTCCGCAACCTGGGTGTCATTCTGACTCCACCCTCTCTTTTCAGTCACACATCAAATCCATGACCAAATCTGCCTTCTTCCACCTTAAGAACATCTCCAGACTCCGGCCGTCACTCTCAGACTCCGTCACGGAGACCCTCATCCATGCCTTCATTACCTCCCGTCTGGACTATTGCAATGGAGTCCTGTTCGGGGTACCCAGCAAAGCCCTGGACAGGCTCCAGTACGTGCAGAACTCAGCTGCCCGGGTTCTCACCCACACCAAGCCCTGGCAGCACATCACCCCCACTCTCATCCGACTCCACTGGCTTCCAGTCAAGTCTCGCATTTCATACAAACTCCTCCTCCTCACCTACAAATACCTCCATGGCCTCGCCCCCCAGTACCTGTCTGACCTTCTCCACCATCAAACTCCATCTCGGAGATTGCGGTCCTCGGACACGGGTCTGCTCTCCATCCCCCGCACCAGACGTCGAACCTTTGGGGACAGAGCCTACAGTGTGGCAGCACCCACCCTCTGGAACTCTCTCCCCATAGAGATTCGCCAAGCCCCAACCCTGGACAGTTTCAAAGCCGCCCTCAAAACTCATCTGTTTTCTAAAACCTTTGTTTAGTTTCTGTGGTTCCTGTGTTGTCTCCGTTCTGTTGTGCTTGTATCTGCTTAAATGTATGTTTTATGTAACTTTTATCTACTCCTCCCACTGTACTGTGACCTTGGGTTTCTTGAAAGGCGCATAACAAATAAAATGTATTATTATTATTATTATTATTAAAGCAATGGTCAGACACATGTAGAGGCGATACCGTAATGCTGGGTGAGGGTGAAGTCGAAGGACTGAAGCAGGGGGAGGAATGCAGAGGCCTGAGAGGCCTCCAGCGGCAGGTTGAAGTCACCAAGGAGTAAGACGGGAGTGCCATCCTCAGGGAAAGCGCTGAGTAGGGCATCCATCTCATCTAGGAAACTCCCCAGTGGACCTGGAGGGCGATAAAGAACAATGATGTGCAGTTTACATGGAACAGTGACAGTGACAGCATGAAATTCAAAGGAGGAGGGTGAGAAGTGAGGAAGAGGAACAATACCAAATCTCCACAGGGGGGAGATCAGTATACCTGTCCCTCCACCTCTGCCTGTGGGTCATGGAGTGTGGGAGAAGGTGTAGGCAGCGGAGAGAGCAGCAGGGGTGGCCGTGTTCTGAGGAGTGATCCACTTCTCCGTGAGCGCCAGGAACTGCAGGGAGAGTAGGGAGGCCTGGGCCGAAGTGCCTCCTCCACTTTCCAAGTGCCTTTTGATGGTGTAGGAAACTACTCACTGCCAAAACATGTACAGTTTTGGTAACCTACACTTTTTTAAACTTCTGGCAGTTTACCGCTTACATAATATGAGACATAATATGAGACAGATTCAGATCTAAGTTGTGGGAATCCACTCTTGTTGCTGTCCGAGAGGGGCAACACTGATATAAAAAAGGTCCCACTCACCATTTACACACTCAATCACTCAGAAGCAATTGTCAGAAGAGGAACATGAGCAGAAGACTCATGTACAGCCAGTGAAGCCCTCGCTGTACTCTTAGACAGTGATAACGACAGTGAAATAGAGGAGGAAGTGTCTGAAACTAAGGACAATGTTGAACATAATTCAGATTACAATGAATCATCCTCTGAGGTGAGGTGAGTTACAGGTCATAATGGATGTTATTGTGCCAAATCTGCCCCTCATCAAATGCAAGACAAACATTACATGTGTAAGATACTAAAAACATGCCAGCAACATTTTTTTAAAGCACATTATGACCATCATGACCAGTTTGATGAATAATTAATGCATATTTTGTTCTTTGTAATGAAAAAACGAGTGGTGTAATATCAAGGGAAACCTGTCCTACATGGACAAAAAACGTAACTATCTGGTCAAGTTTGTAATGATAATCAGGGACATGATGACAATTTCAAATAATTACTTTTTGAGGAGGTTAAATATGTATATCTCATAATTTTGAGGTGACTTGTATAGCACTGGCCATTTCTGGCCGAAACACTATTCATTGGGTAAACATTGAAACATAATACAAGGGATAGTGTAGAGAGGTAATGGAATCTGGACCTGTGGCTGAGTCCTGTAGGGTAATGTATTACTGGACTTGCGTGGGGTTATAAGGGTTCTGACAATGTTGATTACAGAGACATGGTTTGAAGCAGTGGATGGGGGTGAATATAATCTGGTGGAGTAAAAGATTTGGGGCTGTGGCCCTTTACGTGAAAGAAAAGCTAAATGTGCAGGAAATTCCAGGAATTTACCCTCTCATTCCTTTTGAGGACGTCTGGATTAGACTACTGGGAGAATATGAGAAAGGCCTTAATATAGGAGTATGCTATAGGCCACCACCTACAGACAGCAACAAAAATACTATGCTCTATAGAAACATAAAATAAGGAAGGAGAGACAAGGTACCACATGAGATGATTATTGTCTAAATGAATTTAGTAGGAAGTACAGGAGTTTTTTCAGAGTGGGTTCAAAATTAGCGGCAAGGTAGAATATCAAGAGTAGGTGGAACAGTAGGTGGGATGACATCTGATCTAGGTGCTGTGGGCAGTGGAATGCTGCAGGGATTAGTGCTGGCACCTCAAATTTCCTTATTTAAATAAAGGATCTTGATATGGATGTTAGTAGCAAAATAATTACATTTCCTGAAGATACAAAACTTGGGAGTTTAGTAAACAGGTTAGAATTGACTTAAACGATATTTTGTTATTTATTGTCCTATTTGTGCCCTGGCAAAAAAATGAGTGTAGACACTTTATATGGTGTTGATAGGTGTATATGGTGTTGATAGAGCTGGATGATAATGACAAATGTAGTTACTATCACCACCCCAATAATAAAATATTTTCAAAAGTGAGTCGACAAACAAAGGAAATTCTGTTGCGTCTCTAGTGGGCCAGGTAGAGGAGTAATACGTGGGAGTGTTGATTGTTGTCATGTGTACATTAACCCTCTGAGGTCCGTGCTAAGCTTAGAGGAGGTTTTTGATTTTGGCATGGTCTGATATTTATCTCAATTTCATCAACTTAACACACACTTACTCCAAAGTGTTTGATATTTTTATTTGAAGGACAATCACAGCTACATTTATATGCCATCAATAGTGTGGTCAGTATCATATGCAGCTTGTAAATAGATCTACAAACACACAAGTTATAAAGAGTAAATTTTTCTGCCGTCACAAAAGTTGTGAAAGCACACACTAAACTATAGTGACGAATTGTTTTGCCAATATGCGTTTGTTCATCAAGGTCTTGTTTATGTAAGGGTGTGAAAATAGTTTAGCACATCTGAGATCTAAATAGCTAAAAACCTGTTTTTATCAGAACTGGTCACATTTATTTCAGGCTGTGGGAGGGCTATATGCTAATTTCAAGAATATTCATGATCCACACCTGAGGCTTGTCCACACCTGTAAAATCTGTCAGATGGGCCATCTCTCTCTCAAAGGCCGCCAGACAAAGAGAAAAGCCATCAGAGTAAGCAATAGTCAGTGAGCCATGCAGAAAGTTTTTTTTCATTTGGGAAGATTCATTGAAAACAAACTATATACAAAACATTCCAAATTAAAACATGGTGAGACAATTTGTTCTTTCACAGTCTTTGGTGCCACTTCTCAAAACAGTTTCTGGTCAACTGTAGACACAAGGGAACGTCACAAACCGCTGTTTCCCGACATCTTGCAGAGTACACATTTATTGCAACCAACAGAAGCCAATTTGCCAACATCCAGAGTGTTTGGCAGTGGACACAGGCACATGATCAAAAGTAGCCCGTTTTCTGGGTTTAAGATATTTATCGTTAAACGTCTGTCGGAAAACGAAAGCAAAATCCGTGTCTGCGAAGACACGGAAAGACAAACAAAACAAAACCAACGAACAGGAACAAACAAATCAAAGTAAACAGGTAAATCCACGTATCCAAAACGTGGTATAAACTAAACGCTGGGAATCTAAACAACAACAAGCACACGAACAAACAAGTTCTCGAGAGGCAAGAAACATTAATCACAATAGGTATTATCAAGCTAAGCTAGATAATGTCCAAGCGCCGAAACAGAATGCCAGCTGGTTAAATATCCTCCCGTTAATTATTCGCAGCAGTCGAATACTTTTCACGAGTATTTGAAAATATGGTAAATAAAATAAATATCAGCATACACCGTCTGTTGCTGGCAGCTCGCAAACCGTAAACACAGACAAGATCCGATATAATGTCGGGACATTGTTTACGCTGCAATTTAACACACGGAATTCATATATTGAATATATATACGAGTATTTGATAACATGGCAGATCAAATATAGTTACTTACTCTTCGTCAGTTATTGTCTTCGCCGCTTTCCATCGATGCTCTCAAACACTGCAGCGCAGAAAATCTTTCCATCTTGAATAAAATTGTATGTCTGTATAAAATCTTGCTTCAAATTGTCGGGACAGTTTGTGTTTGTTTACGCCGGCGTTTTCACACATGGCCCCACGCCCCTCCCCACACCTCCCGAAACTCGCACCTAGTTACCATGTCAATAGAAGGGGGACGGTACTAAAAGGTAAAAACAGAGTAAAAAACAAGGTTTACTTTTGGTCTAATTAACCTAATTTAAAAAATCCCATTTGATTTGCCAGTGCTCAAATCGGAAAGTCGCGATTCTAAGGTTTCTGTCAATGTTTTTGTCGCGTGTGTATGATAAAATATCGCGAAGTTAGAAATAGTAATATACTTTTATTGCTGCTGGGAGCGGCGCCGCTCCCGTCGACCTCAGGGGGTTAACGTATGTAGTGTGAGTAGGACTTATCATTGTCATTACAGTTATCTATTCTGTTGAGAATCACCCTTAAATCACAAATATAAATTGAAATCATCAACACCACTGATCTCTCATGCCACAGGAAGACATTCCATATATTATTGACATATGTAATATATAACAATTAATATTCATAAGAGACAAACTAGGCTTTTCGATTTTCAAAAGCCTAACTACAAATGCAGTCAATTCAGCCCTATGCTCTCCAGTGGCATCCATTGTAGGTGATAGGTATAAATTCATCAAGCATTCCAGAGGAAACATATCTCAGTTGTAATTTGTCCAGAAGGTCAAGGTGCTCTCTCCCTGTAATTTATGAAATGTCAGCTGACTTTCTAATGAAATGGGAAGAGCTTATTCACAAGTAATTGGACTTGAGAAATCAGATTTTAACACTGTTAATGCAGGGGTCAGCTTAAAATGTAAATGACCTCAATGAATCATTCATGAATAGCATAGTCATGAATATGCAGTATGTATTGCCATCAATGACGATTGTTGAATAGAATTTTCAACTTGGAAATGAAAAATTCAATGCAAGGCTCTAATGCACTTAAGTCTCTTCTGTAACCCGGCCTGTGAAAACTACTCATAGGTAATAACTAGCGAATGTGCTGAATAACCACGTTATACATTTGTGCATCCCTTTATGGCACTTGTGTGTAATGTAATGATACGCCATGCAGCATGCAAATCAAATCGAGACTGGCCCAGTGCTGACTGTGGATCCCAGACCAGTGGGGTTGCCCAGGGAGGTGCCTCATTGCTCAATAGTGACTTGTGTGGTCAGCTGCGTGCCTGTGATCTGGCTGTGGCAGATGTGTTGTCTGGGCAGCCCTCTGGTGCAGTAGCTATGGTAACTTCACTGGCAGACTGCAGTGTACAATAATGGATGTCTGACTTTGTGTGTTTAGTGCACGCCCTTCTAAATTGATAGAAGAAATTGCAGCAATGGGAATATCAAATTGGGGAGGACCATTTTTGTTAAATATTAAAATGTATATCAAATTTTAAAATACAAATACAGTAAATGGCACGCTGGCAGCATTCCTTAAGTTACTGCTGAATTAGCTTTCTCAGTGATGTGCCCACTGGTTACTGTTTTTTGTTAATAAGAAATATGCCTCAGAGGAGGGCATGGGCTTCTATCGCAGTTTTCCTTGCATGGGATGCATGTTTCACAGCGGTAGCTCAAACGGCACAATTGGCAATTCCAAATTTGGGAAGAGACATTAGGGGCAGCTAGGAGAGAGGTGGGATGTGAGCGTTAGTTGCTCACCTGCTGTTAGGGTGATTTTAACAGTGAAGCAGGTGAGTTAAAAGGACAAAGGAGGTGGCTTGTCTTTTGTCCAAGTGAATTCCATTTTTTTGCGAGTCTTTGAATCCAGTACAGTGTTGGTATTCATGTTGTGAATGTCAATGAGATGGTGGGATAACTGAGATTGATGGTGAAATGGTGACAAGAGCTTAAAAAAAGTTACATGACGGCATGACACCATCCAGAGCCTGGAGCAGTGACAGCAAGACTGAGCTTCAATGATGATATATATATATATATATATATATATATATATATATATATATATATATATATATATATATATTAGTGTGGTATAAAAATAAGTCTCTCCAATACAGACAGTGTCTATCACAGACTATGCTGGTGCAAATATTCCAGCAACCAAAAGTCACACAAGTAGACAAGACATGATAAATGCCTGGTTTAACAGATTGTATTAACCATTGTATGTCGATAGCAGATCAAGCTCAGCTATGCAGAACGAATTCCCAACTCCTCAAGAGAATTTAGTACAGTGTAACACAAAACATTATTTACTCTGTCAATCTCTGAGAGTTGCAACTCCAAACATTGCTATGGGTGTTAATTAGGAATTGGTCAGGATCTGACATATTTTCTCCATGGAGAGGCAAACAATTCATTTTTTCAAAGATGTCATATCAGCAATGTGAAAAACCTGACCACCTCTGCTTTGACTTCTTCCACATTTGATTGTTCTTTTGAAGGATTTTTGCCAAAGGCGAAACTGGATTGGAGAGCAAAGGAATTGACTGGTAATTTTCTTTCTCCTACCAATGGTGTGCAGGACTCCCTCGGGTTATAGAGAAATCATTGCAGTCTGATTCTAATCATTGCCACTGACGTTCATCAAAACCTGTGCTGTTGCTTCGTATATGTAGCATTGGGTGTGCACCATTTCAGTAAACCACTTCACAGTAAGGTGACTTTACATAGTTGATAGACTTAAGTAATCTTTACATGTTGGTAATAGTAAAACAATAAAGTAAAAAATAATTTGTAAGTGATATTCATATATCATAATATACTTTAAAAAAATGCATTGCCCTTCTAAATTTTTTGTTTGGTCTTAGTTTTTTCTGTCTGCGTTTTCAAAATGTCTTTTGTTTTCATGAAATTGTAAACTATAACCAAAAAGGTAAAAAAATAACAGTTTGTAAAACACATGTACATTGCTTCCTAACAGCAGTTTAAAACCAAGAGCAAAAGTTAAATAAGTGAGGGTTTACAGTATGAAGATTATAAGAAATAAAATAATACATAGTGTTAGTGTACATTAAGTGCCTAATTATCCTTCCTATCGATTTATTGTTTTTTATTTTTGCATGCATGCGTACTGGTGTTTTAAAGTATTATATTATAAGTATTACAATTATGTATTGGTGATGCAATGCATTTTTTATTGTGTACAGTGCATCATAACTCAAATTGAGTGGTCCACAAAATTATTTTTCTTTCTTTTTAAATTTGTTTCTGATTTTATCCCATTTTCTCCCAATTTGGTAGCCAATTAGACCTGCTATTTTTTACGTCAATCCCCCCCTAGTAATGTGAGTTCGCTGCCGTAGTCCTGCGACCGGTAGTGACGAAGGCGAAGTGACGCCTCTTCCGAGACGTCACTCGCCAAGCCGTCGACCGAACCCCGGTACTGACAGGGCCACTATACGCAGCGAACGTCACGTCAGCTTCCCTCCCCCCTCCCTGGGGCGGACAGCCAATCGCCGCCCCCTGGTGGCACTCCCGGCCAAAGCCGACACTTGGCGAGACGGGGAATTGAACCCCGGTCTCCGTGGCCAGCGTCGGACGTTGTAACCACTGGACCATGCGGGAGGCCCCCACAAAATTATTTTTAATCAGTATTTTTTGTATTGTCAATTGATGTGGAGTGACATTTTCATTTTAATACATTCTTCTAACTCTTTCTACCTCTACATATCTGCTTTTGATTATTGGACTTGGTGGGCCACTTAATTCTGTAATAGCCCATTTTATTTTATAAAAAGAAAATAATATTCATAAACTATTATTGTTTACCATAACTGCAGTAGCTCATAATGGAAATAAGAAGTATCCATAGCTCTAAATCCTGTGTATATTTTACACTGCTCAGGGTGCTGGCAGATGGTGGACAAAGGGGAGCAATATAGTGAGGGAAAACATGACTTGACTAATGTCAATTAAATTACAATTTAGGGAACAACTGGAGCCATTTTGAAAAAAAATGGAAAACAACAATGTAAAGGCCACCACTGATTTTGATTAAGCTGGCTGCTCCTGCCCTGCACTTCAAGTGAATGCATGGACATCACAATCCCGGAGTATACATTTCCCTTCAAAACATGATGATTTTCCCTTGGAGTTCCATGCCGACATCATTTAGGCACTGTTGCACTGAAACATCAACAAAAGTTGAGTTGTCTTGGTTACTGAAGCTCCTGCCAAACGCACAATTTTTTTTCTGATGTGTACCGTTCCAAAAGTCAACGTATTTATTATACTCTTTGAAAGTGTAACCTGGAGCCATACAGTATGTCCATGATTGAATCCACATGTGTACAACTGTAAACCATTCAACCATATCACATTATTCACTGATTCATACATAAATATAATATTTAATACCATAATTCAGTTTAACTTGGGCCAGAATTAGTTACACTTGAAAACAAATCTATAAACCTATCTATTAAATTAGAATTATCTATAAAAGCTATAAACAACAATATTTTGCTTGGTATGCCCACAATTCAAGTAATGAATCTGCTCTATGGTCTCATCTGACCATATAACCTTTTGCCACATGGCATCAGAATCTTCTATGTGTTTCTTCGCATAAACGACTATATAACTTTTGAGACTCAGTGTGACACTTTTTCAGAAGAGGCTTCTTTCTTGCCACCCTGCCATACAGGCCAGCTTTGTGTAAAGCTTGTGAGATTGTAGTCACATGCACAGATCGCCCAATCGCTGCCATTGTAACTCCTTCAAGGTTGCCATTGGCCTCTTGGTAGCTTCCCTGATCAAACTTTTCCTGGCTCGGTCATCCAGTTTGGAGGGATGGCCCGATCTTGGCAAGGTGTGGGTGGTGCCATATACCTTCCACTTCTTATTAATACTCTGAACGGTACTCAGAGGGATAGTTAAAGCCTTTGAAATCTTTTTATATCCTTCTCCTAATTTGTGCCTATCCACAACTTTATCCCAGAGTCCTTTTGAAAGCACCTTTCCAGCCATGGTGGATTCTTTGCGTTACCATGCACTACTAGGAGTGGAATCCTCAAGGAACAGCTGATTTTATTGTGAAATAATCAAAACCACTACAATTGATGTCAGGTGAAGGCCAATTAGCTTGGTGTGTGATCTGGAAGGTGATTTGTTATACCTGAGCAAGTTTATAATGGTTAGTCTAAGGCAGGGGTGTCCAAACTACGGCCCGCGGACCAACTGTGGCCCGCGGTCCATTTTTAATTGGCCCGCGGCCGCATTCCAATATAAGGAATATGGCCCGCGCATGAAACTTGCACTTGACTGAGTTGTAATTCTTAGTTTCACCACTAGTGGAGCCACCCGTATTCATTGAAAACTCTGCGAAATAAACGAACTGGTCTCAGCTTTCTTCGCGTAGCAGGAACCCCCCGTCGACAGAAAATCCGAGGGGCGCAAGAATTATTTTCGCACCCCCCCCAATAATGGCCCAGCCTTTCGTATATTTTTCTGTATTTGGCCCTCAGTGGAAAAAGTTTGGACACCCCTGGTCTAAGGGGACTGATCACTTTTCCAACCCTGTCATTCTAGTTTTTCATTTTTTATGAATTATCAACAAAAAAAATTCACTTGAATGTTGTGAGGCAAAATGTGTAAATAAAGCCTGGAAAAAGATGGATTTTATGTACTTTCATTTCAGGCTGAAGACAAAAAAAAGTGACTATTTCAAAAGGGTATGATGACTTTCTATAGGCACTGTATTGCTAAATGGTATGCAGAAGGACTGCAGAAGCCCCTAAATGTTCCTCAAAACAATGTTTTCCTTTGTTTTCCTCTGAAAGATGCTGCCCAACATTATCTTGCCATGCTAATGCTGAAAGAAATGTTTTAAATTAATCATAGCCGGTCCAATAAACACAAGAACTACATCAACTCTACTCTCTTTTAACCAGCTCAGCACTGTAATCTGTCCCAAACACCTCTGTAGGATATATAGGCATTGCAATTATGTGTTGAAGTCCTCCCATAGGTCACTTTATGTCTCCATCATTTACCATGCTTATGTCCTTCTATTGATCTTGGATGAGACGTTTGATCTCAATAATGCACCACATGTCAGGGGATACACGGGCAGTCTTTTCTGTGTGTTTGAAGATAACCTGGGACCACCAACACCGGAGCACTTAAACAAGCAGACATGCAAGGTAACAGTGGGGCTTTATATTTGTCACTTGTAGAAAACGCTTTCAAGGTCTCTAGTGCCTATTCCCTTTGTGAGTCCGGGAAAAGCAAATAGCTACTGTCAGCAGGAAACCTGACAGCGTTATTAGGTATGTTTTCTTGAGGTCACACAAGGTGAAATGAAATAGTAGTTAACCTATGGCATCTGAAGCGAAGGCATATTAATAAGAGCTACTTCACTTTGGAGTTCCATTATTTCCGTCTAATGAGGACTGTCATCGCTCTTCACAGCTCGCAGAAAATGTGTTTATTCGGCCTTCCTCTGGCTCACCAACCCCCTTATCTGATTGTAGCAGTTCAGAAACAGGCCTGTACTGCATTTCATTGTTAAATGCGCATACCGCAGAACACAGTTTAGTCACAGATTGTTATCTTGCAGTCGTATCAGAGAGAAAAAATTATTTGGCAAGAAATGTACATTAGTATGTCAATTGACACCAAAATGCTGTTTCCTAGGTTCAATCAACATTTGTCCTTAACTTATGAAATGAAGCATTATTGTTCCTTCAAAAATAGTTTTCTGATGAATTTTGATCACTGAACTTCTCAATCTGTGTTTGAAAAAATTATTCCAGTCAGTCAGAACTTAACATGAACTATAATGTGTGCAAGGGGAGAGCGAGGGGGGAATCAATCATGCATAACTACCACCATCCATCCATCCATCCATTGTCTAAGCCGCTTATTCCTGGTCAGGGTCGCGGGGGGGGTGCTGGAGCCTATCCCAGCATGCGTTCCGGGCGAGAGGCAGGAATACACCCTGGACAGGTCGCCAATCCATCGCAGGGCACACACACCATTCACTCACACACTCATACCTACGGGCAATTTAGACTCTCCAATTAGCCTAAGTGCATGTCTTTGGACTGTGGGAGGAAACCGGAGTACCCGGAGGAAACCCACGCGGACACGGGGAGAACATGCAAACTCCACACAGAAAGGCCCCCGGCCTGGATTCGAACCCGAGACCTTCTTGCTGTGAGGCGACAGTGCTATCCACTGCACCACCGTGCCGCCCTTAACTACCACCATGCAGGATAATTAAACTTGAGATGAACGAGACCATGTATAACTAGCGGAACAAGCGACAGTAAAACGAATGCTCCCTTACACGAGTTAACATATAGATAAAATGAAAGAAGCAATACTCCTTTGTAGGAAACTCCACTTTTTAAAAGTGTTTAGACTGCCCTTTCCCTCCTGCGGTCAAACCCTGCATTACACTTTTTAACAGCAATTTTCACGCATTTGAGCCCTATCAGATTCACTACAAGCTCAGGGCAATACAAAATGTGACCCTCCTGCAGTGCCACGCCCCCTATTACACCCTGTACCACATCGTAAACGTATGTTTTTCCCCATTTAAGTTGCTACATTCTATAAAATTTCACGTCCACAAATCAATTAGCCATTTATCTTTCAGGACAGCACATTCAAACGCTCCAGAGCATCCGTAAAGTTTTGTATAATAATGTTCTTCAATGTACTTGTGTTTTGGCCACTTCCGGTAAGTCCAAAGCACCAAGCTTCATATGGATATAGTGTTTACAAATGTAATGTTAAAAAATGTCATGTTATCCACATGAAAACCGCTGTAAAACAAAGCACGGAAATCCACTGGAGTTGTTGCTAATGCGTTTTCGGCTGACAGCCTAACCTGTAGCTTTCCTTGCAGCGTATCATGTACCAATCACATTACACAGATCCAGGAAGGAGGGTGTGTTTTCTGTATTCCGGGGAATGATATGTTCAATTTCATGCCAATTCAGGTAGTTAAGCGAATCCCTGAGGTGCAATTCTTCACCTTAGTTCAGCCAGCACACTCGCCTTCAGTGTGTAGTCACGTCACAAAAACCTGTCTGGCGAGATTCTGTTCTTTACTGCCAGGGAGCTTCAGGTGGTGTTTGCCTTATATGGAATGAGGGAACATTTGAGGCAGCACAGCTGTACTGAGAAGACGATTTACAAGCCTTACTTGCACTCTTTAAGAAACAGGCGAGAATGAATGGAAAACAGAGGAAACATTAAAGGCCTTATAGAATTTGAATGCTTTCATATATCTGTACCAAATTTGCATGTTGTGGAAGAACTATATATAATGAAAAGTACAGTATGAAATGATTTATGATTTTTTTAAATGTGCATGTAATTTAAGTGTATACCATGAATATATATATATAGGTTTTGAAATCCTGATGGTTCTGTGTGGCTCAGTAGGTAGTGGGTTTGACTCCCACTGGGACCACATATACTGAAAAATGTATGCATTCACTACTGTAAGTCGCTTTGGATAAAAGCATCTGTTAAATTACATATATTATTATTATTATATTACAGTCGTGCCCTTCAAATTCTGCCATCAACGATGTCTCTGCAGGGTTTTATTGCAAAGTTATAAGGCTTTATTTAAGAGTTGCGCAAAGCAGACAGAAATAGCTTTTTTTCTGGTGGGTGGCATTAAAGCAACCCTTGACGGGAACCTGACGGAACCGGTGTAGGCACAGGGCGGCCTGCTGAGTTGCTGCTGCAACACGTGGGGCGTAAGAGTGAACTGATTGGCTTTGCTGCCCTGCTGCAGCATACGCTGACATTTGACATTATTCCAAGGCTGATTCAATTGGTATAAGCCACTTTTATAATGAAAGGGATGCTACCATTGGCCAGTAGCTGGAATGTTTTACATTTGTTCAGTCTGTCATCGGCTGTTTGCAAATGACCAACTTGGCCGTTTCCATATACAGCCAGGTTAGTTCTTACATTCATAAAACCAAGGTTGTCTACGTAAGCGGACGTTTTTATTTAATGCTTGCCTTTTTGCACCAGTGATAAAGATAAAGAGCTTGATGTTGTTAAGGTGTAATTGTGTATGCTTTCTGGGTTCATACTGTGTTCTGTTGACCGGTCGGTCCGTAACTGGGGTTCTATTGTAGAATACAGTTCTAGTGTATACATGAATATGTAATGAACAGGGAAAAAAATTTTCCTCTCCCGAAATGAGAACTTTGGTGCAGAGTAGTTTATATCTGATTAAGTACAAAACCACAGAACAAAGTTGGAGAAAACTATGTATTTTTGATGATTTTTGAGTTCTCATTTAAGATGCAACCTAACTATGAGAGCCCTTTTATTTTCTAACCTTTACTTCAATTTCTTTCCCTCACATACCACCTAAAATCTGGGAACTTTGTGCTAGAAATGATACAAACTGAATGCACCAATAATTGTATCCAATATTTTTTGTAACAATCAATCAATTCATTGTGTTCCCCTCAATAAATAAACCGATAAAGAATTATATTGCTAACACCGTTAGCAAATACATCATAAATGCGCTTTAAATGTTGTGATCTTTTTCCATATCCTATCCTAAACTCTTTTAACAGACACTATGTCTTTGTCTTTTTAGTCTACAGAGGCTCATTAAGACTATTAAAAAAATGCTTCCAAATCCGTACTGGAAGAGAGAGACATAATTAATGTCTTTTGCTCGGAGAGTAAAAGTCACTCCCTATTCTCTGCCTGCTGTACCAATTCCGGGTGATAGATTATAGTCATTATAAGCACCTCTGTAGAAACAGAGTACACAAAGAGTGATGAAAGGTTAACCTTCCGGTTCAGGGTAATGCTATGCGTGGGCCCAATTTTTCACTGTCAAGCAATCCAAGGTGAATTTGGCAGGAGCCCACGGATAAAGTATGTGCTTGTGGACAATTTAGCAGACCCATACATTACCACCCACCCCCTCATCCGAGGGCCCTTGTGCCAGCGTTATACTGTGGCACACCATAAATCACTGCAGTCACTGCTGACACGTACATGGTCATTTCAACAGACTTGCATACATCTTCATGACATCACCAGAGAGAGTATCAGATTTGATCGTATCCAGTGTGAATGACACTGCATGCTGCATAGCAACCATAGCATTACATTTATATTACGTATACTCGTAAGGATGTTTCAGTCCCTTATAAATAATTAGGTAAATAGCAATTTGGAGGTTTCTACATCAATAACCCTCTGTGTGGCAGTGTGGTGACTTTGAGGTTATCCTTGCCCAGCATAAACTGTGTTGAATGCTTTATTTAAGAGAGAACACTGGGTGTGTAGTTAATTTTAACAATTGAAGTTATGTTGCAGTTTCAACCATCATTTATGTTGTACTTGCTTAAAATAAATCCCTCTTGTCATTTAAAAAAATGTGTGGAAGCTGGCAGGCAGGTAAGCCGGCATGGCAGATAAGAGTATTTCATAGCACTGAACATTTTTTTTTTCGCCTCCCCAATGCAACCTCTCAATATGTGGTCTCTATTGAGGGGGGATTTCCTTTAAGAAAAGTGTGGGTCTGGTGACACAGCTGCTAATTTACCTGATTCATAATTAAGGGAGTAACGGTTTGCTGTTTTTTCCTATTATTGCCCCCTGAACACTGATACATTTGTGAATTTGTTAACATCTTGCTTAAATGCAGAAATGAACATAATATTTAACAAAGTAACCTTTGAGTGAAAGAGCCACTGGGCTGTATAACAAAACTACTTAGCTGACTCCATTATGATAAAAACATTTCTGTAAGTGCCCTATATCGAAAAAGTGATAAAATAATTTAAAGGGGAACACTCCCAGATTTCTATTTCAATGTGATATATTTTTCCTTACCTCAAAAAATAGGTTTGGGGGGCCCGGGTAATATTCGATTGGGAATGCAAGTTGCCTACTGCAGCCGTCTCTACCAGACTGGCTCTGGTCGTCAGGCCCGATAGTGTGCGGCAACTGGCTGTCCGCCCCAGGGGGAAGGGGGATAGTGAGCCGGCACAAGCTCGCTGAGAAGCGCGAAGGGTGTCTCTAGAAAGTAGGTGGGCAAGTTTTGTCTCGGAGGAGGCGGATCATCGCTGGCCTCGAGGAATTAGCTTGCCTTGCAGTGACGGATGGCGTGTTTGTGGGGGAGGGCAACTTGAAAGAAATAAAGGCTATAATTGGCTACCAAATTGGGAGAAAAACAGGAAAAAAAAAAAAAAAAAAAAAAAAAGTTTTCAGTGGTCTCATCGTTGCTCCAGTAGCAAAAACAGCGATGCAGTGTCAAGCACTGCTTATGTAGTTCAGAGCAGGTCCTGCCTGCTTCCGTCTGAATGTATGGGCTATTCTCAATTCCCTGAGAATTGTTGCAATACGATTGCAAAACTGAAATTGACACCTTGATGATCGACAGTATGTATAATCTCAAATTACATACAATCAGGCCAGGTTCACAATAAAGTCTCTGAATACCCCTTATAACAATGTGATTTAACATTGGTTTTAAAACTTCCTGATATCACCAAGCATATAAGTTCATCCATCCATTATCTAAGCCGCTTATTCCTGGTCAGGGTCGCGGGGGGGGGGCTGGAGCCTATCCCAGCATGCGTTCCGGGCGAGAGGCAGGAATACACCCTGGACAGGTCGCCAATCCATCGCAGGGCGTGTTGGATAAGTTGTACCAGGAAATAACAGAGGAAGCTAAAATGTCTGTGATACTGATTATATTAACCAGGTCCTTCTTTGTACACCTTAAGAAGCTTGGATGAGTGTTCACCCATAAAAGTCTTGATACGCCTTTGATTTTTAAGAGCAATAATTCTAAAAGTTGAAGAGTTCAGGTGTTGCATATTTCATGTTGGCTAATGCATTTTCAATGCATGCCTTAAAATAGAAAATAACAGCTGAGAACAATCATAGTCGGATGCAGAACGGCTGAAAGTCGGGGGCGGAATGGCTGCAAGACATTTAATTTACGTTTATTGCCATGATCACAGTCCTTCTGGGGCTTGTCCTCGTCAGAATATATATCCTCACCTGAATATCCTAAAATGCAATTATTTGCCAGCTCGTTATTATCAAAGACATAAGATATTTTTGTTGTTATTACTAATGCAGAAAGGCAAGCATTAAAGGGAAATGAGTCACACTCAAACTGGAAATACTATGAAAGCCAGACAAGGAGCCTGTCTTTAGCGGTATACACTGGGCTTTAGTTGTCCTACCGCAATGTGAGGACGCGATCATTAATTCAGGACAGAGGAGCATTAAAGCCTGTGCAACACAATTCTGGCCATTTTGCGATGAGATTGTAGCACACCTACAGCCAAAAGGAGGTTAATTTAAGGCGAGTATTTGATTTCATTATCGCCAATCAGATCATCGTATCTTTTCCCTTTATTACAAGTGGGTGAATTTTGTCATCACTCTCAGTAGAAGACAGCCGTGCTAACCAGAGGAGGAAGAGGAAGACGTGGTGCACAGTAGTTTATTTTAGTTTGTGTATTTCCATCTAAGCTGCATATAGTAAAACATGTTAACATATACACACACAGAGCTACAAGTATAGTGGCAAGGAATGCCAATTAAATCCATTTTTATTCCATGAAGTTGTTACGTTCCACGTGTATGTGTGCTTTTGTCTTCTCTGTTTCCGTGTTCTGTAGGAGTACCATCCGCCATTCTATTCGCCTTCCCTACTGTCAATCATTTCTGTGTCCTGGTCCCGCCTCCACCAATCACCTGCCCTTCTATAAAAACCCCATGACTGCTTCCTGCAAGGCCCTTTTGCCCTTTTGCTGTTTGTTTGCTGAACGTGAGAGACAGAGAGAGTGTGTAGACCTTTGAAAGTTTGGAAGTGAAAGTGTATGGTTAAGTTTGTTTGTTCCCACTTAGGCCTTGGGATAGGTAAGAGGGAGGCCTCCATACATTTTCATCGGTAGGTCAATCCTGTGTATAGAGACATTAGGAAAGGGGTGGTTGCCATCTGTGTACCTTTGTTTACGGGTAGCTAGTGTAGATTAGATAGGTAGACTTTTATTTTCTATAAAAGTTTAGATAGTCAGCCTATCTTAGTTTTGGTTTGTAGCTAGCCTGTTCTGTTTTACTAAGTTCATTTCTTTGGCAACACCCGTGTCCCTTGGCCTTGTCTTTGTGTTTGTATTTGACCTTTGTAAATAGCCTCACTATTGTCTGTAAATATATGTATATAAACACCGACTGCACCTTCCCCTCTTGCCTTGTCTTTATTATTTACCCTCATTTTTCATTCATGACCCGATCCAATTAAGACTAATATGTTACGGTCTCCCCCGTACCCCTAAAAGCCGTCGGGGTCGTAACATAAATGGGGGCTCGTCCGGGATATTGAGCGATTGTGTGTGTGAATAATATTGTAAAGGTTAGTATTGGTAGTGTGTGTAATAGTAGGCTAGTTCGCGTATGGTGTGCTTGCGCTTGTTATTTGTGGTTGCTATTGTTAGTGTTACTGTGAATATTGTTGTGTAGAGTTGTATAGTACAACTAGCTATATAACAATTAAGACAATGGCTTCGTCACATTTTGATTTGGAGTTGTTTATTAATGAACCGTCCATTGTTATTTTGAACAGTGTCGTAAGGTGGATTTATTAATTATCGCGGAGCATTTTGGCGTCTCTGTTAGCCGGTCTCTTCGTAAAAAGGAGATTCGGTCGGTCGTGTGGGATAAGCTCGTGGAGCTGGGTCTCTTTATCCGGCCTGTTTTGTCCCTGGTGCCGGACGCTGAACCGATGTTGGGTGCTACGGCTTCCTCTGGATCGGAGGAAAAGGAGGAGACGCCGCCGGTTACCCTGCCGAGGTTTGAGGCGTTCTCTTCGCGAACCTCTTCTGGGTCAATGGTTGGGGCGAGGTTGAAGATCCGTTTGGCCCGCCTGCAACTAGAAGCACAGGAGAGAGACCAGGAGAGAGAAATACAGGAGAGAGCCAAGGACAGACAGGAGAGAGAACAGGAGAGAGAACAGGAGAGAGAAATACAGGAGAGAGCCCAGGTAAGGAAACTTGAGGTGGAACAGAAACTGGCATTGCGGAAAATGGAGATTGAGGCAGAGACTACCCTCAAGCTGCGACAATTGGAGTTGCAGAACGCCGCTGCACAGTCGGTTGTGCCCACAGCCGCCTCAGGTACGTCCACACCATTCACTGGACTCTATGATGTGAGGAGACATGTGGCTCTTCCTCCCTTTAATGAGACAGAGGTGGATACCTATTTTAGCACTTTTGAGCGCCTCGCTACCGCACTTCAATGGCCGAAAGACATTTGGACAACATTGTTACAGTGCAAATTTTCCGGTAAAGCGCAGGATGCTACTGCTACCTTGTCTCTTGAGGACAGTTTGAATTATGAAACTGTGAAGGCTGCTGTGCTGCGTGCTTATGAGTTAGTGCCGGAGGCATATAGACAGAAATTCCGAAACCAACGAAAAGTCCCGACTCAGTCCTTTGTTGAGTTTGCAAGGGAGAAGGGAATGCTGTTTGATAAGTGGTGTGCTGCTAGCAAGGCTACGGATTTAAATTCTCTTCGAGAATTAGTTTTGTTGGAGGAATTTAAAAAGTGTACACCAGAGCGTTGTGTGGTATATCTTAATGAGCAAAAGGTTACGTCCTTAAATGAGGCGGCCATCTTTGCTGACGAGTTTACTCTCACGCATAAAACGGTGTTCGTGTCATCCCGTGAGAAGGCTTCTGATGATGACTTACCTGTTAGCTCACAGCTGAAACGCCTGAACTCTCCACCGATACGCTCCAAGGAAGAGCGAGAGTGTTTCTATTGCCATAAAGTGGGTCATGTTATTGCTGACTGTTTTCAATTAAAGAAGAAAAACTCAAGCCCACCAAGACCTATCGGTTTCGTGAAAGTAGTCTCAGAAACTACTCAGTCCTCCAGTAGACGCGACAGAGGTGATGTTTGCTATGATGCCTTCATGTTTAGTGGTTTTGTGTCGCTATCTGGTGTAGCGAAGGATCAGAAGGCAATTCGGATTTTGAGAGACACTGGTGCGTCGCAATCCTTCCTGTTGGCTGGTGTCTTGCCCTTATCAAATGCGACTTCCGGTGGTGCGAATGTAATGGTACAGGGAATCGAAATGGGCTTTGTAACTGTTCCATTGCATAAAGTGCATATTAAGACCGATTTAGTCTCTGGGTATTTTAAAGTAGCCGTGCGTTCCGTTTTACCAGTCCCAGGTGTAGCCTTTATCATGGGGAACGATATAGCAGGTGGTAAAGTGCTACCTGTACTGAAGGTTTTGAAACAACCGAAAACGTGCGCTACGCCCGACATCCGGCAACCTCCCGCTGATGTGTTCCCCGCCTGTAGGCTTAGCCGAGCAGGTGAATCTGAATTCCATTCACGGAAATGGGGCGAGCAGGTGAAAGATATGCCTCGATTAAGCTGCCAGTCACGCGCGAACAGCTTATTGTAACTCAGAACACTGATCACCTAGGGGTAACAAGAAAACGTAGGAGTGTTCCAGCATTGTTTTTGCCACAAGTTAAGAAAAAGAAACACAAGAAAGGTACCGACAATGTGTTGGCAGACGCATTGTCTCGTGTATATTAGGATACATTGTAGCCATGTGTTTTTGTAATTTCGTATTTTGAACTGACTGTATTTTGAGTAATAAGTTCGTTCTTATTGGTGGAAGTGTTACGTTCCACGTGTATGTGTGCTTTTGTCTTCTCTGTTTCCGTGTTCTGTAGGAGTGCCATCCGCCATTCTATTCGCCTTCCCTACTGTCAATCATTTCTGTGTCCTGGTCCCGCCTCCACCAATCACCTGCCCTTCTATAAAAACCCCATGACTGCTTCCTGCAAGGCCCTTTTGCCCTTTTGCTGTTTGTTTGCTGAACGTGAGAGACAGAGAGAGTGTGTAGACCTTTGAAAGTTTGGAAGTGAAAGTGTATGGTTAAGTTTGTTTGTTCCCACTTAGGCCTTGGGATAGGTAAGAGGGAGGCCTCCATAAATTTTCATCGGTAGGTCAATCCTGTGTATAGAGACATTAGGAAAGGGGTGGTTGCCATCTGTGTACCTTTGTTTACGGGTAGCTAGTGTAGATTAGATAGGTAGACTTTTATTTTCTATAAAAGTTTAGATAGTCAGCCTATCTTAGTTTTGGTTTGTAGCTAGCCTGTTCTGTTTTACTAAGTTCATTTCTTTGGCAAAACCCGTGTCCCTTGGCCTTGTCTTTGTGTTTGTATTTGACCTTTGTAAATAGCCTCACTATTGTCTGTAAATATATGTATATAAACACCGACTGCACCTTCCCCTCTTGCCTTGTCTTTATTATTTACCCTCATTTTTCGTTCATGACCCGATCCAATTAAGACTAATATGTTACGGTCTCCCCCGTACCCCTAAAAGCCGTCGGGGTCGTAACAGAAGTAAGAAAATAAAATGTGAAAAATGCCAAAGGGGTGAATATTTTTATACCCACTGTATATCCCACAAACCACACTGACACTGCCCTGATCGATCATAATTTGTTTTCAGGCCCCAATGCTTTGAGTTGGTGTGTAATCTGTTTTACACAAAATCATTTGTTTATTATTTAATGTTAAACCTTTTTGTCATATTCGTTGTGTGCACAAGTAGTCGGTTTGAAATAAAGGAGGCTGAAACCCATTCCTGTGAACTGATGATTACTCTCAACCCGTTTCTGTTTACATTCCTTGATTATCAAATAATCCGATAATCAACGGCAACAAGTATAGCTCCCCAATTATATTTCGTGATATATAAATATCACATAAATATCTGTTAATCTGATACGTACAGATCAAGCAGTTTAATCAGCAAAAAGTTTTCACTGAACTGAAATTTAGGCTTTCTGTTTTCTAGGCTCCATTGTGCATTTCTCTAAAGCTAGTGCACTATATAGATAACTGAGGAAATCAAGTTGAAAGTGTAGCCTACTCTTTGAAACAATTCAGCTACTTTTTTACTGAATTAAACCTCTTATTACCATTTACATAATCTAACGTGACATGATGAAAGTGATCGCTACACGAGACACAATTAAGAAAAAAATAGTGGTTACTTGGCAATGGATTATTCCATTAATTTGCATACTTGTTAATTAAGCAAAATGAATGAAAACAGATTGAAACCAATTGTTGGTTCAAAGGTAAGATTTCAGCCTCCTCTAATCCCAGCTCACCAGCCGCCACTGGTATATTTTTGATGTTTAGGGAGGAGTAGAGAGGCTGCTCCGCCTGTTTGGCTACTGTCAAGTGCTGTTCCCTCCCACAGCCTGGACAGGACCTCGGAGAGCAGCAGCTTTACACACAGGCATGCTCACCTGAGGCTGATCAGTAATCAGCTCAGGTGTTGCCTATTGCCCATTGATAAAAGCACAGCCTAACGTGCCTGGAGAGGGGCATGGCCCCCTTTTTTGGGGGGGAGGGGGAGATGGAAGAAGAGGTGCTGTTTTTTTTCCTTTCTTTCTTACTCTGAGGTATATATCTTTTATTTTGACGTTGTTTTCCGGTGTTGTTTTTCTGTCGTTGTTGTTTCTTGACTTCCCCGGCAAATAAACCTCCCACTGCTCTATTGGAACACTGCCTTTGTTACTTTTTCCCACCCACACATCACCTGGCATGGTGGCCACCCCCGCCACTCCGCCATAATACCAATATGTGGTTTGTGCATGGTTAGAGTTTTGTTGTTCAGAAATGGAACGAAAAGTTAGACAACTAAACAACAATGAAACAAGATTAGAATGATCATATATCCATCGATGCATTATGACTTGGAGAAGCAATAAAATTGATTTTGCATGTAGTTTAAAAAATAAAACAAAATATTCCTGCCTGCGCTAAAGTCTGGATTCATTTGGCTCTTGCCCCTTTTTCCCCCCTCTTTCTTTTTCTTTACAACCAGTGATGGGAATGCCCACAGTTCAATCGCCCCTTAAGTGGCCTCTCAATTACTTTGCACTTTCTTCTTAACAAAAGCCATCCCTGTCTCCTAGCAGATCATTTTCTAAGGTTTTTGCCCTGTGAGAACTGCAGGCCTTACTGTGGCTGTGAGCATGTGATAATGACCTGTCTGTGAGAGGGAATGTGAGATCTCATTCTTTTCACAGAAGGATGCGATCCCAGTCTCCCATTTGTCTGCCGCTTTCTCGTGATGGCAGCCAGGCACGACCATAGGAGCCACGGAATCAGCTGACAGTGCCAGACGTTACAAAGTGAAATCAGCATTCCCTGTCATCCACCTGACAACTCCATTATTGATCTCCCCCCACCATCTCTACACCCACACTATACATTTGTGGCGCTCTTTGACTTGGCAGAGAATTAAGCCACTGACACATTGCAAACAGAGTTATAAGAATTTCAGGAAAGAGAGTCCTGTTTTCTTAGACAAAGGAAAATGTAAATGTGCCCTCAGCAAACAACCTTTTCTTTCTGCATACCCAGAACAGCATAATTAATCACAGGAGAGATTTTTTTGGGGGTGGGGGTTCATTTTACTTTTCTCACCTGTGGTTGTAATGAAATACACTGAATATTAAGTTTGCATTGAAAATAGTTATGCGTGCTTTCTGAAGGTCAAGTTTTGAAGTAATTATTTGCAAAGCAGATGATCAAAAAAAGTATAGTTTTTTTGCCTTGAAAATTTTATAACCAAATATTTAGATATGTGACACTATACAATGATTCCATATTGGGCATACTTTTTGGGGGAATGCCATTTTATTTGTGGCTTAAAATTGAACATCTATCATGTATGGACATTACAGACATTAATTCTGTTTGGTTAAAATACATCTACTAGATTTAGTGGTATAAGACACTGAAAAAATGTGTTTGAAATGTTAAAAAAGTGATTGTGCGCACATAAATGATCATCAATTAAACTTAAACTTACATTTTAAAATTAAACCTAATTACAGAATTGTTTGGTGGTCCTGGAAGGTGCTTCGTTGTGAAACCGTTTGGCAAATTCAGGTACATCATCCGCAAAGGTGGGTGACTTTTGTCTTTGCCTTTGTAAAATCTTTTCTTACTTATTTCAGATTTTTAGGGATCCCCACCCCATTTTTTTGGGTAGCCAATTTGACCCTCTATTGATACAACTATCCATCCCTACGAGCCCACTGCCTGCAACTATAAGACCAGCCGCAACTCTGGGACCTGCAGTGACAAAAACGCTGAACTGCATCCTTTGAGATTGAACTTGCTTCCCTCTCCCCTCCACCTGAGGGCGGACAGCCAATCATTACCCCCAAAAGGGACTCCCGGCTAGAGCCAGGCTGGTGCAGCTGAGGATTGAACCCAAAACCTGCACTTAAAGCGATTTGGAATTCCAAATAGCTTTTTAAGTGACGCTCGCTGCAACCACTGCTGACGTGGATTGCAAAATAAAGCATGTAGTTTATTCACAAAGTACCAAAAACAGAATTTAGAGCAATAAAAAGTATCCAATACCGCAATGAAGAGGATGGGTTCACAAAGGGCTACAAGGAAAGTTTTATTTTTTTTTTTTTTAAGTCACTAGGGGTGCTACCGAATGCGAGCAGGGAGATAAGTCACCGCAGAGAAATACTTGCATACAGGGGGAATAAAGGAAATCACCTCTGAGCCCTGAGTTGCATGAAGTGTTAGAACATAAGAACATAAGAATACATAATGACGAGAACGGGCCGTTCGGCCCATCTAGGCTCGTCATGTCCTAATCTAAAGAATATCTAGTACTATATCTAGCCTGGACTTGAATAGCCCAAGTGTTTCTGCCTCTACTACCCGACCTGGCAAGCTGTTCCTCGACCTGGCAAGTGCTGTGTTAAATTATGCAGTCAAAGTAATAAGCACGTGAAGCACGTAAGGAGTCTCCAGAACGTGGGTGGGCAAATTCTGTCTCGAAGGAAGCGGAGTTTGCTACCCTCAGAGAATTAGCTTGCCTCGTAGAGACGAGCGGCGGACTCGTGTGGGTAAGGTAAATTTAAATAAATAGAGGGTGTAATTGGCTAGCAAATTGGGAGAAAAACGGGAGAAAAATTCAGAAAAACAATAATCTTTGTTAAGTCAAAACCATTGAATTCTCTACTGTTTCATCAGCTTTGTGAAAACATGGGCTCTGAACGCCAGCGACTGCTGCTGCACACAGGCGCTGGCTATCAAGGAGGACAACACTGCACAGATTATTTGAGCTAAGAGCTGAAGTGCATAACTTTCTGACAGAGCATGTTGTTCAAAAACAGGAAATGGCTGGCACAAACTGCCTACCTTGCTGATGTGTTCAGCAAACTTAATGAACTGAATCTATCCCTGAATGGCACGGACACACAGATGTTGGACAAAGTCAGTGCTTTTATAGAGAAAACTGAGTTTTGGAAGATTTAAAATTGAAGTTGCTTTCCTCGATTTCATGCTTACCTAAGAAGCGAGTATGCCTAAGGTCAGATCAAGGCAGTAATGAAGGGGCATTTGGTTAAGCTGGCACATGAGTTCAAATATGAGTTCACATTTCCCTGACATTGAGGAGAGATCTGCTGCACTGGACTCAATGAGAAATCCTCTCCTTCAGCATTAAAATCCTGCAAACCTTCAGGAAATGTCCTCAGATCGTGGCCTGAAGATTTTGAAAGTTTGAAAGATAAAATCTCAGACTTGGTGCTTAGTTCCAAAGATGTACTCGTACTTAGGTAGACCCAAAACTCAATAGGTTTTCCAATCTGTGTGAAAAATCATTTTCAGAAATGACCCAGATTAAGATTAAGCACAGGAACAAACTCAGTGTGGAGAAAGTTTTGATCACTGCAGTGGCCTCACTCCCCTCAGGATGATACAGCTCATCAGTGGAAGGCAAGGCCAAGTTTTCCTTTGAATTGTATGTAGGCCTGTTATAATTTTTTTAGCAGAATGAGCAATGCACAATATTACTAATTAGTAATGGACCAACATTGGTCAATATTTATGTTGATAATATGAGTTAATTTCAGGGGTTGTGAGCTCCCTCACACTCAACCATCTACCTTTTCCCCTGTTGATTACAGGTGACCCACCACTCAAAACAGCACATCGACATGCAAGAAAAAGGATGAATACAGTGTCTTTATTTTAACAGTTCATTAAAAGCACACTGCACAAAAGGATTAATTCAGGTTTTTTTCCTCCCCGTCCAACTGCACCACCTCCCAGTACCTGCCAGGCAGTACAAAAGGCCCCCCCAGGTAAGCATGCCCGTACACCCGAAGAGACTAGATTTTTCATGCAAGGAGGCACTCTGCACACATGTACACAAAACACACCTAATTTAATAGCCTCCCGGGGTGGCCTACCACCCGGCCCACGTCGTCGCTCTAAGGCAGTGGTCTCAAACTCAGTGCCACGGAGGGCCATGTGTATGCTGATTTTTACTGCAGCCTCTGCTTTTGATTAGATAATTAGTTCCATTATTTGCTAAATTATCATGTTGGCTTGCACATAATGTATATAAAGTGAAATTAAATATTTTTGTTATCTAAATAATAATTGTTGAGTATATTCTGTGCTTTAACTTCAAGAATGCACAGAGGTGCATGCATATGGCTAAATGAGTAGTTGAGCCAATTAAGGCAGCAGTAATTGGTTGGAATGAAAACCTGCATACACACGGCCCTTTGTGGCACTGAGTTTGAGACCACTGCTCTAAGGGGAAGAGCTACACCACACTCACCCAACACCACAGACACACAACACAGAACAAAAAGCAAAAATAAATACGGAAACAAAACAAAAGTGATGTTGGCTTGGCGTTCCTCTTCTCTCCCAGTACCCGGAGTCCGCCACATACCCGCCGTCGACCGGTAGGTATCCCACCATCACACCAAACACACAAACATTCACATACATCAACTAATAACTAGAGATGGCAATTTCGACACCGAACCTCGAAACTGTATCGACCGTTCGGCACTTACAGATTCGATACAATGTTCCGAGCAGCATTTCAAAGCGGTAGAGTCACGTGATCGATGTGTCGAACGTCAAAAGGTTTTACAAATGGAGCGAAAGCTCAAAATCTTTGAATGCGTGGTGCGAGTTTGTGGCGTTTGCCGAGTTGTCGTTTGTGGGATTGCTGAGAGAGAGAGATACTGTTTGTGAGGATTACTGAGAGAGACAGAAAGCAATATTTGCAAGGATTACTGAGATATTTTGGTTTATTAGATATATTAGAGAGATATATTAGATATATTAGTTAGATAGGACAGATAGATATATTACATAGATATATATATAAATAGTGTGGCAGCCGCACAAAGGCATGCCGAGGGATGGTGATTGAGGCTTGCCTCTGTGCTACTTGGCTTGATTTTATGCACCGACTTTTGGATTGACTGAGAAACTGGATTGGCTTCACGACTTTGGAACACGAATGAAGACCACGAGAATGGATCAGGGACTGAACTTGCTGGCTTTTTCCTCTACCCCTTTTTGTATGTATTCCCTTAAAGTAAAGCATCTTCCTATTTTATCGTTGTATGGTCATTTTATTATTGGTCATTGGCTGCATTGTACCCCAACACCCCTGATCCTGCCACAATAGGGGCGCTGTTGAGCAAGCTATGGAGTAAGACGTGTGTCTTCTAGCTCTGCAGAACGAAGGATTAAACAACGTATTTAAAGGCGTTTTATTCAAAGCTTATTTAGTAACACGGCAGTATTGAAGTATTAGACTGATATTCCTGGTGTATCATGACGAGCAGGTCCACTAAAGGTCGTCAACTCTCTACATCCATAGCGAGGCCTAGTTCGCCCACTACATCCTCGGCCTCGAGTGAGACGGCAGTCAGCGGTGCTGAAGCCCCCGCCGGGGCTCACGCGGAGGATTTTAAACGTGAGCTACTTTCTTCCTTGCGTGATGATTTCGTTTCCATGATGAGGACGGAAGTTAGAGAGGTATTGGAGAGAGAAATGGCAGTGGTTAGGAGAGATATCCGTAGAGAGATATCCGATCGGCATTTGAGGACTTTGAATCGACCGCGAACACGGAGTTGGCTACATTGCGCAACACCATGGGAGACGCGGAGCGGAGCCTGACTGCCTGCTCTGACGACATTGAGACGCTGAAACGGGAGGTAAAACGGCTGGGTGTCCTGGCTGACTCTTTGCAAAATAAATGTGAAGATCTAGAGTCTAGATCCAGGAGGAACAACATTAGGATCGTGGGGGTGCCGGAGGGCCCTAACAGTTGCTCCACAACTTCGGTTGCAGATCTGCTACAGGAAGCATTTAATTTGGCCGATGCCCCGTTGATAGACAGGTCCCACAGATCACCACAGCCGGTGCCTAAGCAAGGACAGCGCCCCAGGACCATTGTAGCTCGCCTTCATTATTACAAGGACTGTGCCACTATACTGAGTCAAGCCAAGGAGAAGCAGAGGATCAAGGTGAAGGGTGTGACTATCTCAGTCTACCCTGACTACACCGCACAGGTGGCCAAGGCCCGGGCGGCCTTCAACGGCGTCAGGCAGCAGCTCAGAGGTCTAGAGGGAGCCCGGTTTGGCATCGCTCATCCGGCCCGACTCCGAATCACCTATAATGGCACGGAGAAGAGCTTCCTGAACCCAGAGGAGGCCCAGGCTTATGTCACGCAGACCATCACTCCTCATGCGGCTCGAACGGACAGACAGATGCCATCCTAGTCTCTTGATGAGGCCTACACTTAAGTTAAGCATAAATTGATAATGATACTATTATTGATTGATTATTATACTATTAGTATACTATTATTATTATTATTATTATTATTAGTACTATTATTATTATTATTATTATTATCTATTATTATTATTATTACTTGAGACGATATTATTCTCTACCTTTTTTGGACTGTTCCATTTCAATATTTGGATTTGTGCTCTTTTTAAGGGCTATATTTTGACACCAATGTTTCTACCTCAGATTTGGGCTATTTTTGCCTGTTACTATTATTAATGTTATTAACAGTGCTGTTATGACTGTCAGTGATGATACCGTTTTTGTTTGCTGTTATAAGGTTATTCTGACCATTTACCTTTTGTGCCTTAAAAGTCTGATAATTCGTGTTCTGCAGACCTTAGTTAGTTAGCGGTTTCCCGTACAGCAAGCACTTTTCATGTGCTTTTACTTCCTTAGTTTAGAGGAGGTTAGTGCGATCTTCCATTTGGGGGGAGATCTGCATAGGGGTTTAGGACTCCTTTTTTCATTTCATTTTTATTTTCATTTTATTTTTATTTTATATATGTACTTTTTCATTTGGGGAAGAGTCAACATGGGGACTATACATTATCCAGACCCGAACCACTTGGTCCCATTTCGCAGCTTTTGATAAATTATGACACCACCTAGTTCCAGTACTATAGGCTCTATACGGCTCACCAGCTGGAATATCAGGGGAATCCACCACCCTATTAAACGCAGTCGTGTGTTTGCACATCTAAAATCCCTGGGCTCAGAAATAATTTTTCTACAAGAGACCCACCTCCGCACTAATGAACGCGTCAAACTTGAGAGAGGCTGGATTGGGCAGATATTTTGTTCCAAATACGAGGATAGGTCCAGAGGCACTGCCATATTGATTAAAAAAGGAATTCCTTTTGTTCCAACTTCAATTATTGACGATGACAATGGCAGATACGTAATTGTTGCTGGTAAACTTTTTGGGTCACAAATTGTTTTAGCTAATGTCTATGGTCCGAATTGGGACAACCCACAGTTTTTCTCCCGCTTTATAGCTAAACTACCAGATCTCCACACACATCATTTGGTTTTGGGAGGTGACTTCAATTGTGTGTTGCACCCAGGCCTGGACAAGTCCAGACCTAAACCCAATAGTGCAATTTCCAAATCCAGCAAGGTTCTTCTGTCATTTATGGATTTATACAAACTTACAGACCCATGGAGAAATACCAATCCTACAGCTAAGCAATACTCGTTCTTCTCACCAGTTCACCGCTCATACTCACGAATCGATTTTTTCTTGCTTGATAACGGATCTCTCCCATTAGTCACAAACTGCCAGTACCATAGCATTGTTATCTCTGACCATAGCCCGGTTCAATTGGATATGCGTTTCCCCAATAGTGTAGCACCACGGCGCACTTGGCAATTAGATCCTTTATTGCTATCCAGTAATACATTTGTCAAATTTATAAATGCTCAAATCGATACCTACCTAGAGATATTAATTCAACCCGGGTATGTCATTCACCATAATCTGGGAATCCCTCAAAGCCTATCTTAGAGGGCAAATTATCTCTTACTCAGCTTTTGAGAACCGTAAACGCACAAAACGGCTTTCTGAATTGTCTACCCAGATAGCAGATATAGACAAGAGATTTTCCGCTGACCCTGAGCCTGAATTATATAAGGAACGGTTACTGTTGCAGACTGAATATGACAATTTGTCAATCAGACAAACTGAGCGCGTCTTTTCTTTAAATCAAGACAATTGTTTTATGAACATGGCGACAAAACAGGTAGATTGCTGTCTCACCAACTTAAACAAGCCGCTGCTAGCAGAACCATTCCAGAGATCCGTGTGTCACCTGGCGTGACTTCCACACATCCTAAAGCTATTAATGATAGTTTCAAAGAATTCTATAACAATCTCTATGCAACGGAGACCGATGGAGATTCCTCCGAGATTAATGCTTTTCTTGATAAATTAAACATTCCAATGATTGACCCAGAAGCCCAACCTGACCTTGAAGCTACTATAACATGTCAAGAAACCATTCAAGCTATTAATTCGATGCGAAGCGGCAAGGCAGCAGGGCCAGACAGGTTTCCCATAGAATTTTATAAATCTTTTTCTTCCAAATTATCTCCCATCTTATGCTCTGTATACCAAGAAACACTACTGGAACAAAAGTTGCCTGAAACGATGACACAGGCAATCATTTCGGTTCTACTGAAAAAGGCAAAGATCCATTAGACTGTGGTGCCTATCGCCCTATAAGCATTCTGTGTTCTGACTATAAGATTCTCACTAAGATTCTTTCCCAACGTATTGAAACAGTGATTCCTAACATCATTGCACCTGACCAGACTGGTTTTATACCTGGTAGGCAATCCTTTTACAACATGCGTAGGCTGTTTAATGTACTGTATTCTTCTCATTCTGTCCAGCGGGCAGAAGCTGTGCTTTCCTTGGATGCCGAGAAGGCTTTTGATCGGATTGGATGGAAGTACCTTCTCGCTGTTCTGGAGAGATTTGGATTCGGCTCGGTGTTTATTCAGTGGGTCAGACTGCTCTACACGACCCCAAAGGCATCAGTGCGAACCAATTCCATATGTTCAGATTACTTTCTCCTCCATCGTGGCGTTAGACAAGGCTGCTGCCTATCTCCATATTTATTTGACATTGCTATTGAGCCCTTGGCTATAGCCCTGAGAACAGAAGAAAAGATAGCTGGCATTGAGAGGGGGGGCTCTACTCATAAGGTTTCTCTTTATGCTGACGACCTCCTTCTCTACATATCTGACCCAGTAGAATCCCTACCTCGGCTTATAGATCTATTCCACCATTTCGGAAGACTCTCTGGCTATAAATTAAATTTTTCCAAAAGTCTGCTTTTTCCTATTAACCAAATTGCATTGGATCTTAATTACAATAACTTTCCGTTTAAACTTGAACATCACTCATTTACCTACCTGGGAATCACTGTTACGCGCTCTTATAACGATTTATACGGCTATAACTTTAAAAACTTATTAGATCGTACAAAATTGGATCTTGTGAAATGGACATCACTACCGGTTTCTTTAGCAGGCAGGGTTAATGCAATTAAAATGACAGTGCTGCCTCGTTTCCTGTATCTGTTCCAAATGATTCCCTTCTTTTTACCTAAATCTATGTTCCGTGACCTTGACAGTCACATCTCTGCATTTATTTGGAATAAATCCAGACCGCAATGCAAAATAACTCTTTTGGAGATGCCTAGGTCAGCGGGAGGACTAGGGTTGCCTAATTTTTGTTTTATTACTGGTCAGCCAACATAGCTAAATTAAACTACTGGATTGCAGCGTTTCAGAATAAGTGTGGCCCCACCTGGGCCCTGATGGAGGCCTTTTCTAATCCCACAGTCTCTCCAATATCCATATTGAGTTCTCCACTACCCTGTGGGACGATTAAGCATGTCAATAATCCTGTGATAAAAAGCTCTCTCCGAATTTTTCGTCAATTCAGAAAACATTTTAATCTCAATACATGTGGCCATATGCCCTTGACACATAACCATCTTTTTTCTCCCTCCCAGAGCGATGTAGTATTTCAAATGTGGCACAACAATGGCTTGATCTTTTTTAGTGACCTATTCGTAGATGGCACTTTTGCTTCCTTTGCAATTCTCCAACAGGACCATAATATACCAAAGTCGCACTTCTTTAGGTACCTCCAGGCCCGTAGCTTTGCCAAAAACACTATCCATTTCCTGTCCTGCCGGAAAAGAACATGTTAGACATCATACTGGACTGGGACCCAGATACCAAGGGTAATGTTTCTAGAATATATAGGATTATCCAAGTAAATAGTTCACCTTCTCTGGACAAAACAAAATCAGCCTGGGAGCAGGATTTAAGCATTGAACTCACTGAAGAGATATGGGACCATTCTTTACATCGTATTCATACTACCTCTCTCTGTCTTAGACATTGCCTTATTCAGTTTAAAGTGCTGCATCGTTTACATTACACAAGGGAGAAACTGTCCAAATTCTATCCTAATATTGATCCTACTTGTATTAGGTGTCACTTGAAAGCAGCAACAGTTGGGCATATGTTTTGGGAATGCCCATCTTTGACTACATTTTGGGGTCGTATCTTTGAAACTTTTTCATATATTTGTCACCAAACAATTGAACCCAACCCAATCACAGCTATTTTTGGAATTCCCAATGACGGCATAGACATCACCACATCCCAATCTAACTCTATAGCATTAGCCTCACTTTTAGCCCGGAGACTTATTCTCCGCAATTGGAAGTCTGATAAGCCCCCTTCATTCACAGGTTGGATCAAAGAAGTGTTATCCTCAATTCCATTAGAAAAACTCAGGTATAACAGACGTAAGTCTCGTCAGAAGTTTATTGATGTCTGGTCCCCCTTTATAGAATTCACTCTTGCTCTATCTTTCTTAGAAATACCATAATAGCTCTCTTCCCTCTCAATTAAAGCAACTATCCCCCTTTTTGGGGGAGATTGGGATTTGGTGATGCTTTGATAATCCAGGATAATTAAGCTGGAATAAGAGTCCTATTCATGTGTCACAGCCGACGTGCCTTTTCTGTTTTGTCTATTAAGATGGGGTATATATACCCTTGTAGATATCCCTGTACATGTTCATCTGCACTTACATATGTGTGTTGAGCTATATGGGTATGTATATGTTTCTATTTGTACTGTATATAGATCTATGCATATGCTGTGTATATTTACTTTGCACTAGGTGTACTATTGAGTGGTTCCAACTGTTACAAACAATGCCCCTGACAATACCTTCTTTCTTATTATATTATTATCATGATTGTTGTTATTTTTTTTTATTTTTTTTTTATTCTATTTTGTTTATTTTTGGGTGTCCTTGGGGTGGGGGAGGGGTGTGTGTTTTACTGTTTGCATATTTTCTGAAAAACCTACAAATAAAGTATTAAAAAAAATTCTCTCCTCTTCTCCCCAGGTGAACTGCTTATATAAAATGCCCCAGCCCCATTGGCAGGTGCTCCACATTAGCACCCAATCATTCAATTATTGAATAATTGCATAATTCAATGTAGAGAACCCATGAACTTCTGACATTAATATATTTTTTTGTCATGGAAGTTTTTTAAATTGTATTTTATATAATAATTACTACACAGGCTGCCATTTATAAATTAAATCACCAAATTCATGGCCAGAGAAATCTGGTGAACTACCTTTCATCAAAATATACAACTCATGATTCTATGAAAATGAAGGGCTGGTTTATTAAGTTACAACACTAAGACAAAGACAAAATATTCAGCGTCACATCTACAGATCTAGGCTTACTAGCTTAAAAAACATTAAATCCTAGACATAAAGATGGCATGTACCAATCACGGAAGAGATGAAATGGAACAAAGCCAAGCCAAGTTTCTCCCTCCAAAATGCAAATTCACACAGCCAGGAACAATACAAAATGAGCTCAATTGTGAGCCAGGACCAGATCTCCCAAGAATGCAGGAATGTGTAGAATCAAACCCTAGAATTGCCAGACTGAAAGCTCAAGCCATCAACAGGTCACACTTGAAGTGTTCAAAGGAGAGGCAGGGGACATTCTCGCCCAAAACACGCTCCTCCAGCTAAAAGAACATTGGTCGAAAAATGCCTCAGATCCAAGCAACAGGACAGTTCTTGCACAATTAATGGATGGAAATTTCCAAATAAATATCAATTTATTTCATAAAAGCAATACGGCACTCAAGTCTGTGGTATATTGTCAAAATAGTCATGGCTGAAGGGTTGGCAGTAACTCCTCTGTGCATTGTGCCTAACAACGGCCTTTAGCCGTGACTGTATTAACAATATACCAGGGCTTCTCGGGGCTTATTGCTATATTGCTTGAAGCGGGGACATTATTACGATCAAGTCTATGCACCAAATTGGCATTGTTTGAACTGCTATTCTCTGTGCTGGGTATTTTGCCTATTAAAGAGGACTTTCCCAGCAAGCAGACCATTTCCATTACTCACAACACATCGTCCCTGTAGTGCCACCATTCAGCTACAAGAAAATGTTTGTATGCATAGTCCAGATTATATTGTATACAGATTATAGTACATTTTCATTGAAAATGAAACTGATCAAACTGATAAATGAGGCCTTTCAGTTGGAACTGTGGTATGACTATGACAGAAATATGATACAGCAGGTTCATTCGGCCATTTTGTGGCGTTAACTGTATGTAATTTAAATTCTAAACTTCCATCAACATACTAGAGTAGCTTTAAGTTTACCTTGTGGGACTCTTCAGTTCATCTCAGGTCTCTAATACAGGGGCTGTTCAATAAAGAAACAGAGGTGTTTTACGGATGAATATGTACGTCAGCTCCTTCTTACCTACCATATTAAATTCCCTTCATGCATTTAGCGTGCAAATCTCAATGTGTCACTGCTGTCATTAATATATCAAGAACCATCCCAAAGGGCCTCTAAAAACACATTCCTGGAGTCTGGCAGGAAAAACATCAACCGCTTGTCTAAAGCACTTAAATCTCCCTGTAAGCCCTGCACTCTTAGAATGGCCATCCCTTCATTGACATGCAGAAAGGGAAACAGCCTTGGCTGTTGCCAGCAGAGTGAGCAGGTGGAGAGATGACCGGCTATAAATGAGTTGTTTCACTCACAATGAAGAGATTGATGGGATCAATTTTTCATAAAACTATCAATGTGGGGTTAAAATTGCACTTGCAAAAGTAATGATAATGGAGCCCATATAAAGGATATTTTTATTTGGTCCAGCCCCTTGGAGAACAGAAAGCGCAGATTGTGAAATGGCCAAACCATAAATATGTTACTTTACGATAGCCGCCAGGGAATTTGATTCAAATTACGGTGTGTGGCGTGGACGAAAGACCCTCTCCTGTCTTATACTGCCTGCTTTTTAAATGATTTATTTAACAATACTTAATCGGCCTAATTAGGAAAATCTCCACTCTGTTTCAGCGCATTCACCCCAGGTATGTATATGCATGAACAGATTTAACTATGCATCTAAAGAAAAGTTGCCATAAGGAAAGTGAAAGTCACGTAACCCGCCCATTGCAACCGTTTAGTAAATCCGACATTGATATTGTGACCTCGTATGCTTTAGTAAATCTGGCCCTAAGTCTCTTCTGACAGCCATAGCAGGGGATGGGAGTGCATTTATTAACATGGCTGCATAACAAAGCTGCATTTTACTGCACCATAAGACTCATGAATATCACATTATTATCAATTTCAAATCAATTTGAAATCAATTTTTATGTGTTAACACATCACTACTGATGACAGTATGACAGCACAAGTGGATGAGAATCTACAATAAAAGATGAATATATGTGTTCTCTGGGACTCTCTGGATGGCTCAACCAGTAAAATAACTTGCACGGAGTGCAGGTTGCTCACTGCGGCTGGGGTTCGATTCCTGATTCTGGTCAGGAGTCCCATTCGGGGGCAGAGATTGGCAGCACCACCCCATGCGTGCGTATATATATCCGGATGATGCATGGCTTGTCATGGTTTATTTCTTATGTACTGTATATGTGTATATATGCATGTGTGTGTGTTCTCTTACGTGTAATTCAGACAGTTAGGGCTCTTTTCAGAGTTGAGTTAAGCGCATGCAACGTGGGGATGAAAATTACGCACCTCACCTGTTTTTTCATATTCAGTCTTTGAACTTTGTGGAATTAAGTGCCCCCTGGCAAGTTATGTATCTAGGGAGGGGTTTCCTATGTGTCTGGATGTTTGCTATTCTGACTTTGAAGTGATGTTTGCACTGGAAAAAATATGAAATAAGTAGCTTGCCATTACCTGATCATTGTAAGGGCATCTATACAGGAGAAAAGATGCTATGTTACTTCAAACATAGCCTTCATTTCTATGTGTAATTTATGTGACTACTGACCTCATTCACCAGTATTTCTAATTATTCATCCAAAAACTTCTCTCCCTCCCCTTTTCCATCTCGCCTAATGTGTGGTTATTCTATATTAAAAACACACCACAAGGCAAAATGGATTGGGAAAATCGCTATGTATCCTATGTGTTAATGCCCATTCATTAAAATGATGAATTGAGACTCTTGAATGGAAAACACCATTGAAACAAAACTCTCTGAACCATTATAGTTAGCCATTGTGCAGTGCAGGCATTCAGAAACAATTAATATACATTTTTCTGGCATTCTGCCCTATTTCAGAGTTAAGTACCTCAGAATAAATCTGAGTATACACTAAAATGCCTAGTGTTTGATTCCTCTTGGACTGTTAGAGGTAAATTAGCACTTTTTCTGAACACTGTATTAACTGGAGGAACTTAAGCAGGTGCTTAAGACGGTCAACTTTTACTAGAGCCTTTACTGCATAAGATATGACATTATGTGCATTATTATTTGATCAATTTACAAAGCAAGATATGTATTGGTGGGATGTGTATACTTATGTTAACATGCATGAATTTAGTGCTTTTAAGCACTACTCTGTACTTCTAGAACATAAAGTAAAAAAAAATATTTGTAATCATACTGTACGCTGTGTGGCAGCTGCCCGGAGGCAACCCGAGGGCTAGCGATTGACGGGAGGTACGTGGTGGGATGCTGGCTCCACCCCTTTTCCTTATTTAGTCGTACCAGACGTGTGGGAACGCACCTGCAGCCCATACAATCTATGGACAGCTGAAGGCCACTTGGAGGCCTATTTAAAGGACTGATTCGTGTCACACTGGGAGGGAGTAGGTTGGTGGTTTTGGAGAGTGTGTCGAAGAGTGTTTTGAAGAGTGGTTTTTGAGATTGCTGCCTGTGTTTGGAATTGGATTGTTTGAGGACCCCATTTGTGTACGGACCTTTGGACTGTTTGAGGAACTGGATTGAACTTGAATTTTGGACTACGGATTACGACGACGAGCAAGGATTGTGGACTTTACCGGTTTCTCTTTTCCCCTTCCCTTTCCTATGGAAAAATAAACATAACTGGTTGGCATTTTCTCGTGTTTGTTGCTTTTATTATTGATCATTGGCGGAGTTGCAACTCAACACCCTGGGTTCTGCTGCAGCTGGTATTAATGAACAACAGGTGGTTAGTTATCTGTGAATAACTGCACACATTCTGATAAGGAATGAGGCCATGGTTATTCCCTGATAACCCAGTCCATGAGTGTGCTAATAATATGGTTACACTGTTTTTATACAGTATTTGTAATATCTGTCATATTATTTCATAAAACATTTACAAATCAAAATAATTTACGGTGCCACAAAAAGTAGTTCCTTGAGGCAGCAAGGTCTGTTTATGTTCTAGCTATCTAGCTAACCAGAATGTATGTTTGTGCTGTCCAACAAATACCTAGCTAGCTAGCTTCACAATTTCCTGGTGTTTTCATAAAAATAACAAAATCACTGTTTTATTAGCCTAGCTAGTATGGCACAAATAACCTTTAGATGGGTTGAGCTAGTTATGATGATAAGGTTTCTTCAAACCAAGATAAGAAATGCGTGAGCATAACTTTTAGTCATCCCAGTTATCAAACTTCCTACGAGACCAGCCATTCAACCACCTGTGACTTCTCTGGACACAAAGGCTCCAGTCTTTGCCTGTTTCCTTTCTTCTCTTTGTGCTTTTCAAAAAATTATGTTGTTTCTTTTTTTAGTTTAGCTACTTTACAAGTAGCTTTGTTATTTTTAGTTTTACCCTTTCCATGTATATATTTTAGTACAATGGCTAACACCTGACGACTTCAGAAGTACGATGGCAAGCTAGGTAGCTAGCTGTCATTGCTATCTACAGGGGTCAAAGCCAGAAAATTCACTTGACTGAAACTGAAATTCATTGGTCTTGCATTCACCTATTGATCAATGTGCAAGTACACATGATTGCAATTTCAGTCATTCCAGTCATTTTCTGTTTTGGCAACTTCATAATAAATATAATATTGGTTCAAATACGCAGGCGGCACGGTGGTGCAGTGGGTAGCACTGTCGCCTCACAGCAAGAAGGTCTCGGGTTCGAATCCAGGCCGGGGGCCTTTCTGTGCGGAGTTTGCATGTTCTCCCCGTGTCCGCGTGGGTTTCCTCCGGGTACTCCGGTTTCCTCCCACAGTCCAAAGACATGCACGTTAGGCTAATTGGAGAGTCTAAATTGCCCGTAGGTATGAGTGTGTGAGTGAATGGTGTGTGTGCCCTGTGATGGATTGGCGACCTGTCCAGGGTGTATTCCTGCCTCTCGCCCGGAACGCATGCTGGGATAGGCTCCAGCACCCCCCCCGCGACCCTGACCAGGAATAAGCGGCTTAGACAATGGATGGATGGATGGATGGATGGATGGATGGATGGTTCAAATACGCATTTGTCAATAATTTCTTATTGCGTGGCCAAAATAGCCTCCCAATCAGCAGAGCTTTTGGGATTGATACAAAAAAGTGATTAAGTGCAGACTATATGGACACATTGTGAATATAAGATAATCCAATACTATGAAATGGATAATTTTGATCTGAATATTCATACTGTAACATTACATCATACACTCATACCTATGGGCAATTTAGACTCTCCAATTAGCCTAACGTGCATGTCTTTGGACTGTGGGAGGAAACCGAACTCCACACAGAAAGGCCCCAGGTGGGATTTGAACCTGCGACCTTCTTGCTGTGCGGCAACAGTGCTATCCACTGCATCACCGTATGTGGAATATGTGCATGTTAAAAGGGTTCGCCTTGCATGGCTATGGGTTATACACCATTTATCCACACCCTCTCAGCCAATCAGGAGACAGAAATGCCCAAAACTATTTTATAACTTTTCTTATATATAAATATATGAAAATCATGAAGGACATATTAGGTATTCCATAGCGAAACTCAGTGCCTTTCTGTTATGTTATGCAGCTGGGGTTCAAATGTATTTCTTCAATGTACTTTGTAATAAAATGACATTAAATGAGAATAATAAAATGGTAATTAATATGAATTATTATTATTTCAGTGGTTGTTCAATAAGTGCACAAACGAAAATGTATGTTGTATATACATTATACACAGAGTGCCAATTTGATATCAGGCATAAACCCTTTTAAAATGGATAGCACCACATATAAAGCCATAGTCTTTAGCCACTCTATCTGACCCAGAAACAGTGCTCAATATGCTCAGCTTCACAGTCCCAGTTGACTTAATTAGAAGCTTAAGCTGTGCATTGAACGGCATAACCTTCAAATCATCATTTTCTATAAAAAGAGCATTTCGGAATTTCTTTCCCTCATCAGCTTCCCCCTTTTTCTCTTTTTTTATAGAGAACTCACTTGTCTCGTGGCACTAAAGTGGTGAAATAACTTAATTGAATCAGGTTCTGCAAAGTGAGAATGGCATATAAGCCAAAATGCAAGGCGTCAGAACAGCCAATTAGCAGACAGCAAGTCAGTGCTTAAGGGAATTACATAGTGATAAGCTGCCTCCCATCAAAGTAATTTATTGTAAAAATCCTGACGTCTATTTTATATGTTAGAAAAGTGTGACATATAATTTTTGTGATGATCATTTTCATTATTTTAAAATAGAAACTGTAGCATGGAGTAATTCTGGTTGTTAAAAGTACATTAATGTGTGTATTCCCTTAGTGTTGGGTGAATTTCTGAGATAAAATATCAATACTTTAAATGAAATGAATTTATTATAAATTATGGGATCTGTGGGAGCTATTTAAATTGTTCCATGTGTCGTCAACTACTGTAGAACTACCAAAATTGCATGAATGATATATTTCAGTATTTCATTAAAGTTCATAATAAAGTCTTGGGTCATAACTTATCCTGGTGCTAGTCACTCATTTAATTCCCCCCACACATTATACAGATATGTGTGCAGTATGTATACCTGCCAAATACAAATAATTTGTTTTTGTTTTGTATTATAATAATGTTTACAAATATAGAGATAATTGAAAGAACTTTCATCTTTTATACATGTTTATTTGTAAAAAGTATTCTCATTTTGGATACTAAAGATTTTGCTATCACCTTCATTCATTGATCATTCTTGACAGGCTATGATAGGCTCTTAAGACTTTGCATGTTCCATAAACACTAAATCACCTAATTAAACACCTCATTAGTGTCCATTTGCTACAGAACTCCATTTGTAGTGATTTATGGCAACCTACAGCACAGAGCTACATTGGTGATATTGTGGTACCTTGTGACAAATGTGAAGATTACACCATGGATAATACACATCAGAAAGGACCCTGTAGCCAGGTGGCAGGGGTGGCCACCCTGCCAGGTGGTGACATTACATTACATTACAGGCATTTGGCAGACGCTCTTATCCAGAGCGAGTGGATGAAAGACAACCCAAAATAGAGTTCTAACAGGCCAATGGCCAGTTTGTTTTATTTTATAATAGGAAATTAAAACAAACTAAACAAAGTCAAATCAAAAAATCATTAGTCAGAGGGGACGCCGCAACAAAAAGAATGCACCTCTTCCTCCATGCCCATAAACCCCCCATAGGCATGGCAGGCTGTGCTTTTACAAAGGCCTAACGAAGGCAATGGCTCACAGCTGTGTTGATTACTCATTAGCCTCAGGTGAGCCTGCCTGTAAGTGAGGCCGCTGCTGTCCAAGGCCCTGTAGTCCTCTCCAGGCTGTGGGAGGGAACAGAAGCACCTGACAGCAGTCAAAAGGGAGGTGTAGCCCTCTCTACTCCTCCCTCCACCTCTCCCAGTGTCACATCCTTTTTGAGCATTGGTATATGAGTTAGGAGGATGTAGCATAGAGATCAGCGAACTGTGCAAATGTGATATTTAGAATAATGAAATTGATGTATAAAATCTATTCAATATTATTCTAAAGTTTATTACAAAGCCAAATAATCATGACTTGATTATTAATGGCTGAAAATGAGTTAATGATAAAAAATTGTCCTTTGGTCAGAATGTGCCTTTACCCATAGATGAGAGTTGAAAACTTCCAAGTTTATTTTAAATTAATATGATATATACTGTTGCCATTTTCCTTCAACTATTTACATGAGATATATATGTTGCGTCCCCAACATCTACACAAAATTGATGTAATATAAGCAAAATGATGCTTTATTAAATGCACAAACACAAGGGCAACACGAAACAAAGGGTGCTTCAGGGGAATTTTCTTATCTCGTTTCAAGTCCGTTCCAATTTCCAAGTTCCGTTGTCCAATCCGTCGTCAAAATCCAAAGCAGCAATCCAATTTCAAACACAAAAACAAACACACTTTCAAAACTCTCTCTCAAAACTCTCTCTCTCAAAAACTCTCTCTCAAAAACTCTCTCAAAAACTCTCTCCAAAAACTCTCTCCAAAAACTCTCTCCAAAAACTCTCTTTGTATCCTGGCTGGTCAATGACTTCCACAGGTTTTTCTCTCTCTCGCTCTCTCGCTCTCGCTCTCTCTCTCTCAACACACCGCAAGACTCCTTCCCCAAACACGTTCCTACTCCTATCGATAGGTTCTGGGAGCGAGACCTTTGGGCTGAATCAGGTTAGCTCCCATTGCCCTTCATGCTGGGAAATGAAAATGGCTATGTGTTGCAGCCATTTTTGCAATTATATCTCCTTCATTGTCCCCTCTCCAGGTCCACTCAGGCAGCTGATAATATCTCATTTTGTTTGAATGTCTTAAAGGGTATGGTGACAATCACCATTGGGTTGAATATGTCCATGCTTCCGCCTTTTCCTCCACATCCCTTTTTCTTTCAGGGGGTCCGGTGAATATCAACACTGTTACTTTTATTCTTTGATTTATTTTCCACATTTCCTTTAAAATCCCCCTTCCCTAGCCAGTTCCAGTCATCCCATTCCATCATCTGCCGGTTCCGTTTCCCGTTTTCTTACCAAGCTCCATTCTTCTCTGTCTTTTAAGGTTAGTGAGGGAGATTTACCACGCCAGGAGAGGGTCGGGTGCTCAAACAGGCCTCGGCCATAATTAGGAGCACTCATCCTCTGCCAATTGCTCCTCCATCCAAGATCATTTATAACGTCTGGTCATGGTCTCCTGCTGGATCTACTGGGCGAAATCTCCACCTGGGTGCCAAAATCTTTCCTGACCGAACACATTTTACAGATTCGAGTTCTTCACTCACCTCTTCCAGTTGATCTTGTAGATCCAGCAGAGTCTCGGTCTGGATTTTTAAAACCTCGCGAAAGGATTTCTCTGTGGCCCGCTGCTGGGCTTCTATCTCCGCCATTTTCCCCTGAAGCTGTGCGGTCTGCTCCAGCTGCAGCTTCTGGACCTGCTCCTGGTGCTCCAGCGCACTCTTCTCCGCCGTCTCCTCCGCCTCTTTGAGTCCGCGCCGAACCATCCCTTGGTGCCCTCCATGGACTGGATTTGAGCCAAATTAATTTTTAAATGGCCAGCCTATGGCCTTGGCTTGGGTCTTCCTGGTCGCCTCCAATGGCATCACCTCCTGCAGCTGGGAGTTGACGTCATCTCTCTGGGCCAGGAGCTTCCTGCTCGGTCTGTAAATCCTGGTTCTGGGCCTTTTCCTGCTCCACGCTCTTCTCCACGGAGCCCTTGATTGAAGGCCTTCTCCTATATTCTCAATCTCGTTAGGTTTTGTTTGAATTTTAAAGGGATGCCTTCTCCTTTTCCATCTCCCCAGCCATGATTCCCAGCACTCTCAGTCCATCAGCTCAAGCTGGGCACTCTGCTTCAGCTGTTGACCTCACGGAGGGTGACACGCCATCGGTCCTCCACCAATGAAACACCAACCCTGGTGCACTACCTCCTCTTGCCTATCTGTGCTGCCCTCTGCCCGCATCCTCCACCATATGTGGCGTCCCCAAGGGTTGGGCGACACTCACGGACCTTTTTCTTTATTAAATTGAATAGTCCGTTCCAATGTCCACAATTCCGTCGTCAAAATGTTTTAATAGGTTCTGGGAGCGAGACCTTTAAACCATGCTGGGAAATGTAGTAATGTGTTGGAGGCCAGGCAGCCATTTTCTGGTGCAACCCTTTGGGCTGCCACAGTACATATATTATTACATGACCAGCCTAGGTGGGCTGAATGGCACCTTCTCATCATTATGTATTATTATATTCCTTCATTGAAGGCTGATAATATCTCTTTGTTTTAATTTTAAAGGGATGGTGACAATCTTGAAGAACTTACAAGATAACATTTTGTCTTCTATAGCAACAATGTCATTTATAAGTGGAAGTGTAGATGACACAGCAGGAGTCACAAATTAATTTTTAAATACAAATAAGTGGTTTCCATATGAATGGTTTTCTATGAATAATTATGTTTTAATTTAACCATATAACATCTTGAAGAATTTCCCCTGCAATTCATGGAGGGAATAAGTGTAACTAACCAGGATTTCAGTACCCCATTGAAAAAGAGTGGTGTGACCTCTTTCATTTGGAGAAAGTTAAATATTTTACATCTGAAAATTGGATGGAATATGGTTCATGAAGTATGATATATTTTATGTCTCCAGGAATCTTAAGTGTGAAGTCGTCCGAGGCACAGGTCACTAAAATGGTTACAATGCTGAATAATTTCTACCTTTCCTTAAAAAAAGGTGAGGCCATACATACTGACCCAAGAATAAGGTGTTTTCATTTGCTACCGGAGAGCTGGAAAAAGTATGGGTATAAGTAAATCAACTCAGGCTTTCTAGGCGTAAAAGAATAACACCAAACAAGTGCACCTTGGAGTAGCTCACAAGCTTCCACAGAAAGAACACAAAGACCTTCAGTCAATTTCCAATCAGAGTTGGAAACTCAAAATTCCCAAAATACATTTGAAACACCGAACCCCAAAATTGTATAATTTGTTTTATTAACTTGTACAGTTCCCCCTAAAATGCAAAATAAAACAGATTTTCCATGTAAATGTTTCAGTTCTGCAGCAGCTCTGAAGAAAATTGGAATCTACAATGACCTTTAATCAAACATCTCAGAGGAAATTAAGTGACATGTGTTATGCCCCTGAGATGTGTTGCTGTTGCAGGGTTTCATGTTCTATATTAGGAATATCGTTCAAATGGAAAAAGATTACGTATAATGGTTAAAATTTAAGTAATTATATGATTTAATTGGTGTGCCTCTTAGTGTGCTTTAATGGCATTTAATCACATCTTCTCATGTCATAAAATGTATCCTTCCACACTACCGTACATGCTGCAGCCTCTAATTGATTCTGCACGCAAGACAGTTTATTTACTGTTGCTGTCTCGTGAAGAACATTTAAAACATATTTAGAAACCTGGGATCAATTTGATATAACAATTTGCTACAGTATATGGTGTTGAACAGAAATTAATCATATCCTGGCTAGATTTTGGAATGCGTTTGTCGCTGTGTTATATTTATGAAACTCCAAATGTCCAAATACATCATGACAAGTAGATTACTCATGTTCGCCCTCAAAAGGAACGTGACTGCTGTGACACATGTAAGCAGTCACATACTATTATTGTGAAGTACCATTGGTGTTTGTCTAGGTCATTTTACAATATTTGTCATATATTACGCAATTGCTTAAATCTGCTCGTATTCTCTCTGTGTTTTATTATACTGCCCTCATAATTTCCCCCTTTTTGTAAAGAATTTTGATTGTCCTTCACGAATAATAAGTCATAATAATATAATTATTAGAGAAATTATATAAATAATCATCATAACAACAACAATATAATTTAATATATTATTATTATTGTTGTGTATCATCAGCACAAAACTGACAGTAATTGTCAGTTATTGGTAAATTACCTCAGACTCAGGGTGTTTGTGTGTGTGCATGCATGTGTGTGTCTGTGTGTGTGTGTGTGTGTGTGAGAGAGAGAGAGAGAGAGAGAGAGAGAGAGAGAGAGAGAGAGAGAGAGAGAGAGAGAGAGAGAGAGAGAGAGAGAAGGGATGCTGGTCAGCATTAAAGACCTAAGTAACGAAACAAAATAATTTCATTTTATGGTGAGGTTATTGAGATGTAATACGTATACAGTCCACTAGATGGAGTACAGATGCTGCTGTATATATGGAGCAAATATTTCTGTTTTTTGATCTGGAATTATTCAAATCCTGAAGACAAAATTTGGGTTACAAGATCAGTTAGAAATGTGACAGCCAAATGAAAGGCATATTGACCGAGCAAGTTTACATATATACAAAATGCATGTGAACATCAGACAACATAGCTCTAAGCCTTGTGTGAATCAGCCAGATAACAGGGACAAAATTTTAATGAAACCGAACATAAAAAGTAAGTGGGAAAGAAGTTGCAAAAAGGCTAAGTAAATACATGTTATAAGTGTAATGGTCTTTAATGGTCATGCAGGCACACAATGTACCTTTCAGTGAAAAGTTAAATTAAAATAAAAACAGCCACATGGGCAAAACTCCCATTGAATATATTTTTTCACCCAAGAGTTGCGCACAATTACAGCAAACGTGGCAGCGATGAAAAAACCCGGAAATCCAAATTGTTTGTGTTTTCTTTCTATTTGTGGAGCTTGCCTTTGTTTGACATGGTGTTGGCTGTAGAGGCGGCTGAATAGGTTATTCACCACAACTTTAAATATCTAAATGTCAAGTCCACTCCTATGCAAATACAATGTACCAGACAGCCTCTGAGTTGAAGACAATTCTTTGGCAGAATGAAAAATAGTGAAAATATTTGTCTTCAGTTTAGAGCCAACAATGTAGAAACCATATGATTTCTTGTTTATTTATGAAGGACAAATAGTTCCTCAAAAGTGTGCAATATTTATATTGCTAATACTCCCATTTATCCTCATCCGCATTTCTTGGATATAGAAAAATTTGAGATATGAGATATTTCTGATATTTCTGATGTATGTAATGGCATAACGGAAATAATAAATCATCTCATTTTTAAATGCTATCAAATCATAGCACTACATCAAACAAATTGAATTGCTTGTTTTGGCTTATGTTCTTCTTCACTCTGAAAAGAAAAGCAAAACCTATGCAAAGGCTAAATAGGGAAAAAGCACATTAGTATTACATCCCATGTAGACCACTGATCTGAACAGTCTCAACAGCTTCTGCCATTTGACACAATAGCTTCAAGGTACATTAAGTGTCTGAACTATTGTGTGACAGAACACGCACAAACCTAATTTAATATGCTTTTTGCTGGTCATGTTTTTCTTTTGAGCATTATGGTAGGACAAAGACGAGATGACAGAACTGTGTACGACAAGGTAGACGTCTAATAAAAAAAGACTTAAATAATTAAATCTCTCAATTGTCAGCAGTACAAACTTGTGTCACAACAGCATGTCTAAAGAAACATAAACAAGTGTTAACAAAGGCAGACTCTCCCTGTCCACAACTCTGCAAGGCTTTTAGACGCAGACCTTTTTCCAATATATATTGTGGGAGAAAAGTGTATACTTAACAGCTTAATGTTCCTGCTCTGGATCTGAGCCAAAAAAGTGAGCTATTCTCTAGAAAAACACCACAGCGGAAACAGGAGTTGCACGCAAGCTGAGAGCTCTGAACACATTCAGCGGCCTTATCCTTTGCATGTTCTACTCGACAAGGCTCTTAAGCAGCACCAGCTGTTACCCATCACACCCTAAACAACCTGGGCCAGTGTTTGCAATCAGAATCTTTGGCTGCTGAGGTTAAATTTGCCCTTTTGAGATAATTCAGACAGCCTAACAAGCCTCTTCCACACTTTAGAGTAAAATGAGGGTTTTCTTGGGACAACCTAAGCTACCTTAATAAGGCAGTGGTCATTTCAGACCCTTTGGCCATATATTTTATACCACAAACAGTGGTTACAAGACTACTATTCACACAGGAGTACTATCATTGGAGGATTTGGGTTTGTAATTGTCATCAGAGTACAATCATGATTTTTGTGGATGGTTGGCATGGGATTACTGTTTACCGGGGACCTCTAACTGTGCCCTGGAAGGCGTTTCTTTTCAACTATGAGCTGCATGTAACATCACAGCACATGAGAAGAGATGTGTATGTCACAGCTACTGTGCATACACATGAAACCGGTACTTGAAATAAACCAACTCAGCACTGGACACAAGAGGGGACAGACAGTAGGTCTCCTATCTGGCTGGGGTGATTTGCATTTACCATAACAAAATCACAAGGTCACAAGGCTGGAATTATTCCAAATTCAGAGATGTCAATTCGCACTACATATTACCTGACAACATCTGACTTTGCAAAATGGTCAGCCATTGTGCTTGGGGAAAGGTTACTGACATTGTTGAATTGCATGCAATCAGAAGTCCTCTAATAAAAATGGAATTACCAGACATTAACCAGTGTTACTAATCCTTTGGGAATAGTCCTTAAGAGAGCAGTTGGTAGTAGATAATATGAATTATGGTTAAATACTTATATTTGATACAGTGAAGGTGAGCCAATAGTTCAAAGTTAAAAGAAAAAACATTTGATCATAACTAGGGCCATGCAAAAACTAGGGCCAAACACAAATTAGGTGCATGAGTGATGAGAAGGCAGTACACCTATTGGGCGTTTGGATGATTTGAACACCTTCTAGATTGTCACAACAAGTCTTTCAATCTTTGGGAAATTGTCTACCCTTAGATTGATTGCCAGAGCCAAGCTGTGGGCGTTGCATGTCAAATAAACGGAATTAGGAAATAAGCCTTGCAGAATGTAATTGTATGTCTTTACCATGTAGCTAATGTTGTCTGGAAGAATAACATACACTACAGAAAGAATGGCAGCTTTGCAATTTCTTTACTTGAATTTGTTTGTGCTCTTTATACTTTATTTTGCCATTAGGCTATAGAAATTGAACAAATAGTTTTTAGAAGTTGGTACATTTTAAAAGTATCAACCCAATCATTTTCACATTTTAGATTATTTAATGCTCCAGAATGGGCATGATATATCCTGCAGAAGGGGACACCTTTATCTTAATCACTGTAGTGTCAGCATTATCTTACCTGCAATGTATCATACAATATATGTAACACACTGCCCCAGTGTTTTGTTTTCCTGGAAATGTTTTGCACTTGCACTTGTATGGTAGATGTTATCCACAGATGGCCTTGTGTAAAATTACCATGTAGGATTGACTTGTTTTCATGTTATGTTTTGCAGAAGAGCACACCTCCATGTTTAATAACATCACTGACCAGGAATGGTACAGTTGACAAGACTTGTTTACATTTACAGTCATTTTGTTGCAGTTGCAGTTACATTTACAGTCATTTTGTTGCCAAGACAAAAATTGAATGGTCCATTAAGACCTAGAATATCAATGCATGACATTTGCTGCACTTTATTCAATGTAATTTAAGAATATAGAAATTAGGCTAGATACAGCCAAAAAGAGTGTTTCCTTAAATTGACTAACCAATTGTTAAAAGCAGCCACTTGAACAACATTTTAAAACGGATACTGTTGTAAAATGTGATTCTCATTTAATTTTTCTTGACAGAATAGCAGAAAAATGGCATATCATTAAAAATGGCATATGGTTATTCTGGTACAGACAATGGCTATTGTATGGTGTAAAATATAAACGTTTGCATATTTATACAATTTTAAAGAATATTAAAGAGAATATTAATGATAACCAACTACAAATGCTGATGAATTCCTCTGTTTGTATCACTACCATGGACAGCTACCAAACATGGATAGAGTGACAGACAGTGTGAAATATGTGACATGCTTGTTCACATCAGAATCATTTTAAGGTGACTTTGTTCGTTCATGAGTGACGTTGAAACCTTGAGCACATATACGACGGTGAGAGTCTGGCGTCCAAATAACAAATGCAAATAAAAAAATCTAATTTGGTTGAATGATTAATTGAATGAATAACATTAGGCTTCTTTTTAATTATTTGTTGCCATCTTTCAATCTCTACATGATAGCATACTACCACTGGGCTGTATAATAAAGGTCAACTCACTTAGTATGATGTGTAACAAGAAAGAAATATCAAATGACGTCACACCCCTTACTAATCATGGTGTAAATGGGGCAAGATACAGGAACAAACAAATATCTGGTTCTTAGGAACTGAACCACTTCCCTAAACATGCTGTGGGTAGCAGAGGCTACAACAGTGAGTTTCAAATAAATGATGGACAGACTCCTATGTATGAAAACGCCCCGAAGCAAAACACTCAAGGTAGCAGATGCTGAAGTTCAGAGAAAAAAAACTGCAGACTCACACGGAAACAAAAAAAAGACCCAAAGCATAACACTCATGAGGCAGCCTGAGGCTACAGCCCAGAGAGTGCAAGTCCTATTTGATGAGACACGTCACATAAAGTGCTGGACATAACCAAGTTGACTGGTGGAGACTGCTCCAGAGACAGCTCAATGAGCTGATCTGTTGACACACACATCTTAGTTCAGCCCGAACAGGTATAACGCACCCAAAGGATGCACAGTAGGTTCAATCAGCAATTCCCTCCTGATATGAATTGAGGTGAAATTTTAAATGCATAAATCAAGAAATTCAGACTTCACAGACAACTGTTTAAGTCAACCGTATAAAGGAGTTCAAAACAATGGAATGAGCCACCAATACTATATTTCATGGCTGAGATGCGTTACCTGGCAGCACCTGCAGCTACTTGTGGTCAGAGGGCCAAGCCCGATGGCGGAGTTACTCCACAATTGGGAGAAGCAGTTCATTCCTCTTGCATCAACAGACCATGTCTGGGAGGATGCTAGCATTGGCACTCGAAGGTCCTCGACATCCAGTCAATAGCATTTTCTTTTTCCAGAACTGAAGGTCTCTGTGACTTATGGCAGGGATGAGTCAACAGCCACTGTAAGATGCCTTGAGAGGTTAGATGGACAAATGCCTCCCTGATGATAAGCAGGTTGCCACCCTGACCCGCAGCAGAGCCAGATGGACGGCTCCAGTACATAGATGTGTAGGGTGGCCCAAAGAGAAAGCGAATCCCTTTAATCCCCCTCTCTTGCCATTGCACACTACACCATTCTTTAACAGGGAGGTGTCTAAAGACACTAAACAGAGTGGTGAACGGCCCTCAATTGCACCCCTACTGAGAGGTGGATGCAGGTCAGGATGCAGTTACTAATGGAGTGTAGAGACCTTAGTCAGCACATTGCCATGTACAGAGTACCCCTTTAGAGGTAGAGACTTAATAAGAGGAATCAACTCTGTTTCTCAGGCATAGGAAACTCAACAGGCTAACCTACAATACGGCTGTCATGAGTGCCATCAGGTTGGTATAGATCAGTGGTCTCAAACTCAGTGCCACAAAGGGCCGTGTGTATGCAGGTTTTCATTCCAACCAATTACTGCTGCCTTAATTGGCTCAACTACTCATTTAGCCATATGCATGCACTTCTGTGCATTCTTGAAGTTAAAGCACAGAATATACTCAACAGTTATTATTTAGATAACAAAAATATTTAATTTCACTTTATATACACTATGTGCAAGCCAACATGATAGTTTAGCAAATAATGGAACTAATTATCTAATCAAAAGCGGAGGCTGCAGTAAAAACCAGCATACACATGGCCCTCCATGGCACTGAGTTTGAGACCACTGGTATAGATCAACCAACAAACTCTGCTGCCTACTTGAAGAGGGAGAGACAGGACTTCACTGCCTCCTCCCCCGTTTGGAGCAGACTGGTCTCCAAGGCAAGCAAATCCAGACAGACCTAATTTGGTATTTTTTTATGAAGGGAACCTATTAATTTCTTTATGATTTCTTCATATCCATGGTAAAAAAAGTTGCAAAGCAGAGCTTGAACTATCCTCAAGGTGAAATGACAAAATTCATTATGAATTTGGCAGAAAATTAGCACTGTAATAATATAGTTATTTCTAACTATTCACATTGGAGTAAATCCCCTGGGGCTCTGTGCCTTTAGTGAGATCACTGATTTTTACTTACCTGCTTCATTTGTAATCCACTGTGAATATGTCATCTTAGTAATTATCACTGATGTCCTCGCTAATTTATCTTAGTCAACCTTTTCTCTAAATGTGGAATTTGTGAAAAGATGTATTGTAGTCATTTATCTGTCATACATTGTTCAGATGTTGGGCCCATGATGTCTACTTTGTAGACGCTGAGTAAAGGAAGGCAAGACTGTGCCAATGAAACCAGAGGAAGTATTTCTCAGGTAATAGATTGAACACATAAAGATATAAAGAACTGTATTATTATACACTACTTTACTTGATCCTATTTTATGAAAGTGGCAGAGAGTGCTTACCTGTGTCTTAGAGAGATTGTCTTGTATGTAAAATATTAAAAAGAAACCAAAAGTGTTCAGAAATGATATTTGGGGTGCTTTGTCAATTGTGTGGACTGATTACAAACCATGATACCCAGGATCAAGGCCGAAATTACCATATATATTGGGGGGGACACATCCCCCCCAATATTCAGATATGCTCAAAATGTCCCCCCCAATATATAGCCTAGCTGATATTTTTTTTAAATGTCCCCCCCAATGTTGACTCCATGGTTACGGCCTTGCCCAGGATGTAAAATGATCATTTTGAATGAGTATTTTAAGGTCAGAGTAGAATACCACCTTCTATTACTGAGGCATAAGAATGGTTACTAACTGATTACTAACTGATTGTCTGGGAGGTCAGGGGCGAAAAAAGCCGTTCACGTTGGAAAGAGATAGTTATTTTTATGGTATGTAAAAATGTAAAATATCTGCTCTGTTTTTATCCATTTTTTTAATCCATAATTATTTTAGTTACTAAACTAAATAACAAATGATTTTACCTTCTTGTCAAATCCTTCTTTATGCTTCGTTCTTTTATGCTATTCTTGGAAATAATATGAAATACATTTTCACATGTCATGGTCAGTGAATAGACTCAAATTCTCAGTCGCCTGCCTTTGAAACTCTACAGACGAGACTGTATGTTAACAGATGTGGGAGGACTTTGAGGCCATCGTTCCCAAGTAACCCTAACATGCACTTCCTGTCAGCAAAGCTAATACCCAAGGCCAGAACAATCGTGCTTTGTACCTACTGTGCAAAATATTCCAATAAGATACTTCTAGATTGTTTCTTCTAGTAAGTTTTACAAGGACAAAAGTTGCATTTAGTGCTGTAAATCTGAAAAGCTAAAGTTGCAAGTTGATGAAATTCTTTACAAAACATAATTTAAAAGTGATTTAAATTGTATATAATTGGCTTTAAATCTTAAATATAATGACGTATGTATACAGCAAGGTCTCACTTATCGCGGTTTCGCTTAGTGCGGAATTCGCTTTACACGATTTATTTTTTGTGACCATGTTCCAATTATATGCGGCATAATTTCACTTCTCGCGGATTATGTATTGTTGCCAAAAAAAAATGTTCGCGCCAAATTGAGGGCAACGCCGCAGACGCAACAGTGCCTCGCTGGCTGCCATCCCGTGCGCATCGTTCGCTCGTGTTTCTACATTGTTCAAACCATTTATAGAGTTTATAACAAACCCCTATTAAGAATGAGTGGTAAACGAAAATGTGAATCTACCACTGCTAGTTCGAAACTGAAGAGAAAGGCCATTTCATTAGAACAAAAACTTGAAATAATTAATAAATATGAAGCTGGTGCTACGAAGGCTAAAATAGGGCACGATTACTCGATGAATGAATCGACAATACGGAGTATTTTGGAAAAAAGCAAAGTTTACAAGGACCAAGGCCAAAATGCTTCATCATCTGGTCTACAAACAACCAGAGCAAGATCATCTACATTGGTTGAAATGGAACGTTTGCTTTCAATATGGATTGAAGACTGCAATCAGAAACGAATAAACTTATGTCGAAATTCAATTAAAACAAAAGCACTCAGCCTATTCGAAACTGTGGAAAGAAGCTGGAGTGAAAATGGAAATGAAAAGAAGACTCCCGAAACTTTTACTGCAAGTACTGGCTGGTTTGACCGCTTCAAAAAACGAGCAAGCCTTCATAACGTTCGTGTAACTGGTGAAAGTGCGAGTGCCGATCACATTGCAGCTGAAAGGTTTCCCGAAGAATTAAAGAAAATTATAGAAGAAGGAGAATACGCCGATGAACAAATATTTAACGTGGATGAAACGGGATTGTTTTGGAAGAAGATGCCGAATAAAACGTATTTAGCCAAGAAAGAAAATCGCAACCAGGATACAAAGTGGCAAAGGATCGACTCACCCTCTTATTGGGGGGAAATGCTTCAGGTGATTATAAATTAAAACCAATGTTAGTTTATCGATCACTAAAACCTCGGGCTCTAAAAGGTATCAACAACAATTCCTTACCAGTTTATTGGCGCTCTAATAGAAAAGCATGGGTCACTAAATCACTTTTTGAAGACTGGTTTGTGAATTGTTTCTGTCCTGAGGTAGAAAAATATCTCAAGTCTCAGAATCTAGCATTTAAAGTGTTACTCATTTTAGACAATGCCCCGGGTCACCCAACTGCACTAGGTGACTTGTGTGAGAATGTTAAGATAAGATTTTTGCCGCCCAATACAACATCACTGCTACAGCCCATGGACCAAGGTGTCATCTCTTCATTTAAGTCGTATTACATGAGGAAAACCTTTTCACAGGCAATTGAGAAGACAGCTGGAGAAAATTCAACAATGAACTTAACTGAATTTTGGAAAAGTTTCAACATCAAAACTGCACTTGCAAACATCGTTCATGCATGGAATGAGGTGACACCAAATAACATGCGATCTGTATGGAAAAAAATCATTCCACATTCTGCTAATGATTTTCAAGGCTTTGAGACTGAAATCATTCAGCAAATTACAGATCTCGGAGTGCAGCTGGGTTTTCGTGAGATCGACAATCAATCCGTCAGAGAATTGCTACAATCTCATGATGAAGAACTGACAAATGAAGATCTTGTTGAGATGGAACAACAGCGGGCGTATGAAGAAACAGATGCCGAAGAGGAAGAAGCTCCACCAACGAAGGAATTCACAATAAAGAAACTTGATGCATTTTTTCGTGATTATGAAAATGTAAAACAGAGATTAATGGATGATGATCCTGACCTTGATCGTGCAATGAAAGTTTGTCGAGAAATGGATTCTGTAATTAGATGCTACAAACAAATGTATGAAGAAAAGAAAAAGAAAACATTAAAACAAACATCTTTTAACTTTTTTGAAAAGGAATAAACCCTTCCATTTTTATGCATATGTTTGTACCTATTTGAATAAACTTTTCAAATGAAAAACTGGTTTAGGCTACTTCATTTACCTTTGTAATGCAACATTGCAGCATTTTACATGTTAAAACAGCCCCGTTTAGTGCGGTTTTTGCTTATCGCGGTGTTCTGCATGCACCAATTAACCACGATAAGTGAGACCTTGCTGTATATGCACAGGTAACTGATAATAAAGGAAACACTAACATAAAGTATTTCAATAGGCAGAAAGTGAGCCTATTTAAGAGCGGGTGGGGCGAATGGGGAATCAGTTAGTCTTGTGTTGTCATTGTTGTGTGTGTGCGCACGCATATGGTATCGTGTTGTATCGTGTCATATCGTGTCATGAAAGTGACTAAGTAGAGCGCTTCCTGTGTGAGTGGGAAAGAGGGCAAGAGGGCACACTGAAAGAGGGTGCGCCTCTCGCCCTCAGTGTGATTGGAAGAGAACTCGCACTCGGGCAGTGGAGAGTGTCTCTGGACAACGGGCCGAGAACTCTCACTGAAAGAGTGGAGAGTGTCTCGGGGCTGGTTGCAAGATAACTCTCACTGTGAGGAGTGGCAAGGGTCTCGGTATGTTTGGAGCAAAAGAGAACTCGGACTGGAAAATTCAAGTGTCTCTGTGTGCATGGGTTTGGGAAGCACTTGAAAGGTCACTGGATATGTGTTTGCCTGGGGAGGTTCCAGGGGAACTCCGGACGAAGAGGCACGGTGTCCCATAAATTGTGATTATTTTAGCTTGTTATTTTAGTTCATAGTTTTTAGCCGAAAGCTTGCGGCTAGTAGGGTGAAGATTTTGTGTTTGTGGTTGTGTTTGTTTTATGTTAACCTGCTCTCCCACTGTCTCTCTCCCATGTCTGGGGGGAGAGACAGAAAAAAATAAAATAATAATCTGGTCCGTAGACCGGCAAACTCCACTCCGTCTCCAGACTGCTCTGTTCCTGTCCAATGGGATTGTCACGTGGCGTGTGACAAACTGTATTCTAGAAAATGTCGTTTCTGTGGTTGTTTTCAAATACATTTAAGATAATGGTGTAATGCTTGACATGCTTGATCTTTATTTATGGCAAAAAAGTACACTTGTTGTTCAATAGATTTTCTATGAAACATTGGTGACTCATATTGTACTCTTCTGTGCTTTCCGTACATTTACCACATTAAAATTTTTGAACCCTTAGTTCCTTAGAACCTTTGTGGTTCTGTTTTTGGTGGTGTTGCAACCTGTCCATGACTGTTCTTCCTGATGGCCTGATGTCCACCACATGCTGTGGTGTTGCACTCCCATTGCTCAGCTCTCCTGCATCTGACTGTTCTGCTTTCAATTCTGTAAGCATCTTTAGTGCTTCTGCATTTTAATTTAACAAAGTTAGAGGTGTACTAAATTCTCGCTGTCACAAAATAGTTTACAAAACTTAAATTGTATAATGTTGCAAAACTGACATGCTTGTCTAAAAAAATATGGATTCTGGCTTCCCAAGTGGCTTAGTCGGTAAAGATGGCTGCCATAGGTGCAGGCTGGGCTGTATAACCAAGACGTCACAGATGACTAGAGCCTGCAGTGGCAGGGCACAATTGGCTTCGCCCAAAAGCACCATGCACCCAGTTTTTGTAAGTGAGAAATGTGTCTCTCCTCCAATTGGCACTTATCTGCTATTGCACTGTAAAGTCTGTAGTGTTCAAAATAGTCGGTGAGTTGTTATAGAGCACATTGGAGGAGTACTCCTTGTTCAGTGTATGGTTGGCACAGCAATAACAACTGGTCATTTCAAGTTGGATAGAAAAATGAGGGGAAATTTCCACCCTGAAAGCCCAATGATATGGCTAATTAGCTAAAATCAGCTATGTGGAATAAACACATCAACGATCAACAGTTTCTGGTAAGTGATATTATGTCAACTGCACAAATAAGCATATGTGACAGCATTTATAAAACCATAGCTTCTATTAAGTAATATTAGCAAGATGAAAATGGCAACTAAATGCAGCAAGCTAATTGGCTAACAATGTTAACTGTGAGGTTTTTTTTCACATTCCAGGCAGTATAGTTGTCAAAAGATAAGAGGCCTACAACAAAACCCCACCAGACTAACACAATCATAGCTAAACAAAACCATATGCCCTTGTTTACAACCCTATCACGCATATGCATATCTCTCACTCTTTGATCTGTGCTGGAGTTGACTCCCTGCTGTGCAAACTCGTTGGGAAAGCAAAGAAACCATTCCGGAAGAGTCTGGTTTCTAAAGGTGCATGCAGACAGGGGGAAAATCCTGGTCTGCACAGGCTTGAGCTGACTCACAGCTGTGAGTGTGAGCATGAAAGCTACTCACACAGGGCTTAAACTGCACCAATCTGGCATGATTCTAAACCACTTCTAGTCGTGGTCTGACAGGGAGCAGTTTGCTTCATGCAGTGAAAGGCATGATGGGATCTATGATGATCTAACCAACTGAAGTTCTTTGCAAATGTGATATAGTATGATATCAGTCGTTTACATTCTTAACAGTTGAAGGGGCTAAATATGTAATGCTCAGAGCAAGACCACCCTCTTCAACATTGGAGACAGTTAACTAGTAACTAGTGAAGTAAACAGTTAACTTGTACAATGGATCATTGTGCTTTCTTATTTCAGATTTTTTATAGCAACATGACAACACCCTCACTGTTCATTATGGTAAACTTCATAAAATGTGTTTATTTATCAAAATGCATTATATTAGACTGAACAAATAATCAAGGATTAAGATTAAACATTGCAGATATTCTGTTCTATACCAACAAAAGATTTGCATGTTTTAAATATACATGATGTTCAGACCTATGTTATGCAGTGTAACTCATTCATATAGGTAAACCTGACCCAACTGCCTCTTTTGTGGAAACAGCCCCTATTGCAATGAGCAAAGAACTGTTTGATCTGACGTCAAGTACAGGAATAAGTCAGCAGCTAAACTGTTTCAGGCCATGTGATCAGCAAATAATTTGCAACTGTTATGACCACAACAGCTTAATGATTTGAGCAATAGCGCCTCATGCTCTTGTATGTTTGGGCAGAGGATGAAATCAAATACATTTGCAATGGATTTGTATACATAAATACTGTATTAGGCAAGATAGCAGGATAAGGGTTTTTGATAACAGCCAATTTAACAGGTAAGCTCATAAAATTGTCTTCATAAATCTATTCTGTGATATATATCTCCTTTGTCTAGTATATACGATTTTGATGGATAGACTTTTTTTACATGGTAAATATTATTTCGGAATATTTGTAATTCCTTGGATATTAGATGTATATTTGTAATCTCTTCCCTGGTGAAGTAATGGTTTAGTGTATCTGTACATTCTTAATTTTCATAAAGCAAAGCCTCTTCTCCTTTTTCTACAACAATATTAAGAGAAAATCACTTACGATTACTTTTTATATCCTGGGTAATTTGCAATCTTGGGTGTGTTTCCCGTTACCAAAATGTAACAGGAAACACACAACCATGGGAACGGATAGTGAGGCACAAAACATCAAAATTCTGGTGACGTCAAGTCAACAGATGGACAAAAAGTGACAGTGGAGGATATTCAGAGTGAAAAAATAAGCAAAGAAACAAACAAACCTATTCACAAACAAAATGTTTGACCCGCAACTATGTTCTCTATCACTCTGCTATCCGTTTTGCTACAAATGCCCCTTCCAAAACACACCACTGCACTCTTTATTCCTCTGTCAACTGGCCATCCTTACACACCCGTCGTAATATTCACTGGTTCATGCTCATCTACAAAACCCTCCTTGGTCTGTCCCCCCCCTATCTGTGTCACTTGTTGCAAACTACAGCTGCTGTATACAACACCCGTTCTGCTCACCATATTCTGCTCAGAATCCCCAAAACATATACCGCACTTGGTCTGTCGTCATTCCGGGCTGCTGCAGCCAGAGATTGGAACAATTTGCAACAAACACTAAAACTGGACAATTTGATCCCAAAGTCAGTTTTCAAAAACTCTATTATGGACATTCTCACTGATACATGCTGCTGTTTCCCAACCCTCTAATATTCCCTAACCCCTGTCTGTTGCCTGCCTACTGTTGTCCCATGCATGCGTATGCGCTCTTGCTGCTGCTGTTTGTTTTACCTGTCTGTCTTAATGCCTGTCCTGTGTATGCTACTCTTGTTCTGTTGCTGTTCTTTGCTCTTTTATTATATTGCCTGATCATGTTTGTAATATACGCCATTTAGCAGACGCTTTTATCCAAAGCGACTTACAGTAGTGAATGCATACATTTTCAGTATATGTGGCCCCAGTGGGGATTGAACCCACAACCTAAGCGTTGCCAACGCTGTGCTCTACCAACTGAGCCACAGAGAACCACACCTTGTAAGTAGAGTAGTTGGAAATGTTTCGATGTGTGCTGCTGTCTTTTAACTTAACTTTTAACATTCCCTTTTAGCCCCTTTCCCCTTCCCTCAAAAGGCTTTGCCTTTTGCCAGGCCGCCATTGTAAATAAGAATTTGTTCTTAATGGCTTGCCTGGTTAAATAAAGGTTAAATAAATAAATACAAATAAAATATAACCACCATATGTCACAGTTTTACCTTGTTCGGCCTCTTGATCATGTGATGGTTTGTTTTCTCTTGTTTTGCTTGAGGAATAATTGTCATTTCCGCCATCCTTATATGGTCTTTTGTCGGTGAGTTTTCCTATCTCTTTCAGCTGAGGGTTATCAGTGTTAATTCCGCCTCTTATTTAAGGTCCCTGTTTCCCTCATACAAACGCTTCTGTGTAAACCATTGTTACGCTCTAGCCGGTACTACGAACTAAGGTTTCGTTTTCCACCCTGTGGTCTCTGAGTTAAAGAAAGAAGGTACTTCTGATTTTCTAGACTTAAAGGTTTATCGTCACCACTCTGTGGTTACCTTTTAGAAGGAATTATCTTATCCTAACTAAAGGTTTTATGCACACCACTTTTGTGGTGTTTCCTTTCGAAATTCATTCTTTGTTTATTGGGCTAAAATTCCCCAGAGCTAAAGTCTCAAGTCATTTTAGTTTCTTACCTCTTCGATGAAGAGTTCTCGCCCTCATTGAGTTGTTTTCTGTTGATTTATTTTCCGTGGACTTTTTGTGCCTGGAGTTTTCTTTTCTTTGCCCTTCCATTTTTTTCCCCTCTACTCCCTTATCTGTTCGCAGACTTAGTGGCATTTCCATGATACTAATCTAAGTCAACTGCTATTGACAGGAGGAGACTGGTTGCAGTCCTTTATGGAACGTCACCATATGTCATGCCGCACACATCACAGGCAACATCACTGGGAAGGGCCACAGCTTTTAATAAGCATTTTTTAATAATTTGGCTTCAGTGATGGATGAATAGTTATTTCATTCTTCACAAAAAAACTGCCCATTTATGATGTGTTTAACTAAATATATTACTTTTCATTTTAGATTAGAATAAGCTGAATTAATACGTTTTACCAGTTTGCGCGATTTTTGGAACATCTGTTTGTGCTGGCATAATTATTGTTCCTTCCTACCCACTTACAATATTTGTACACATAGCCTTTACCCAGTAGCTAGGAAGATTAGAGATTTTTTTACAGCCATATAGACACTATAAGACTACACCACTGGTCACTGGAAAGTGGAGCACTGGCTGTTGAGGGGGGCAGGGGACAAGGGAAAGAGGGGCAGGGGGGCATGACCCCCTCCATTCCCTACAGGCCTGCAGTCCATTGTGTGCCTGCAGTCTGCCTATGTCAGCTCCTCATCAAGTGTACTCTTCGATCCCAACAGTGATGGTGATGTTTGTGCTTTCCAAAATTATATTACAGTGATGGGATGGGACAAATTCAACTGCCCATTCCAAATTGAGAGGAAAAAAAGGGGGTTTTAAGAAAAAGGACTGCAACCTTCAACTGAAGTCAAGCAGTACATGTAATAGTGATTTAGAATGCATGGTTTAAAAGGTTAAAAAAAGAAAAGAACAGATGGGAAACATGGTAACAATGCTCCCTACACCCTGATGGCATTTCATCCTCCCCTGATAATAGGAGGTTCCCCACATCTACTGTTATTTTTCCATGGAGTTTTCTTTTTGGCAGCAGCGCTGCACACCAGCCGCTGGTGTGGACATTTTCCCTCCACGTGATGGTGGGGGAGGGTGACTCACTGGAGTCAACAGTGCTCATATTATATAGTTTGTGGTGTCCTTTGTCAGAAGCATTATCATTTGCACTGTTAAAGACTCACAAGAGCATTGTTAAAAACAGACATTTGATGACGTGTTTGAAGAAAACCAAATCCCACTGCGTAACATGCAGTCCTTCCCAAACCATTAATTGAACTTAAATCAGAATGGACTGTTTGCAGCTGCTAGTAGAATGTGCATGGAAGCAAGATTCCTTTTGTACTTTAATTTGAGGTGAATAGGGCATTAGGGCAATAATCTAAATGTGCTCTGGCAATCAATTGCAAAGACCTATCAGAGCCTAAATCATGATTACAAAATTAAGGGCCCCGCAAGGAACACTGCTGTCATCAATCTGCTTCAAACTACTTCCCAATAATCTTATAAACTCTATAGTTAAAAGGCCATATTAAATGAGTTCTGGTCAGTGATACTAGGTTAGGAAAAGTTTGGCTGGCTTTCCTGTAAACAGTATACTCCTAAGGTATAGCTTAGTTATAGTCAAGGAAAGCACAAGTAATACAAAGGTGGAGGGGGAACTGTTAAAAGGAAACAGATTTCTCACTTTGACTCTTAATTTAGTGTTACAATACGTTTTTAAAAGCCATGTTTTAGCTAATTATGCATACTGACAGATGGCAAATATGTTACCTATATTGCGTATATTGTTAAGGACTGATTTTGTCATCCAAACAGTCAAAACAACAGAGTTAACTGAGGTACAGTGTGGTTCAATGTTATGGATCCCACCCAAATAAAGAATATGGTACATCTGCTGTAGCCCAAAACTGACTTGTATTTGATATAGAAATACAGCAGACTTTTTATACACTATGCAGGAAGCATAATTATTGCATGGTCCTTGTCTGTGCTAATCTTCTGAATGGCTGATTGCTTGATGACTTCAACTTGGAAATGTTTGTCTTGTATGGGTGAATTATAATGGAACAGTTGCACTTAGGTCAGATTTGTACATTTGCAATTGAAGACATTGTGGATAAGACTCCGTAATATGGGCAATACTCTGAGGTTATTCTATGGCACATTGTGACATGGACATCTCTGAAACCTAAACATACTTGCCTCCCTTTGTGAAGGTGTTCCTATTCCTTTCCACCCCCTTCCAAACAAGGGCACAATAGTGGCATCTTTCAGATGACTTGTTTCCAGATGGAGGCCTGCTGCACACTGTGAATCTTCTTCTTCTTCGTTTGGGTATATTATTTTTCTGCTCCCCTAGGCTCGGGGCCGAGGGGCTATCCTTTTACCACCTCAAGCCTAGGGGGGGTTCACCCGGACTATATTTCGGGGCACACCTCCAGCCATGTCACCGTGTCGTCGTCCAAAGCCGACAGACCATGGATCCCATTGGGTGCCCGATAAATCGGGCAATCCAGGATGACATGGTCTGCGGTTTGTTCCTCTGCGCCACACTCGCAGGCCGCGCAGGAGGCCAAGCCCCATCTGTGCATCGATGAGCAGAAATCTGTAGGCAGAATGATTGCCTACACGAGATGATACTTCACATAACTTGCCAATAAATACCCCTAAAGTGACTTTTGTTTCACATCTCCTTTACCTTTTGGGGGAACAAATAAAGTAATACTCTTTATATTGTTAAAAACAATCTTGTTAGTCATATATTAGTTGGTATTAAATGGCAACTATATGATAAACTGGGTAGATAAGCTTCCCAATTATCAACTCAAATAATGTCCTGGAGTTAAGAAAAATTCTGCCGTTCTCATCAGGCTGCCACTGGTATCCTCACCCCTGCTGAAGCAAGACAAACTGCTGATATTCACATGGGATTGGGGAAAGGCTGACTGGGGTGAATGGAAACAAACCAGTCTACAGTTTAAAAAGTTATTTTTGACACCTATACATGCACACATGCCCCATTATTTAGCCAAGATCTCACATCTCACTCTGTGAGGCCGTAACAAGCCAGTCTTGTAAAAGGAGAACGCCAGAATCGCCTCTCCACCAATAGCACACTAGCGCTTTGAATCCAATGAGGGTTTCTACCAATTAGTTTCAAACAATACCACATATTTGTTCCTATTCTTTATGTTCCGGACACCCACTTAATGTCCTAACTGGTGAAAACAAACATCAGTAATAGTTATTACAATTTATTTAATATCACCATGTCAGTTGTCTATCCATTTAAATAGAACAACAAATACATTTTTGTCAGCAAATGTCTTTCTAGTGTGTAAGGGACATTCGAGAAAATAAAATGGAAGGCGTGAAAGTGTAAAAGATTCAACTGTTTATTAATAACTGGAAGACTTCTCTAAGCCTTTAACATTTTCTTCAGCTATTTCAATTTAGATGAACATTGTGATAAGCATTTTTGGTAGAATTGTTTTCATATTTAACATAATATTTCTGTTACTTTACATTTATCTGGAATACAAATTCAGGCCTCAGTTTTTAATCATCTGAACAATGAGCATCTGACATTGAGTTTAAAAGGTACTTTTAAAAATGATTCAAGAAACCGTTCAAAAAATATTTTTAAAGTAATTTCTCCTTTTTTCTCCTTGATAACTGTAAATATAAGTAAGGGAGCAGTATTTCCCTTACAACCATTACCTTTCCCACTAATGTAAAATTATGATTATTCATTATTCTTTATTATTCATTATTATTCAATTGAACTATTCATTATTTATTACTGTTATATAGACTAATAATACCACTCAAATTAAGTCATTTTGTAACACGCATGCAAAACATTCCCTTTTCATTAATATATTATGTATGTAACGTTTAAGTGCTCGTTGACACTGATTGATTTCTTTGAATTGTATATATAAAGGTTGAATTATTCAGGCTAAGCAGAACCTAAAATAGATAAGATATAAAATAAATATCCTGTAGATAGGATATGTATCCCCTTTTGTTGGGGAGAAAGGCCATTAATGTCAAAGGAAACGTTATATAGTATTTTTTTCAGATTTCGAAATATGCTTTTGAAAATCCATTCACTTATGCAATGGTCAGTGGAAACACATGCAGGAATTGTCTCAAATGCTTTTAGATCATTTGTTTAGTTTGTAGATTTTCCTTTTGCGTATGAATTTATATATGACCAAAGTGTGTAACTGAGACTCTACTCACAAAATATTTTGTCCTTTTCTCTGAAACTAAACTAAAACATTATTTATGACATATTATGGGTTTAACAGAAGCTGAAATGAATGAAAATACATACAAAATGAAAAATGCCACATGCTCAAAGATGTGGACAAAGCTGAAATGGTTATATTAGCCTGAGGTACGAGTCAAATGAAAAGACTGTGGTGTATTATCAGATAAGCTCAATGAGGCAGCAAGCCCTCACAGAGGGCATGGTGTTCATTGGGAACTGGGGCGGAAATCAGGTATTCAAAATAATGGTGGCTATTCATGGATCACACTCCCTCCAAAACTACTGAGTGAATTATAGCCACAGCTGTTGTATTTGACCTTTTCATTGCTGTCTATTAGAAAGTTGGAGCTAAATGGTGTGCTTTGAACTCAGTGGACACACTTCCGAAAATCGTATTTTTCACAACCACCAAGCACTTTAGTGAATTAATGCTGACCATTGTCTATTGAACCCTGTTCAGCCTTTATAGTGGTTTCAACAGTGATATAATTGAATTGTTACAATGTATCACTTATATGATAAAATGTACAGACACACTATGATTATTGGTATTCAAAAAGAAAATTCTTGTAGATTATCTTTTTGACTTGTGAAGAAAGCGACAAACAAATGTAAAAATTAGAATATGGTCAGTTTACATCGTATTGTTTCATTCGTACATTTCTTTTCCACAATAGTACCATATCATGACTTGTGTAGTCTGAATTAAATAACATACTATGAAGGAAATATATTAGTATATTCTAACAATAAATACATGTACAGTATGTATGCATGTATGTATGTACTGTATACTACCGGTCAAAAGCTTTAGAACACCCCCATTTTCCAGTTTTTACTGAAATTTAAGCAGTTCAAGTCCAGTGAATAACCTGAAATGGTGCAAAGGTAAGCGGTTTATCTGTGTTATTCGGTAATCCACTCCTTGTCTTTGTTGTTGCACTATTCGAGTGATTTCGGCTATACGGGTTTCTGCCTTATTTTCTATCTTGTTTCCTTCCTTCTTTCTTTCTTTCTATCTGTACATATTAGTTAGGTGTAAATAGTACTAACCAAATAATCTACTAACGTTAGGGATTTTGATTACGTTACTAACATTTACTCATTATCTTACGTTTCTATCTACTGCTATCATTCTCTCTTTCGTTTTCCTATCCTTGTGCGTTTCTCTCCTATCGCATTTTCTGCACGCGTTTTCTACCTATGCGCTCCTCCCCTCCAAACTATGCACATGTCTACCTGCTCTTCCAGGTTGTTTATTTTCATTGTGTCTATGTGCTTCCCAGTCCGTGTCTTTTGTCTACCCTTGTTATTGTATTAGTGATCCTAATTGTTCTCACCTGTGTTCTTGCTCTTCTCCCCTCCCAGGTTGTGTTTGAAACCGTTCACTCGTTCACTCATTCCCTATTCCCTATGTAGTGTTCCCTATGTAGTGTTCCATGTAGTGAACGATTAAACTGTTTTCGGACACTACACTGAACATCATTTGCGTCCAAAAAAATGTGCCGGATATTCAGGTGACGCAAGCGGACGCGCCCAGTATCACGTAAACAAACCGAGCACTCATGACAGCAGGTTGAAATGTACTCAGGTAGTATCGGGTTTGCATGTTCAGTTTTGAATGTTAAATCCCAAAGAAATTGTTGAAATTCTAATGATGTGCAAGTGTGGTTTTGTCAACTGTGGTGCTGTCTGCTAGCCACTGCTTTAGCCACCAATAGCTACCGTTATGGAAGTGGTGAGCTAACTAAGACACGACCGCATTGCATTGTGGTATACTGGCGAAATTGTAGGGTACATTCGCTGTTCACTAGAAATCGCTGTGAATTGTGGGTATTTTATAGTGGACTATATAGTGAACGAAATTAACCGTTGACAATTCGAACACCACTACAAAATGGCGAACACACTATATAGTGCACTATTTAGGGAATAGGGAATGTTTTCGAACACAGCCCCAGTCACACCTGATTCCTCTTGTGTTATCTTCCCCGTTTGTATTTAAGTTCCTTGTTTGCACTTGTTTAATGTCAGAACGTTCATCAAATTTCCCAGTGCCGATTGTTTGTAAGCCTGAGTTTTTTGTGATTTCCGAGACATCCATTTTGTTTGGCTTCAAGTTTTTGCCTGCCTTCTCTTTTTGGATTTCGTTCTTGTACCTTCTCTGACCCTGATTACCGACTTTGAATTTTGGACTGATCAATAAACGTTCCTTCCCTGCCTTATCCTGGTCTGCGCCATCCTGGTCTTGTCCGGTCCCTCACATATTGCGCGATGAAACAAGGGACACCCATAGCTATGACCAGTTATGAATCAGCCCACGGGACTCCAAGCCACAGTTTGCCCTGTCATAGTCCTGAATAGGGATGCAATTTTAACGAATTTCCTTGATCGATTGCCGCCAGCCCTTAGTGAACAATAATCAATTAATATTAACTCAATATAGATTATATTAATATGAATTGCATTTTTTCCTCAATAAAAGCTTTATTGAACATTTGAGAAATATGCATATTTTATAGAATAACAAAATATTATGAAGGCCGTTTTGGTATGATACTATGGTTTGGGAAACTGCGATCTGTCTCTTCCCACGCGAATCAACGAACTAAAATTAACCTGCTACAAGACAACAGATTCAAAAGATGACCCTTAATTAGGAACATCATATTGGAGAATGAAACAATGTAAGTTTTGCACTCACCATCTTGCAGTTGAGCAACGTTAACAAAATGAAAAAGCCATATAGCTGAGGTATAGCAACTTAAAAATATGTTGTCTTGAAATTAAAAGGCCACTCCCTCATAACCAGCAAATCCATATATCTACTGATTTTTATTTCAGAATATTTCAGAATATTTTACACAGCATCTGAGTAATGGCGTTCGTCACACTTTCTCCTAGCTAATGCTGAAGTGATGTTTGGTTGAACTTGGGATCCACCCACTCCTGCCAAGACGTTTGGATGCTGGCTTTTCAGGTGGTACATTAACAGGCTCGTTGTGGTGTCATATTTCAAAACGAATGTTGGCAATCACAATGTTGGCAATGCACATTTTCTTTTCTCTTGAAATGTTCCCACATGGGACTACGTTTGGGCGCTTCATGGTTGACTTGACTGCGTCTTCTGTGTAATGCAAACATTCTCCTCAATAATTACATTGCGTCACCTTGTGTAGCAATTTAAATAATGATTTTATTTCAGTTTCAATACAATAATATAATGGCATCACAAAATGTACATTTCATTGTTTAATTTGATATACATGACAGATCATTGATTAATTGTTAACATCCCTAGTACTGAGTCAATCCAGACTGTAGATAACACTGCACTATGAACAATTGCCTCACCAGGATGTTGGATGATCATTTTCAGATTTTGGAATAGAATGACGTATGCACAAATACTATTAAAGTATAGTAGTTGTATTGAGATATAAGTTATCAGATATAAATCTCCATATATACACACAGTTGATACCAATTGGAGGAAAGCTTGTCATTGCAATAAGTGTTTTACAAAGTAATTGACTACAGTGATTTGACTACAGAGTTGGAGCAATGAAAATAAATCAGGGTTTTCTGTCCAAAACGATTTTTTTTTTACCAGGAATAACAGGAATGGATCTTATGTTCAGGAGGTCTACAAAGACCTAGCTAATCAAATCCAGTGTGTGTGCCCTGAAAATGAATTGCCCTGTAATTTAATTACAGTGAATATATATGTAATTTCTGTCTAGCATAAATAGTTCTGCCTGGTTCAGATAAAGTAGTCATATAGATAGGTTACCCTATTTGTGTATTCAGGAGTTCTGTCCCAATACTTTGTAGTGCTCTTGCAGTTCAATTTTGCTTTTCCTGTACCAATAACTATAATGATTAAAATCTATTTTCACCTCTGAATATAACTCACTTTCTACCATTGTGTCTGACCCATATAGAGCTATAGGTGCAAAAACTACACCGAAACTGAGCATACAGATATTCTAACCCTCAAAATGGCTTGGTTTTCTTTCATGAAAAGCTTATAGAAGCTGAGCTTGAATTTTACCCTTTTGAGCAAAACAAGGGCCTCCTTTTTCCAGAGGGAAGCGCCTGGTCTGGCTTATGTACGGAAAACGTGTGCAAGCCAAGGGTCCTGCAGTCACTCACGACTTCAAAGCTGTAACCCGAGTCCCTTTGCAACTCCACAATAAATCAAATAAATCATGCTAAGGGGAGGCAAGGCAGGCCAAAGCAGGGGCAGAGAAAACAAGCAAGCATGTCTGTGAGCGGAAGAGAGAGGGGAGGGCCTTAAAGGGGACAGGATCCAATATCAGCTCTCTGGAGGTGGAGAGCAGCCCTGACAACATTCACTCCAAAAGGCCACCATTGGAGACAAGACGCGCTGAGATTTATGTCACAATACATTTATCTCACAACGGAAGGTTAGCAAAGGATAACTCAGCATGGGGGGAAAGGAGGAGTCAGCTCCTCTCTGAGATGGAGAAATATGCCTCCTCTCAAGAATGTGAGAGAAGACAGAAGCATTGATTTCACCTTCAATTAAAATGATTTGGTCGTGCTATCATGCAGCGATTGAATAAATCTGCCAACAAAAAACTGCTGACATCAAACTATTTCGATTTCCTATTCCCAGGAAAGTATAATATTTCCAACGTACTATTCACTGAGTGGTGTATCCAACAGTCGGTTCCTTAATATTGCTTTGTGCTAATGTATTTGATTTTCCTTGCATTTTATTAATATCTGCATGCTACTGAAGCTTTCATAGCAATAACAATAACAATAGCAACATCATTCCCTCTGTTCATGACTGACAAAAGATTGCATCACAAGGCTATCGCTTGCTATGCTAGTTGGTGTTCTCACCTTATGTGCAGCACATGCACATGAGGTGACTTCCTTCCTTTCATTTGTAATAAGACACTCTTGCCTGGCTCAAAGACCACTCACATTTTGACTGCAGCCGTTTCTCTATGCATTTCACTCACCTTGCTGTTTTGGTGCTGCATGAGTTTCTATTCTAAAATGTTTAGAAGGGTTGTATGTAAACACAAGGGTTGGCTGCAGCCAATCAAGTCAGTACTGCTTCCCAATAGTGCCCTTCTGCCTCCATTGAATTGTAAACAAAGCTATTTATGTGCCAAGTGGTCATCTTCAACCTCATACTACAGGAATGATTAAATACTCCCCTAAATTATAGTAAAACATGTTAGCCATTTTACTGTAAGTCCACTAACATACTCTAATGGCTATCACATTTATATGCTAGGTGGGGCCCTGCAAAGTACTTAACATTAGTTGCTTCATTTAATATGTAAAATATTGTCACCCTGCATTAGGCCCCATACAAAAGTGTCACGCTCTCGTATAACACCCAGAAAATCGTAGTTCCAAAAATGTTGCAAATAGAAGGAATTAGGATTGGTCAGAAAAGAGAGTATGGACTCACCCATAGATTAGTATTCAGGTTGCTTTTTAAGGTGTGCCTGTCATTTTATAACTGTCAGTTATACTATCCATCTAATATTTCATGCATGGAGACCTGAAAGGGAAAATAAAGAACACCTCGTAACTTTGCTTATGGACTAATCATCCTTGTAGACAATCTCAACCCATAAAACCTGGCAAATGCATGCAAACGATACCAGTTGATGCTCATGACACCTCATGATGAAAACATTACATTACATTACAGGCATTTAGCAGACGCTCTTATCCAGAGCAACTTACAGTTTTTTTTTACATTTCTTTACAATCCATTTATACAGCTGGATATTTACTGAAGTAATTCAGGTTAAGTACCTTGCTCAAGGGTACAACGGCAGTGTCCCACCTGGGGATTGAACCTGCAACCTTAACGTTACAAGCCCAGTTCCCTAACCATTATACTACACTGCCTGCCTGAAAAGATAAAAAACATAATATTTGCTAATATCCACACAGGCGATTCTGATCACATCCCCTAAGGCTGACAGCGAAAAGGAAGGAAGTCAACTTGTGCATGTGCTGCACATACTGAAAGGTAAGAACATCAACTCACATAGCAAGCAATAGCCTTGTGATTTTAGAACAAGGAATGGTGCACTACAACGAAGGTCTTTTGAATATGAATTTAGAATATTGGTAAATATAGGAGGTTTTTAGCAATTATACTTAATTCTCTTTTGTGTAGTTTCACATACAAGACATGTATACAGCACACTTCACATGTCTTTGAGTAATAAAATATCACATGATTACAAAACTGTAGAAATATGAGGAAGTATGAGGAAATTCAGTCAGCCCAACTAAATTACATTTTAAATAGTTTGGTGCCGTTTTGCCATCAAAGAATATCGCCTTACTCCCTTGGGACAAATCTATGTTGGCAGTGAGATTGCCGCAGGTATGATGTATTGACTTGCATTCAGTGAAACAAAAGAATGCCATGAACTGGCTGCAATACTGAATACTTGGTGGCTGTGCATGTGGGCTAGGGGTGTGACAGTATGACGGTATGACAGTGTACCACAATATTAAAATATGAAATAGTACTATCATAAACTTAACATAATACCGTGATAGCAAATCACATGGCAAAAGCTATTTTCATGCGGGGAAAAAATATTTCAACCGTTACCCAACTAAAATGTCTAAATAACCCATATTAAATAATATAATACTGGACCTGGGGTGTCATTTAATCCCACCACCTCTTTGGCTGTTCTTGCATTTTGTTTTGTTTACAATGCAATTGTGCACATGCAGACACCCTTGCATTTCCCAACCCTGATAGGTAGCTATTATAGCTAGCTAACTACATGGCATAAATCATGGCTACATGGCATTGCATAAATCTCAATTTTCAGTCCCTTATAAAACTTGCGATGTCCGACGCTGATTCCGATGCCGAGGCAGTTTGTAATGACAAACTCATTCATCCATGTGGACTCACTTTGGATTCCGGAAAAAAGTAGTTAAATATAGTACTAGATCTGATAAGCTGATAACGCGATAAAGCAAAATGTTACTTAATTCACAAAGTGAATTATTGAGTTGTAAACTTTGTGTGATACTTTTTTTAGCTTAAAAACTGATACCATGATATACCGAAAACTGTGATATAGAGTAGTACGATTATCATACCATGAATATTTCATACCATCACAGCCCTAATGTGGGCAACCACAAATATTTACACTTGAGTGGGTGTGGATGCAGTTGTGTTTTCTGATTCTGTGGAGGGCCTTGTCCGGAAGTGTTAGTGGTGAGGTTATAAGACTTCATCTCCATAGAGAATCCTCAGGCATGTCACCCACACAAGACTATTTATTATACACATGGCACATTTTGTCTTAATTGTTACCCCATCTGTAAAACAATCTGTGAAACAAATGTGTAAAACTCTGCTTGCACAATGTTTAATATCTCTAAATATACCAAAATTAGGATGTAATGTAATCTAATGTAAAAAAATAAATACAAATACTAAAATGGCATGGCATATATCAAATGGCTAAATAGCATATATAAAATAAACAGTAACTTACCAGGAGCAAGGAGCATAATGGTGTTTTAAAACCAGATTTTTATGAACACATTTTTTGTTCACAATCAAAACTATTGGCGACAAGAGAAAAGAATACTGAGCAAATAAACAGTTTTGAGTTGAGTTTTGATTATTACACACGCCCAGACATTATTTATCACTATTAAAGTAATACCCTATTTTGAGGCCACTAAACAGTGGTGCAGTGCACCAACACAGATTTATAGCATATTTGTATTTGTAGCTACAAAGACAGCAAGGAATTACCATATTTCTTCATCTTACCATATCTGCTCTTAGAAAACACAAAGGGCCCTAATTTGGTGAATCAGAACGGTGTCGGTAACTCCGACGCTGCACTAACCCTGTGTCTTATGAGCCAAATGTATAATTAGTAATTGTAAGTGTTGGTGATCTGCATAGGCCCATACAGTGAAGGATACTCCAATCATGCTGCAAGATACCTTTACAAGTACATTTACAGATACAAGTATAATTAATGGTGGGCATACTGTATATACCAAGGGCATAACCACATATTAAATATTGGGGGGGATAAAAGGAGATGCATTATAACATATAATAAGAGGAGATGTTTTATATCTACAAATTACTGGAGAGGACAGATATGGCTGTTTTGAATATTGGGGGGCATTTTCCCCCACGTCCACTCCACTCGTTACGCCTATGGTATATGCACAGAAATATTTGATTGCATGGGATGTTAAGGATTTGTTTATCAACGCTAAGCTAATGTTTTTACTTTTACAAAATGCAAGTATTCAAATATTTTGTCTTCACTGGTTTATTGATAAGGAGTACCCATTGAGGTGCAAGGCTCCTTGCAGGTGGCACATTGGTACTTGAGAGGCAAAATGCGTGATTCCAAACAGGTTTTACACAGGGGTGTCTTTATAAACTGGCAAATATGTTATAATAATAATAATAATTTCCAGGTGGGTGGCAGCAAGCTTTTATATGCTGGATTTTAGAGGCATGCTTTATTGCTCAAATGTTTGGAATAATAGGCAACATAGAATGTTTCGTTCAGAAGTGTCTTCCCAGCCACAATAGTGACTGCGTAACTACAAACCTTGGTTGGTGGATTGATGAGAGAAAAGAAGAGGCGACTGAATTCAATGCAGAAGTTGCTTTGATGGAGCAAACCTTCACAGTTATGATTGATCGTTCCAAATTCTTGTCTGTACTAGCTGCTTGTACTGAGTGTTTATCAAATGCATTTGCATCGTCAAAATGCTGCCCGTTGTCTGATAAGTTAAATAGTTCATCACAATGGCAGATTACGACTGGTGCCAACTCTGCGATTCGTAATTCCACTTTTTCCAGTGTTGCTGAGACGACGATTGGGGGAGCAAGCAAAAGGAAAGGAAGGTAATTGGTTCCTCATGTCAAGCTGCTCTTAGTTCAGTGCTTAAAAAATGTGGCCTTTTTGTTTTACAATATGGCTTTTCCATTTGCACTGATCAAGTGTGAGTTGGGGCGGTGCAGAGAGGGAGCTTTGAACTTCACGTTTCTATTTCTGGAAAAACTTTCCATTCTCTCTCTAGAACCATCAGACAGACAAACAATGGAATGGGAAATGTATGCATTGCAAACCTTTTTAGTAGAGACATTTTTATATTTCCTGTAATAGGTGCTGTTAGTGTCTTCTTTCCAGATAAAAAATGTAATTCATCCATACATGACAAAGAAATAAGACGAAACAAATGGCTAGAAGGAAGGGGCAGAAAAAGGAGGGAGTAGACTCATAAGTATTGTCTCCTTCTACGCCCTCCCCCTCTACTTCCTGGCTGCATCTAAAACCAGTTTCTCTACCATTCCCCTTGCACTGCACCTTGGTTTTGCACATACTCATGAGCCTAAAAAAACTATTTTGTATATTTCAAAGAACAATCCATGTACTCGTATTAAATGCTATACAAGTACTGAATTGCCACTGATAAGAATTTTGACAATCGCCCTTCCGTCCCTAAAAAGGGAGAACACAAGGCCCTTAGCCCACATGGTTTAATTTGTTTTGGAAAGCCTGTACAGCACCTGTTTTTGCTAAATCAAAACCGTATACTTTCCTAATATGAAACAGATCACAGATTCCTTTGAAGACTCTGTTTTATGTACACTGTGTCTTTCTCTGGTTGTGTGTGTGTGTGTGAGCAAGAGAGAGAGAGGGAAGGAGAAAGAGAAAGAGAGAGAGAATAACATTGAACTAGAGGGAAATCATTTCAGTTTGCCTGTGAGAGTACTTAGTGTACACTAGCATACAGTAGTAACGTTAACAATATGAATCGTTTCAATCGTATCGCCAAATAGATTCAGTTAAAGTTATGTTGCACTGCTGTCCGCTATCCCCACGACATTTGGTAGGTAGAACATTATATAACAACTAAGTTTTGGGAATATACTGTAATTTAGCATCTGTTATTGTTTTTTCTCCTATATTATAGTCTCATTTGTTACAATCATAATGGATTTTATGCATTCATTGTAAGTATTCCCAAAACAAATGGCAATAGAAACGTTATTATATTCCAAGGCGGACAGTAATAACCAGGTTATTCATGTTTCAGCTAGCTTAGTAGGTAAACGATGGAACCATTAAGGCCTACCTTGCTAGCTAGGTAGCATTAAAAAGCCTCACAGCTAATATGACCTAATTTGGCTCTGGGTACACAGTAATGTTATGTTATTCAAGCTAGATTGTGTTTTGATTTAGTTGACTAGTTTACTAGTTGGCAGGTTATGTAGCTAACCTCTTCCACGGCTAGCTAGCTTATGGTATGTGACTGGAGAAAACATTACATTACATTACATATTACATATACAAATAATGCCTAAGCCTAATACAATACATAAACAAGTAGACATGTGTAATACTAAGCAACTATGTCCCTAAGTTAACAAAAAAAAACTGGACTACGGACCAGACCACCAGATAGAATGTGTTATCTAGTCAGCTAGTTGCTGATAAGCCACAAGGCTGGTTTATAGTATATAGCTTTCTAGCCTCTTTCAAAACCCCTATAATTCAAATCTATACCCTACTTGAGTTGTGTCATTCTTAAACTGTGGCCTAGAAACTACTTTACTTATCAGGCTGACGCCGAATGTGAAGCGCTGTGTGACAACTTGTTTGTAAATTGCACAATACAAAAATAAAGATTTGATTGATTGATTGATAGTGCATCCTCCAACTTAGTGTGACAGGAGATGTACAATGGTAGCCACAATGTAGTACAATTTATATTTTATACAACTGTGTGCTTCACAAATGTCAAATTAGCTAGCGTTAGCTGTGCTAAGTATGTTTATAAATGTATGTGTGCGATAGAGTGAGAGTTCAGTTACACCATCTCACTAGATCACTAGATTGTCCTGTTTTAGCTAGCTGGGCAACTGGTTAAAGAAAGGAAAACAAGATTGTTTATTTCCTGTGAGCTGTTTAATTCATATGGGTTACATTGATTACTGTACATTTTAATTGTATACGTACCTCTATAACAGGGGTATTCAAAAATAACTCCTACATTTTGTTCAATGAATAATGTTTCACAAACTACTCTCGAAAACATAACAAAATGATGGAAAGTGCATTTGGAAGCAAAGAGAAAGCTGTAATAAGGCTGTACACTTTCAGGGTGGCCTGGGTGGATGCATAAAATGCCTCAAGAGTGCTCCTAACTTGTCAGGTTTTAGGAGCTCCCCTAACAGTTGAAGATTAGCCAGCAGATGATGGACATGGTAGCTGGACAGAGACAGCGACCCGGGAAGCTGTGGGGCAAAAAGAACGTTTTGGAATTGTACAATGATGCAAAGGTACTCAAAATGTTTTGTCTTGATTTTGTTTAATTTTGTGTGACTGACACTGATAATAACGTGTGCTGTTGATTTTGAAATGGACATTTCTAACAATTAACAGAACCCACTCTACTGTGTTCACTCCTCATGATTCTGTCATGGATGGAGCAGTCAAAAAGTTGGCCAGTGCCAGTGCCAACATTTCAACCTTAGTTCCCCATTTCTCTAGTGGGAGTCATTTCAGTGCACCGACTAGTATGGGAAGTGACACATATTTCCTTGCATGATTGCTGGCAGCTGGCTTTCGCAAGTCAGACAAAAATCTACAACTTAACACACTGTAATCATGTATCTTTTGCTTACTGACTATAAGCCATTCAGCATATAAAGGAAGGAAGGAACATCGTTTTTGAATCAAATCATTCATAGTCGCACAATTTGGATCAGAAGCCTTTCCACTTGTTTACAGGGGTTTACTCAACCTTGTATTCCCCAAAGATCTGACATTGGTTAAATGTGACATTATTCCTGTCATTGGTTTAGTTAACCCTCCCTTGGCAGTTCCCTCAGACAGTTTCTAACCCTGCTAAATCTGACCCCTTACTCCATATTATATAGTCTATCACATTCTACCTAACGTAGAATTTCTCACCTTAATATCTGAGATTCTGCCTTTGCTTGCCTTATTACGTGATATATAAATCACTGATTGATCCATAAATCTCATGCTAAGTCTCCCTGTGTACATAGGTACTGCAAAACATCTTTGTTGTTTAACTAACAACCTGACAGTTTGAGACATGAATGTTGCAGTTACAACTGCCTGGTGAAGCCCTGTCCTTGTCCATTTCTGAATATATCCAATTGTGTAAATGGGTCATATTTAAATTGTAAGCTCTATGAGTTGCCTTGGATAAAACATACACTGCTGCTATGCAAATATGGTAACTAATGCACTGTACTGTCACTGCTAATATGCAAATATGGTAACTAATATACTGTATTGTACCGACATTGAGTTTTCTTGATCATTGTGCAGATCTTTAAATCCACAAGCCATACACATAGATATTTGTGGTTGGACATGATGATAATGGTCATGCACCATTTTGGTTTCACTAACATTTAAGTTTGAAAATTAAGTTTGTGGTGTCCATGTTTTTTTACATGGTAAATTGACATAACTGCAATTAAGGCCCTTACAAAGATTATGTGGGCTTAAACTTAACATAACATCTGCAAAAATATGTATATATGTATAAATAAATATGTATAATATAAATACTTGCATAAATATGTACATAGGTTGGAGTGATAACACCTATGGCTTCTGCAATGCACTAACTGCAATGTCTGCAATGGCGAGTACTAATTTTTGAAAATGCTACATTTTCAGACATGTTAAATAAATAGTTCAATCATTTCATATAAAACCCAATACAAAGAAATGAAGAAAAAGAAAAAACCTTTGTCAAAGTTCTTATGCCCTGCCCTCCCCTTGGAGCCCAACATGTGTGCAATACAGGTCTGTAACCATAAGGGTAAGACATAACAATGGTTTGTGTGTAGCAAGTCTGTTATGAAAAGGAAATCAAACAAGGGCAAAGCAGCTTCCACAATCCAAAAGAATAGATAAGGTGGACTCACCCAAGTGGTCTGAAACTGTCTTTAGGCCCACACCAGTTCAGTCTCCAGCCCACAGCCAAGGGCCTGGAGTTGTTTCTCTTCTCTCCATTTAAGAGCAGTTCATTTATTATTTAAAACAGGCAAAAAAATGCTTCTATATTGCAGATCCACATCACTAACAAACGAAAAGGAGAAATACAAGACATGCCGCAAGACCATCATTCATGTTTCTCCATCTGAACATTTATGTTCATCTGGAAGGGAAGGGCCTGTGTGTTGCGTCATAACACATGCCCAAAAGAACATACAAAATGGGCTTGCCTTTATTGCAGACCACAAAACTACCAACCTACACTACCGTCTAGGTGCATTTTCGCTATCGTCCTCACCAAACTAGTACCCAAAGTATGTTTGTGTGTGTGAGAATGTGCACAGTGGTAAGTTGCAGGCCTACCCAAAGATCATGGTTGCAATTGTATATGGGCCATTCTACCGAATTGGTTCAAAGTCAGGTTGGAAATATTTTTAAATTTTGTATGTTTTATTCCCAAAACTTTGTCCGTATATATATTGTACCATATCTAAAGTACATATATCTAGTAAAAGTACCGTCAATTTTTATATTGTATTTTCAGACTCTTTTGGTATGTTTTTCCTCTCCCAAAAATTGTCACTACCGAAACATAGTAATACACTATAGTAAAAAAGTATTATATTAACCTGTTAAGATTGTGTTTCCTTCCCTTCTCTAAAGAGTATTTTTACAAATTTTTCTTGAAGGTTTTCACAATTAAATCAATAAAAATAAATGTTTTACCAAATTTCAAAGTTCAATTTATACAGTTCATCAAAATCTAAATGCAATCTTTCTCTGTAAAATGCATAGCACTGATCATATTGATTTCAGAGTTAATTGATGAAATTTAACATACATTTAACCAATCAGTGTCATAACATTTTAGTTTATAACTCAATATACTTTATTTTTTACAAAACACCCACTGTTTCGGTAGTGACCACAGTATTTTGTTTGCAAGGTTGTATCATATTCCCTCAACCTTATTGATTAATCTTAACTCATAACATGCCTTATGTTGGGAATATTACAAACACAAATGTTTTGTGGTCAATAAAATAATTTTATTTTTGAAGACATAACAATTGTTCATCCACAACCATTTAAAGTACAAACATTACTTATACTTGGAAAATAATTACCCAAGTGGGTTCAGTAAAAGAGAAGAAGAAAACATTGACAAATAACATTGATATTATGCTGTTGCTGTCAGGCTTCTGAACGTTAACTAATGTATCCTCGAAAGGTCTGTAACAAATAGATTCAACATCTTAAAGAAAAATAGGCTACACCAGAAAGTGATATGCAGTTGAATCTGAATGAATGAACTGATCATGAACACAAATTTCATCTCACACACACACACACACACACACACACACACACACACACACACACACACACACACACACACACACACACACCAAAACATCTATGCAAAGGTGTCAAAAGAGGTTTCATCATCTCTCTAGCCGCTAGCCGCGATGCTAATTTCCGCTATGTTAAACTCCATTGACTTATGCTAAAAATGTTAGCGATCTAAAAGTCCGCTATTTTTTGCTTTTGGGGTCTTTCAGGATGGATGGGAGGTCCCTCCAAGGCAATGGTAAGGGAAACACTGAAAATAGATGATTGAACATTCCATTTTGCTAGCATAACTAAAGAATGCTAGAAAGCACATGGCTAGCAAACAGCTTTGAAAACATAATATTTTGCATAAAACCCCAAAAAGTTTACTTTACTGAAGAGAATATGTGTTCCATTCTTAAAGTTACACACTGATTTTCAGACTTTGGAACACATTTATTTCAAAATGATGGGATTTAACTACTTACCATTCAATTTTGTCACTACCGAAATGATCACGTCACTAACGAAACTTTACCATATGTTTCGGTAGTGACAATTCTAGCTAACTTTGAGCATAACTAAAGAATGCTAGCAAGCACATGGCTAGCATACACATCTTTGAAGAGGTGTACACACATAAAAACATAATATTTTGCAGAAAACCCCAAAAAGTTTACTTAACTGAAAAGAATATGTGTTTGGTGGTGACAATTCTTAAAGTTACACACCGATTTTCAGACTTTGGAACACATTTATTTTAAAAGTATGGGATTTAGCTACTTACCATGCAGCCATGAGGGACAGAGAGGCAGTGTCACTGCCTGGTCAAAAATTCAGGGGTGTGGCTAAAAACCAGGCTCAGCCAATGGACTAAAACTCTTGTGTTTCGGTAGTGACATAAAAACTTGGGACAAGATTTTTTTAGTATAATTTTTTTATTTAAAAATTAAACCCACAATAAATCTAAATCTTTCAACTTCTGTTTAAACTTAATCATAACGATCTTTGAAATTACACCATTGAACAAAATCAAAAAAAAATTTTAAGTGTTATTTACATACATTTCAATTTAGGGGTCAGGGTTTGGAACAGCTACTTCCCAATAGAAAGTACCCTATAAATGATGTTTATTTATTTATTTAGCGTATCACTATCTCATTTAATGCCTTGGGTTTAAATAGATCATAACATATTCTTAGTAAATATCTATGTCTGAATACTTAATTCATCTCTCATCTCATTTCATCTTCAGCCGCTTATTCCTAGTTAGGGTCGCGGGGGGGGCTGGAGCCTATCCCAGCATGCATTGGGGCGAGAGGCAGGAATAAACCCTGGACAGGTCGCCAATCCATCGCAGGGCACTACATACACCATTCACTCACACACTCATACCTACGGGCAATTTAGACTCTCCAATTAGCCTAACGTGCATGTCTTTGCACTGTGGGAAGAAACCGGAGTACCCGGAGGAAACCCATGTGGACACGGGGAGAACATGCAAACTCCACACAGAAAGGCCCCCGGCCTGGATTCGAACCCGAGACCTTCTTGCTGTGAGGCGACAGTGCTATCCACTGCACCACTGTGCCGCCTGAATACTTAATTGTTTTTGTTAAATCGTTTTTTCTTGTTGTGGGACCGCACTTTGAACTAATTCGGTAGAATGCCCCATATACCCCATAATAATCAAAATGAGAGAGCGTTTGTGCTCCAGCCTCATGAACCTGTGCCCTTGATACACACTGTACAGTAGGCAAAGTTCTTGGAGTGTAGCCTATCTAAAACTTGTTAAAAAATGATAGTTTCAGGGTAACTGTTCAAGGATAATCTTTTTCTTGTATCCTTACAGTGATTTTACTGATGCGTTATGATTAGACTCTGAAAAGTCAAAACATGCATTCATTAAAATCCATGCTCAATGGAGAACTATGCAGTTTTATTGCATCCATTTCTTCAGTTGATTATTTTCCAAGAGCATGTGGCATGAAAGTTAATTTGCAAATGCTTTTGTTCCCTTTGTCCCTTCATTAATTTTTATCTTTTTAACCACTATACATATTTCTGAGACAATAAATCAAGATGAGTATGGTTTAAATGTGCACCTACCTCATGGCTCGTCTGTATTCTCTTTACTCACACTGCACACTTTCCATTGATTGGTTTTGAAAACCGAATGTAACATGTCATTGTCGATTGCTATATTAACTTTTTTTCACTTTGAGGGAAAGATTCCATCAGATGCAATGATAGATTATTGCTAAAGCATTAAGGACCTTTGAAAACAAAACCATTTTGTTTCTACATCCTCATCTAAAATGAACATTACTATGAGTTATGATGCTTGAGGACGATTAATCTAATTCTTGCAAATAAACTATGCGGCTGTAAAGACAGGATTACGAACTGATATATGTTTATTTTACTATTGGTCCAGGTAGCTATAATGTTTGCGGTCTCCAACCAACTCTTACATTGTTGGATGAACTTTACTGAAATATTCGACCCTCTCTCCCTTTAATAATGTCAGGGAGGAGTATACTTTATACTCTCGACCTAATACTGAGGCACATTCGTTGGTTTTAGTGTTTGTTTTGTTCACATTTACCTTTAATATAGTAAGTTAATCATAAGTTCTTTGGTGTTTCTTTCCCAAAAGCGTTTCTTTGCAGTGCGCAATGTGTTTCCAATTACGTACTCCTGAGAGTCACGTTGGCGTGACGTCAGCAGACAGCGTCTTCCAACCGAGTGGCACCTTCAAGCAGCGCAAAATGAGGAGAGGGCATAGCTGAAGGTAGAGACTATATGCTCTGCATCATACGGTCGACTTCATGGAAATACGATGGTTATATTACACATGATTGTACTTGATTGGAAGAAAACGCTGCTTTCGACTTTTATAAAGTTTTGAGGTGACGGGACCCAAGCTTTCCGGGAGTTTGGTTATAATTTAATTCCATTTTGGAGTAACTTCAGTCTGGAAATACGATTTTGGCACCGGTATCAGGAAAGTAAGTACTTTCAACATTACCCATTTTTGTAAACTTTTGAACGAGTCATTTAAATACAATGCATTAACATTCAATTGTTATCTTTTTGTAAGGATCGTTTCTTTAATAGGAAAGTCCAACGGATTTAGCTATCACACACCTGTTCGAAATGAAATGTTGGCAGCTAAACTGTAGATATCTTGAAATTACTGCCAGCGTGTAGGCTACTGTAGCTCGTTAGTTAACGAACTGTGTAGAGGGTAACGGTAAATCGGTTGTTGCATTTGACAGTTGTTTTACACAAGGCAGAAGGCAAAGAATTCTACGTTTACTTGCCTAGTGCTCCAAGTATTTAAAGTAGCCAATACAGTAGCGATGTTAATGCAATTGTATAAAACCACGAAAGAGTGTGGCGTTTCAATTCACGACTGAACGCTTGTGTAAATACTGTGAACGTGCGTGTAAGAGGCTTAAAAATGTATGGAGGGTAGAAGACTATTATAGTGCACACTGAAGAAATAGAGGCTCAACAATTGTAATAAATTGTCGAGAGTTTAAACATGGGATGCGTGCGTGTGTGTGTGTGTGTGTGTGTGTGTGTGTGTGAGAGAGAGAGAGAGAGAGAGAGAGAGAGAGAGAGAGAGGAGAGAAAGAGGGGGAGAAAGAGGGATAGCGGGAGCGAGAGAGAGAGACAGAGATTTGGAACAAATTCCTAAATTAAAATGTAGCCTATTTAGATTATTTTAAACCGTACCGTTTACATTTTGAAATTAATAGTAGCCTATGCGCTATTGATCCAAAATATGCATTTTGGGGAAATTCTATATCCTACAATTTGGGAATATCGGTCCTGATTTAGGTATTGCTGAATTTTCTAGATTTGACTGTGAGCCAGTGTTATTTCTTGGATAAACTTTACACCCTTTTTCTTTTTGCATACGGCCGTTTTCAGTTCAGTTTTAATGGTTACGCACGTATTATGTTATTGGCACCTCTGTGGCCTCGTAGTATCTGTTTTTAATCTTGCCTTGACCCATTTGAGTGGCCATGTCTAAAAACATAGGCCTACCGAGACTGATAGTCCTTGAACATTCCTTCTGCTTTGGCACTGTCCCAAAGTGCACGCCTTAGTGTACCTTACTGGGGACGGAATTTCATTCTCCAACTTAGCGGTTTGGCCCAAACTTTGAAAAGAAAGTTTAAGAAAGTTATAACTTTTTTTTTTTCATTGCTTATTCAACTTTTTTTTAATAGTTTGAATGAATATTTTTAGTATTTAATTTCAAGTCAATTGTAATCCCTAAACATAGAACAAAATCCATGTATTCATGTAGAAGTGAGTTAGGTACCGGAATATTTATTGTATCTTGGTTAGATTGGGCATACCCAATCTCCTTCACACCAGGGTTTATGTGCAAATCTCACTTTAATCACTTTCAGGGGATTTTATTTCATATTAATATATGTGTAGGAGACCTTGGCTTTATAATGTAAATATCTATCCATGATTTATTAAGGGAAAATAAATATTTATTTTTTAGAATGTATTTTCTTTAATAGTGAAAAATTCACCTTTGTACAGTGCAGGTCAATGACTAAATTACTATGTATTTATCACAATTTTGAAATGTGTTGCATTATGACAATTGCAACAATCCAAATATTAAGACTCACTTGGGTTTGTAGAGGATCATAGGCGTGGGGGGGGCATGGACATGTCCCCCCCAATATTAAAAACAGTCATATCTGTCCCCCTCATTCATTTGTAGATATAAAACATTCCCTTTCAATGGTCCCCTGAAGTTAATGTTATCTGTGACAATTGACTTTTCTACAAAGATGAGTTAAAATTATGTTGTGATGTGACCCCCCCCATGATACAGTTTTCTTCATGATGGTGTCACCAATGGGTTATTACGTTACGTGTGGTGTTCACAAGCTAACTAATTAATACTGTATATCAGATTAGCTGCCTGCCATCTTTGCTTACACTCACAATTAGGGATTAGTGATTTCCCATGGGTTTTGTTCTGCTTTTCTTAAAACATTTCAGATGCCTGGTTGAGAATTCATCTCAGGGTAATACGCTAATATAAATATATCTGCATCACTCAGATTAAAACGGTCTGCATTCAAAAGCTTGTGTATGTGAGTGTGGGACTGTAGGAGTTGTCAAGTTTTATTTTAGACATGTGAATTAAACAAATAGTAGGTGCATATAGGATTGCTTGTGCAATGAAGGTGTATTTGCAATTTGCAGCATTTGGTTATATCATAATGTGATCTGTTTTGTGTGCTATGTAGTTTTCATATAATAATTTTTAAGACTAAACCCTACATTAGCATATAATTATGCTTATGCATTATCAACTTAGAGACAAACGGACAGATAGGGACAGAGTTACAACATATTTCTTCTCTTAAAGCTTTGACCAGTATAGTGATACCTAATGAGTCGATTCAGTGTAGCTATAAAGCAAAAAGCCACCACGATAACCATCAATTAAAATAAAAAAATCATTATAACAATGAACATTTTTATAAATTATGATGTGGCAATTGTATTGTGCTGCAATATATTTACCAAACTCCTCAACCTTCATAACACTAGGCCTGTGGGTGGTCTGAGGATAGCTTGCCAGCCAGACAGGAAAAGCCGCATATCACCTCCCTACAGTAAAGCCAGTAGGTCTAGGGACATCTGATGGTCTGGGCACAAGAGGAAGGTGATATAAATGGGAGGTATCTCTTCCTCTACTGGCAGTCACAGCCATAGTGTGGTGGGAAAAACAATGCCAGTCTGTTTTTCCACCCCACATTTCAGGAGTGGTGAAGTCAAGTCCCCCATGGCTTTTACATCCAGACGAAACTTACAGCACTGCATGACACACAGATTTTGATTCAGACTTCTTTAATGTCCCTATTTGGCATTTTATGTTGTGTACAATGTTACAATACTATTGAAACAACACATTTAAGAGATGGAAATGAGTACAATTATGTACAGGTAACTGAAATAAAGGAAACATAAAGGAAATAAAGGAAACACTTGAGTAAATGAATGGCTCTGGCAGCTCTGTTATGGTGTGGAGTGTTTTTACTCGCATGGTTTAGGTCCACTCCACCCCTTACAGGGTAAAGCAAACACCAATAAATACAAAGACGGTCTGAGTGATCACCTTCATCCTATGGTGAAGCATTTTTATCCGATCGGAGTGGTCTCTTCCAGGATGACAATGCCCCCATCCACAGGGCACGAGTGGTGACTGAATGGTTTGATCAGCGTGAAAATGATTTAAACCATATGCCATGGCTGTCTCAGTCACTAGATCTCAACCCAGTTGAACACTTATGGGAGGTTCAGGAGCGGTGCCTGAGAGAGCATTTTCCACCACCATCAACAAAACACCATATGATGGAATTTCTTGTGGAAGAATGGTGTTGCATCCCTCCAATAGAGTTACAGACACTGTATATGGCAGAATCTATGCCAAGGTGCATTGAAGCTGTTCTGGTAGCTGATGGTGGCCCAGCGCTCTATTGAGACACTTTATGTTGGTATTTCTTTTCTTTTGGCAGTTACCTGTGTGTATGATTTAACTTAGGAAATAGCACCATGCAGTCCAATTCTCTGCAAGGCCAGATTTATAATGATCAAACAAATGTCAATCGTGAATTTGCATGTGGCTTATCATACAATAGTTGACATAATGTAGGCAGTAGCTTTAAGACCTTCACTTGAAAACCAGACAATATATAAACTGAAAGATAGACACATGGTAGATTACAGGTCAGAGGTCCAAGGCAATTCACGTTCAGTGGCTCAACCAGAGAAATACATGATGTAGATTTAAATGGTACATATAAGGTATGTTTTTTCCTTTTTATTTAAATCTTATCTGTCATAACACTCAGACTGTATAGATTTAGATAGAACAGCTTGATACCAAAGCCAGTCTGTGTGCCTGTATTTTCATAGCAGTAATTACTCAATCATTACATACATCTGTATTGTGCCTGTTGGGGCATTCATTTTACAGAAGTGACAAAATACAACAGACCGTTTCAGACAATACATGTTGGGAACCATTGAAAATTGTAAAGATTTAGGAAATGGAACGGTTTTAAATGAATTCAAAGTACACTCATGCAGGGATGTCCCAGGGTCCTGCTAAAATGGTACTGGAGACAGGAGAGCGAGACTAGACTGTCGTAAAAACAGCTCATATCCTGTGTTATGATATCTGTGACAATGCTGGGTGAGAGGCAAATGGCAGTGGAGATGTCCTTTTCTCTTAACAGCACAGCCATTGATGGTGTAAATGAAAACCCGACCTACAGGTACAGGAGTAGTTGTCATTAAGTCAATTGACACATAGTTGTGAAGTCCCCGATTGCAGTGTTATTTAGATCCATAGGTTGAATGTACTTCTCTGCCTAGCACATTGTGTGCTCTTAGAGTGCAATCTGTGTTGACTTTAATGTAAGTTGATACAATGAAAAGGAGGACACCCAGATGTATAGCAGATTTAAACAGACTTCAGCAAAGTCAAACCCTCAAGGAAAATAAAGTGCTCTTCATCAAGTTATACAATTAATTAATACTTGTAAATGGGTAATCGTTATAACAGCTTGAATCACTGATTTCTGGTCCAAGAAACATTTGAATTGTTTACTTGAAGTAATTTTGTGTTTGGTGGGAGTGGTGAAATTGCTGACCACATCTGTTTCACTGAAAACAATACCGAACTTTCGGACTTTAGTCTTCTTAAATTAAATTTCTGCATACTGACATTCCATGAACGATGGGCACTACACCATGCAAACTTACACCATGCAAGAAACTTTGTAATTCTTTATATGACTCTGCCAGAAGGTTGAGTCTATCCACTCCTTTAAATAAATACTATTTGGATAGACTAAAATATTTGAACAAGTGTCCATTGTCCACAAGTAGTTTATAAAAATGGACAAGGAGGTTGTTTCTATGCATTTGAAGAGTACTAGGCCTATATTTGGATGCTTTACAAAAAAGGTTGGACATGTTGGTGACTTTGGAGGAGACGGGATGGCCATGGAATGTGTCTCGAGGGGCATACTTTATAGAAATACATTTAACTTTTTTGTGTGTATAGCTGAATAAATTTCTGAACTGAGCCTGATGATTTATCACTGTCATCTGACTATCATCTGACATATGACTATCATCAGATATGGTAGCTTCAGTTACTTGACTTCAATTAATTTTGGGTTATATTCAGCCCGTGATTTGCTTTTCCTTAACTTCTTATAATTAAGTAGTTATTTCTTCCTGAGAAAGTAAGTAGTTTCCATTGATTCCGTTATGTGTCTGAAGTCTTAATATTTGATTGAATGTTTACACAAAGTTATAGACAAAGTGCATTGCAGTTAGACTGAGTAAAGGCTGAAGTCTTCCTTGCAATAGTGAACCCATATGCAAATAGCAAAATCTGAATTCAAACATGATTTTTAATCTTAACAACTAATACGATAGGTCTCCATAGCTTACTTTAGCAGTAGTCGATATATTAATAAATATATTGGTGCAATGTTTTACATACTCCAGGGTGTCACACACAGCTGCTGAAGCTGTGAGTTTTTTCTTTCACTTTTCCACAGTCTCAAAACCATTAGGGACTGATGCTAAACCTACTTGCATACTTCAGATTTCGAACATATCATAAACAGCATGGAACTTGTGCAAAACAAGCCTTGTATTTCCACTGGCAGACATTTCTGATTTCCCAAAGCCAGAGCCCTTGACCAGGTGCAGAAACACATGGTACACTGACAGCAGGGTCAACTCTCAAGGTAATTGTTTGTCTATTGATATGGGGTTGCTGCATCTTGTGGTGGCATTTTTATTGTGACATTATTTTTGACTTAATGTTAAGGTTTTTTCTTTCCTTTCATTTTTTGTTTGCAGATTTTAGTTGTTTGTTAAACATGTTCTGCTAGGGATGTCTTACACCAGGCTGTATTTTAAGTAATGTAAAATAAACAACATTATGAATCGAATTTACAAAAAATACAACTATTTGTTAATACATATGCATCTGTTGTGTTAAACTGTTATCCTAGTAGTTAAGTGATACATCTAGGCTTTAATGAGGACATTAAAAAAAACACGTGTCAAAGTAAAATATATATTTTGAAAGAAAATAATTATTGCATTTATGATTTCTGTATTGAAACAAAATAGAATGAGCATACATTTGAATAGTATTTATAGCCTGTTTGGGAACCACAGTTATAGTATATATCGGAGCATTGATATAAGCATATACAGCAAATACCATGGCTGGATGAATACTCAATTCTGAGTATTATACACTGCCCATCCAAAAAAAAAGTCACAAACTCTTAATATTTCGTTGGACCGCCTTTAGCTTTGATTATGGCATGCGTTCGCTGTGGCATCGTTTCGATAAGCTTCTGCAATGTCACAACATTTATTTCCGTCCAGAGTTGCATACATTTTTCGCCAAGATCTTTTATTGCTGATGGGAGAGTCGGACCGCTGCGCAAATTCTTCTCCAGCACATCCCAAAGATCCTCAATGGGGTTAAGGTCTGGATACTGTGGTGGCCAATCCATGTGTGAAAATGATGTCTCATGCTCCCTGAACCACTCTTTCTGATGAATCGTGGCATTGTCATCTTGGAATATGCCCGTGCCATCAGGGAAGAAAAAATCCATTGATGGAAAAACCTGGTCATTCAGTATATTCAGGTAGTCAGCTGACCTCATTCTTTGGGCACATAACGTTGCTGAACCTAGACCTGACCAACTGCAGCAACCCCAGATCATAACACTGCCCCCACAGGCTTGTACAGTAGGCACTAGGCATGATGGGTGCATCACTTCATCCGCCTCTCTTCTTACCCTGATGCACCCATCTCTCTGGAACAGGGTAAATCTGGACTCATCAGACCACATGACCTTCTTCCATTGCTCCAGAGTCCAATCTTTATGCTCCCTAGAAAATTGAAGCCTTTTTTCCGATTACCCTCACTGACAAGTGGTTTTCTTAAGGCTACACAGCTGTTTAGTCCAAATCCCTTGAGTTCCCTTCGCATTGTGCGTGTGGAAATGCTCTTACTTTCACTATTAAATATAGCCGTCAGTTCTACTGTTGATTTTTTACGATATGATTTCACCAAACGTTTAAGTGATCGCCGATCACGATCATTCAAGATTTTTTTCCGACCACATTTCATCCTCGAAGATGATGGTTCACCACTATCCTTCCAGGTTTTAATAATGCATTGGACAGTTCTTAACCCAATTTTGGTAGTTTCAACAATCTCCTTAGTTGTTTTCTTTGCTTGATGCAGGCCAATAATTTGACGACGACCACAGGATACGTCTTCCGACATGGTTGTTTAAGAAATGAGAAGGTACTCACTGCATCAGTTAGGGTTAAATAACTTGTTGCCAGCTAAAACATATTAATCACTGCAGTAATTATCCAATGGAAGGCTCTTACCTATTTGCTTAGTTAAATCCAGGTGGTGACTTTTTTTTGGCCAGGCAGTGTATGTTGTATACTGTATACACACAGTAAATCCATCTCACTTAACTGAAACAAGTTCCATATCCGTTCGCCCAGACACACATGCTGCATTCTTCTCCTTTGTAAGATCAGGATTCCAAATTCAAATGGACACAGCAGCTCATCTGCTTATGTACATTAATGTCCAGACCATCCAGAAAGCCTATGTAGGAGTTTGCTAAAGCAAAATTATGTGTTTGCTTAGATCTAAAGATTGCAAAAACTTAGTGGAATTGTTTTCTATATTACCCAGAAATATATTTTGCTTGCTAGCCAGCCAGCTTCTATAACTTCTGCCTTTTTCAGCAAACTTACACTTACTCCCACTAACTTGGTGTGTGAAGCATTTCTAACTTGAAACAGAAATAGTTTCTAGCAAACGTTTTTAGCTATCAATGGCTAGCTACGTTAGTTAGCTAGTTAGCTAGCCAGATGGTTTGTATATTACTAGCCAGACATCTTAGCAAGCTGTAATGCTAAGTGCTAATATAATACATATGTAGGAGATGGTTGTACTATGGGAAAAACGTACTATAAAACTGTACCAAAAATGACTAAATAGGAGTGACTTGTGAAAAGTATGTAAAGTATGCATTTACTCAAATAAAAAGTGGACAAATAGAACACCTATAATGCTAAGGTAGGTAATTCATGTTAGCTAGCTAGCTAACATTAGCACTTCACTGTTACTTTTCGCTCATTTTCACTCAAGTTAACACACTTTTTGATCTAATTCTGCCTGTATTCTCAACTTCTTGACAGCAAGGATGTAACTGGAATAAATATCAGTTTCAAACACAGTTTGTCCCACTTTGTTCATCTCTCGCATTTCATTGTGTTGCTGGCTGGTCTTTTTTACCCATTGCTGACATCTACTGTGTAAGTAATGAAAGCTTCTCTTCCTGGACCTGGGCAAATGAGCAATTATATTTCTTGGCGGATTTACCCATGCCCACCCAAAATATGATCATTTTTACTTGATAATGGTTTGAATTGTAATACTTTTGCATTTTACAATTTTTTTTGGTGGCACATAGCCATGGTATAAGTGGAATAAACCACTCCAAGCTGTTCATTCTCAGGATATATACACACTTCTCTGGTGGGAACGGCACTTGGTTTTCAGCCTCATGCTGCATCACCACCCCAGGCGTGCATACTGTATATATCCTGAGAACACATGGCTTGTCGTGGTTTATTCCTTACATAAATAATATGAGTAGTCTTTTTTAGATATGTAAGATGGTCACTGGAAAAACAGATTGTAATATGTGCTAGATGAAAGAAGGGTTGATGCCAGCTGAAGCAATGTTCACTCACAGAATTAGAAACAATGACCTGCCTTGTGTATTTTGTGTCAGTTGAAAAACGTCATACTATTTGATATTCAAACTTAAAGACAATATATAAAATATACATTAATGGAGTTAAATTAATTTGACCAGTTATTTGTTTATTTGAAGTCTATACATACATGGAAATTAAGAGAATGTATTGCCATAATTGCTTAATGAAATTAGGATTGATTCATTGTTATGGCTTGATGATGTCATAAATCCAGAAATTGTTGTCATAGTGCTTGTGATTTACACTGAAATACAAAATTTGAACTATGCTGTATGTGAGTTAAATGAGTATTTGTGCATTTATGATGTCATGTCAAAATTATGAGAATGAATTGCCAATATGTGCTAGATAAATTAGCATTTACTGTTAATTGAAGTAATTATTAATTGATTATTATTAACTATGCATACTCTTGCTTCATTACTTGTGGAATTACACCAGACACCAACACACATTATTTTCACACATTGCAGATTATTATATATATATATTTTTTTAATTTATTTCAGATTTTTCCCGTTTTTCTCCCAATTTTGGTAGCCAATTATACCCGGACAGCCAAATGCCGCCTCCGATCGGGCTGACGACCAGGGCCGGTCTGGTAGAAACACGGGTTTCGATCCGCGTCTCTGACGGGCAGCGCACACCGCTCCAAAGCGCGGTGCACTAGACCGCTGGGCCATCCGCCAGGCCTGCAGATTATTTTTTGGAATTTTCTCCCCTTGAATCCTGACTGTGCCAGTGCCAACTGTGTTGAGGAGCTCCAGAGCTTCGATCAGCAAGGGAGTATTTCATTTTGCAGGATATAACCCTGCCTCATCACTCAATATGCTCAATTTGGGCACCTGCCTGGGCCCACGGCAGCAGTTGTGCAGTCCTCTGGTGGAGCAGCTCAGCTGTTGGATTACAGTGTGAAAATAAATGGTGGCTGGCTGCAAGCATTTCAAAGGATGCATGTACTATTGGATGTTGTAGCGATGGGATGGGTCAAAAATGACAGTATGCCATACAAGTAACAAAAATAGGTCTTAAAAAGAAAAATACTGATTCTCTTGAATTTCTTTGGGAACCTAAAGAATCATTTCAGAACTCACTTGGGGTTTGAAGGGCTATAATGACACATAAAATGGATATTGCCACAATATTTTTTCAGCCTATAGCGAGTTAGCTAGCATGTAACGTTGTGAGAAGGTCCACATACATTTTTTACGTAAAGGTCTGTAGTATCATCCCATCAACATAAAGGAGCTCAGGAGCTGAGTATTAACTTACATTATGCTTCCCTCAGCCCAAGGCCATTCATATTTTTGGTTGCCTACATACAGGGTTAGGGTTAGGGTGCTTCAATGCACCTTGGCATAGATTCTACAAGTGTCTGTAACTCTATTGGAGGGATGGAACACCACTCTTCCACGAGAAACTCCATCATTTGGTGTTTTGTTGATGGTGATGGAGAACACTGTCTCTGGCACCGATCCAGAATCTCCCATAAGTGTTCAATTGGGTTGAGATCTGATGACTGAGATGGCCATAGCATATAGTTTACATAATTTTCATGTCATTTTATCATTTGATAAATAATAAAAATGTACTGCACTTTTATAACTTTGGCCTAATTTACATAATTATTCAGATGTGGTGTGCATTGGCTTTTGGAGTGTGCTAGGATACAGTGCCCAGGATATATTTATCCTTAATCACTGTTACAACTGTTGGAGTGGCTACTTGGGTGTATTGATTCCTAGTTATAGTTTGAGGCCTCCCCACATTTTAAAACCTGTAAGTCATGTGTTGGTGAATATGAGTATTCATGGCTTGTCTTTGTACCATACCTAGGAGAGATGGTACCGTGCTGCTCTTTGATAGTAGTTTGATATCAGCCCATGTTCAACGGAATCCAATTTCAGTACAATTGTCAATTAATTTCTGTTCATGGACAATTTCAGAATAAGAATAAGAATTTCAGAACAAGAAACGTTCATTCTCCAGATGTACTTTCAACTGAGTGTAAATGCAATAGAGATACATATAGTGTACTGTCTCATTGATAGGCCCTCTAACTAAATTGCAAAAGAAAAGTAGCGAATTCACAAAGCATGGCCACCATTACTGTATTCTAAGATTTTGAAAGTCATAATTTTCTGAAAATGCCCCCAAATTAGTTTACTTATGGGATGAAGCAAATATCAGAGTGAATAGACATGTAAGTACATATTTGAGTAAACCAAAAGATTTAAAACATCTTTAAAATGTAATTGTGTTGCATTTATTTCATAGACTTTCTTGCAGACAGGATAGTAGTAGTAGTAGCTCATGACAGTGCAATCCTTTTTTCTCCCCCTTTCTCACGTTTACGCTGCAATAAATCTAACCATAAATCAGAAACACTCCTTGATTTTTTTTTCTCACGGAAATAGTTTTAGTATGTCCCTGTACATGAATTTCTTCCATCTTTGGGGTATGTTAAAATGGGACTAATTTTTCATTCCTGAAAGGCCAATTTATTTTGTATCTTATTTAAATTATTTTTCTTTGTCAGCATAACTGAAAAGGGTAAGTGGAATTTGAATGATAGAGGAAATACAATGTTTTTCCTTAGGTTTTTTTTTTTTTACAACTACAGTCTCCACTCCTAGCACATAGGCCCATCCATGATGAAGTCTGGTAACCACATGCCCCCAGGACACAACAAAGGCCTTTTCAAAGATGCTTCTTGTTATTTTAAGTGGGCCTCTGTGTCGACACCGGAAGCCTGGGAGCAGGGGCTCTGCAATGTGTTAAAGAAATCGTACTTTTCTTTCAAAGAATCTCCATGGAGGCCATCTGGGCTCTCCCTTAGGTGTGTGTGCATTTTATGCACCATGGGTACAATGTGAGAATTTCTTCCCTTTCAATCATATCGCAGTGAGAGAGAGAGGTCAAGGATGGCCTGGAAATTGAGGAATGGCCAAGACATCATGCGGAAAGCATTTCCATACACTTTGATCAAGCACACTGTACACACATAAATACATGTCAGAAAAGGGGGCCATAATAATTATATGTGACATTAAATGCATGGCTATAGTGGGTGTGAATAGCCATAGTCGAGTGTGTCGTTACAGTTATGGAAACTGAGAACGGCATTGAAAGAAGTGTAGTAATGAGTGAACATGCAGAATATATTCTGTTACAAACCATTTATTCACATTTATTGTGTAAATTCTCTGCAAGTAATCATGTTAGACTAAAATGACACTGTACCAATTTGTAATTTAGTAATAATTGAAGAATTATACTGCACTGAATACTTTATTTGTAATGTTGGAAGCATGTTTTGGAATTATCTTATGTATTTAAGCATGTGTCTTGCAAAGTCTTTCACTTAAATTTATGGGAACATCGTTCGTAATGAATTATATCAACTGAACTATAGACAAAAAAAAAGACAAACCTTCAGATTTCTTTAAAATATACAGACACAAATTAATTAAGGTATTTCACAAAGTTGCTAAATGGTCAGACTATTTCTAAGATATTTTTTATTATTACATTTCAGCCCTTTACTCCTCCCTGACCTGTTATGATACACACAACTGCTTACTTAAATAGCTATGGTATTTTGTACAAGATGAGTATTGTATGGATCCATGGATTTGCAATACATGGTTACAGTATGATGTCCTTTGTCCCTTATCCTATTTTCCTGCTAGTCACAAATGTTACACTTCTGTGGGATTTAGTCATTGGGTGATTCAGATTTGAGTGGCTGACTAAATGTGGACTCAGTGGTGAAGAATGGCGATCCACAGTATTGGCACTGTCAAGTACTCCATAATGTCTCTCTTCTTTTGGAGGATATGACTTTAAGAAAAAGATCAAAGACCTGTGAATAATGCAACATTGTGAAAATAGCTGTGTGCAGGTTTAATTGAAGAATTGATTAGTCATTGTGCCTAATGTTTCTGATTTTAAACAAAGTCAGTTACATGCATATTAAATGCTTACATGCTTATTTAAGCCACTGTATTAATGGACCTGTTGATGTGACAAGGACTGTTCATTTTTTTCCACTTAGAATGTAATATACATTAGGATCTCTATTTATTCTTAAAACAAAATTATTAAAGCAAGAATGTCTTTATAAGTGGATGTAAGACATAAATACATTTGTTTAAAAAATAAAGCAGTTTCTATTTACCTTGTTGTTTTCCCTTAAAAATATCAATAAAAATAGCACAGCTTTTTTTTCTCAAACATGTTCTTATTTTTTAATCTAAATATTAATATTTCATACTTCATAAAATAAGGACATATCTCATAGGAGCTAACTTTTTCTTGTAATATGGAAGCACTATAAAATTACACTTTACTATTTACAGTGTATAGTCTTACAATCAAAATGTGCGTGTATTGTATCAGATAGTGAACAAAAAATGTAAATCCACTTAACTGGGTGTTGGACCACCATTTGTAGGCAGTATGGCCGGAGTCTACCAACGTTTGGAATTCTGTAGGAGGAACATGACAATCAACTCACACTTGGTTGATGGAAGTGGAAAATGTTGTCTCAGGCGCCGTTACAGAATGTCCCATAATTGCTCGATTGGGTTCAGATCTGGTGACTGAGCAAGGCATGACATATGTATAACGTCAGTGTCACACTCCTCAGAGCATTGCGTGACTACTTTTGCTGCATGGGTGGGGACATTGTCATCTTGAAAGACACCCCTCACTGCAGGAAATAATTACTTGAATGTGGGGGTGAAGATAATCACTCAATGCCTTTTAAAGAGCAACTTTCGCATAAAACCATTTTTAGTTGAACACTTGCCGTAGCATGTGTAGTAGTTGTGCGCATCAATAATAATCCCCAAATCCACAAGTGTAAACACAATCGTGCGGGGCAAAACAAAAGCATTCGGGGACATTCTCAGGACCCTACTGAAATGGGACATTGGGAGATTTTTGGCATGGTGACGTTCCTCATTTCTTTGCATAATTATAATCCTCCCCTGAAAGGTTAGTTCAGCCATACGGTTCAACTGCTCTCGAGAGCGGGATGGTAACGCGCCCACCTATAAAGCTTGACGATGGGCACAATTCTACCTCTTTCACACTGAGTGATGAGCTGTTTTCTAAAACCCCAAACCCCTATCACCAGTGATTGTCCAGAAGCTATCAATACAGTATAAGTGAGTACAGTATCATCAGTATCATACAAACAATGCCATCTGCTCGAAAATGCATGCTTCCAGGATGCAAATCCTCTCATGACGCGACACCCAAGTCGCACCCTAAATTAGATCATTCATTACTCAGAGCAGACCTAACTTCTCATTTTCGAGCATCATTTGAAGGGAAATGGGTTGGGCTTTTCCCTTTGCCTCTTTAACCATTTTTTCTCCCACACACTTAAAAAGGCTATTTTCACCACTATCAAATAAAATATAACTTTGGAACTTTGTAGTAATACACTGCAGAGACATGGTTGGATTTGAAGATAAAGTACACCATCAGGACTTATGAAAATAACCGATGAAATATTTGAGCAAACATTCATGGTGTAGGGACTGCACATTCCATCATGAAATTATACGTTTGAAATGCAATTTCAGTTCATATAATTTTAAGTGCTTAGCGTTCCTCCACCACATATCCAGACTCCTGAGTTCTACAACGCACCAGGGAATTCCATGATGTCATTCGGTCCCACCTCCTAGGATCGCATTTCCACGTACAGTGACGATACTGTAAAAAGCGTACCCCAATGCAACATATACAATCAGAGAACATTCTCTGTGTCCCACGGGTTTTTTCCTGCTCTGTTCTGTCCTTCCATCACCAGGGCCTCGCGTCGCTCTCCCTCACCAGCACCCAACAAGAGGCCTGTGAAGCAATAAAGTCACCAAATTACACAGAGCGCAAGAGGTGGTCTAGTTGGACGTTAACACAAAAGTCATGCATAACGCTGACTGTTTTCACTGTCACACCCCCTATTGCGCTGCCCAACCCATAGTCGTGCAAACGCCTTCATTGCGCACCACGAAATTGCGAAACTCGGTGGAGATGGGAAATATTCCATTTGCGACAGACTAAACTGGCAATTCCCCTACGCTAGGGCATAATGCCGCTTAGCGCCGGCACAAAAATAGGGCCCCTAGTGGGATAGCACCCTACAATGGTATACACATAATGTACATAAAATTTTTTTTACTTACTGTACTTTTTATTTTGGCATAATCACATCAGCCAGGGAGAAAATTAATGTACACAGTTCATGCCCAACATGTATACCACCTGTGAAACATATTTGGTGCAGATATCTAAAAGCATTTAAATTATGTAGGGGTTGTCCTACTAGCCTACTATTTTCCTCTGTCACTTTAAGAGAGGAATGTGGCATCTTCACCCCTCCCATGGCCACAACAATTTGTATTAGTGTTATTGACATCCCATAGAGTCTACTGAAACCCATTCCAAATCCTTGCAGTGATTAGATCCTGTTGTTGCCTGTCAAACAACTTCTGAAACACACTGCGTGCACACATCCACGCTTCTTGACCTCATATGAACGGGAAGGGTTCAATAGACATATGCATGTGAGGTGTCTTTGTGAATATGAGAGTGTGTCAGATTCATCCAACAACCTGAATTGACATAAAATTGAACCAATCGCTGCCCAGAGTACAAAACACATAGCCTTTCCCCTGCACACGTGGAAGAGGTGGGGGGGGTGTCAAACCACTAGGGGGCCAGGGATAAAACATTGACCTTGCACTGCTTTAAAACTTAGCAGCAGTACTTTATAATCAGCCCGATATTTAACAGGAAGCCAATGTAGTGATGCTAACACAGGAGTAATGTGCTCATACTTCTTAGATCTAGTCAAAATACGTGCCGCTGTATTCTGTATTAGTTTAAGACTCTTAAGAGAGCTACTAGAGCAGCCAGACAGTAAGGCATAATAGTCTAGCCTCGATGCGACAAAAGCATGCATCAAGGTTTTTGCATCCACTAATGACAGAAAGTGCCAAATTTGAGCACTTTCTTAGATGAAAGAAGGCCACTCTGGAAGTGTTTTTAATATGAGTGTCAAGTGTAAGATCCTGATCAATAATAAAACCAAGGTTCTTGACTGTCAGACTTGATGCAACCAGGCAATCACCTGCATTTAACTGCAGATCCAACTTGTTCCTTAATTTCTCTCATGACAATATTAGAAGAGTCCTCAATTTAGTTCACCTGACCAAACACAATAGCACACCTTCAAGTGTTCTGGATACACGGCATGTAGTATAATGGTTATAGAACTGGACTTGTAACTCAGAGGTTGATGGTTCAATTCCCAGGTGGGACACATCTGCCCTTGTACCCTTGAGCAAGGTACTTAACCTAAAAAATTGCTTCAGTAAAATATCCAGCTGTATAAATGGATTGTATGTTAAGAAATGTAAACTGTGTAAGTCGCTCTGGATAAGAGTGTCTGCTAAATGCCTAAAATAAAATGAAAAATGAATGAACAAGATAAATTATACAAAATCTGAAATTCTCCCTCCCAACAACTTTGCCCAAGAAGTAGAAGAAGCTTAGAAGTAGCAAAGCATGGTGTGAATTTGTTCGTTAAACCCACTAACTAGGGTAGGCCCAGAATAAACGTGACAACGAGATTAAAGACAAACCGCTTCTTTCCTAAAAAAGGCTGCACGTCGGTTGCGTGTGGTTACTTTGGTTACAAACGAGCTGACAAAGACCAGAAAGGAAACGTGTTCTGCAAGTACTGTAACAAAGCGTCCCCAGTGGCAGATGGGAATATGTTTAATCTGTTCTATCATTTCAGAAGGAATATGAAGAATGTATGGTGAAAAAAATAGGCAGAGGCAAAGGCTCTCTCTCTGTCCATAGACACATGGACACATGACCTGAAAATGCATAAATGCATGTAATAGCATCTGTAAAACCAGCTTCTCATTGACAGTAAACAGCAAACTTCATACAAGGCTCATACAATACAAAGTACTACACAGAGCCCATTATACACAAAGACGTCTCTACCTGATGGCACCAGCTGCCTCCCAGGTATGCCCGCAGTGTTGCACATCAGACACAGACACATACAGGTAACTGCCAAAATAAAGGAAACCCTGACATAAAGTATCTCAATATGGTGTTGGGCCACCACAGGCCACCAGAACAGCTTCAAAGCACCTTGGCATAGATTCTACAAGTGTCTGGAACAGTATTGGATGGAGGCAACACCATTCTTCCATGCGAAATTCCATCATTTTGTGTTTTGTTGATGGTGGTGGAAAATGTTGTCTCCGGCGCCACTCCAGAATCTCCCACAAGTGTTCAATTTGGTGGAGATCTGGTGATTGAGATGGCCGTGGCATAGGGATTACATAGTTTTCATGCGCATCAAACCATTCAGTGACCACTTGTGCCCTGTGGATCCTGGAAGAGACCACTTAGGATAGAAATGATTCAACGTAGGGGGAAGATGATCACTCAGAATGGCTTTGTATTTGCCATTTACCTTGCCCTGTAAGGGGTTGAGTGGACCAAAACCATGCAAGTAAAATAAGAGCCACCAGAACCCTTCATTTAATCAAATGTTTCCGTCAACACATTCTGAAATCAGATCACCAGCACGTTGTCTAAGGTTCTGGACCACACCACCCCCGCAACCCCCTCCCTCTATATCCTGGGTGACCTGGGCAACCTTAACTTACTACACCACACTATCAGACTGGTCCTAATTTCTCAGGTTCTGGCCAGGAAATGTATATTGGAAAACTGGAAAAATAAATCCTGCACATCAGTCAAACATTGGCTCAATCTTATTATAGTCGCCATCCATCTGGAAAAAATTACGGTGTCAGAGAACACACATCACACCTTCATATTTCACCCGACACCTAGCCAACATCTACATACCCCACTCCTGCCTGCCATCCCAAGGTTCCCCCCCCCCACTCCTCTGCAGTCTTCTCCGTGTCACTTGTATACAAGTTTGCCCATAGACACATCCACACACAGGCCCACAACTATGGCTGTATGGATATTTCTTGATCTTATCTGTTTTGATGTCTTTTCTACTTGCCCATTTACTTCCTCTGAACTTGATCATATATTTTTATTTAATTATATTTCAATACATTTAATTTCCTTAAGGGGAAGGGCAGTATAAGAGAAACAACTAATGCTCTGTCTGTGCAGTTACAAGAATGTGCTTTGCCTTGGGGGCCAGATCTACCCCAGGTATTGCTGTTTATTGTTGAAATGGATCAAGGCAATTAACTAGTTTAGAGATTCGTGATCCAAATTGCGTGTACTTTCATGAAGTGAGCTTGTAATGCCTCTGAAAGAGTGCGCATGGATCTATTAATCATAAACAAAGGACAAGTTTCATTGCATCCTTGGCAGGAACGTTGCCTCACAATAGCTTCATTGTGCTTGCTTGCTGGCAGGCCAGATAGCATTTCTTAAATGGTTCTAGACATGATGCTCTGCTCTCTCTCTTAAAGGATGTTTTGGAATGTTACTTGTACATGAGTATTTGTAGAAGACAAGAGATTTCAGCTCTGGATTTGATTAGGTTTTAACAGATGGAGGAGGGTGAGTAGTATAGAGTCCAATTAAACCTCGTATTTCCATCTTTCTGATCAGTAGATGACTAATATATACTGTATATAAACTATATGGCCAAAAGTCAGTGGACACCCCTACTAATTATTGAGTTCAGGTGTTTCAGCCACACCCATTGCCAACAGGTGCATAAAATCCAGTACATAGCCATGCAATCTCCACAGACAAACATTTAGAATTCAGAATGGTTCGTAAAGAGCTCAGTGACTTTAAACGCAGCACTGTCATAGGATGCCACCTTTGCCACAAGTCAGTTTGTGAAATTTCTGCCCTACTAGATGTGCCCCAGTCAACTTTAAGTGCTATTATTATGAAGTAGAAGTGCCTAGGAGCAACAATAGCTCGGCCATGAAGTGTAGACCACGCAAACTCACAGAGCGGGGCCGACGAGTGCTGAAGCGCATAGCGCATACAAATCGCCTATCATCTGCTGCATTACTCACTACAGAGTACCAAACTGCCTCTGGAAGCACCATCAGCACAAGAACTGTGCGTCGGGAGCGTCATGGAATGGGTTTCCATGGCCGAGCAGCTGCACACAAGCCTCACATCACCATTCGCAATGCCAAGCGTCGGCTGGAGTGGTGTAAAGCACACCACAACTGGACTCTGGAGCAGTGGAAACGTGTTCTTTGGAGTGATGAATCATGCTTCACTATCTGGCTGTCTGATGGACGAATCTGGGTTTGGCGGATGCCAGGAGAACGCTACCTTCCAGAATGCATAGTGCCTACTGTAAAGTTTGGTGGAGGAGGGATAATGGTCTGGGGCTGTTTCTCAGGGTTTGGGATAGGCCCCTTAGTTCCAGTGAAGGGTATTCCTAATGCTACAGGATACAAAGACATCTTAGCCAATTGGGCGCTTCCAACTTTGTGGTAACAGTTTGGGGACTGTGCCCCTGTGCACAAATCGAGGTCCATAAAGACATGGTTAGACGAGTTTGGTGTGGAGGAACTCAATTGGCCTGCACAGAGCCCTGACCTCAACCCCATTGAACACCTTTGGGAGGAATTAGAACGCCGATTGTGAGCCAGGCCTTCTCATCCAACATCAGTGCCTGACCTCACAGATACTCTGTTGGCTGAATGGGCATAAATTCCCACAGACACACTCCAAAATCTTGTGGAAAGCCTTCCCAGAACAGTGGCAGCTGTCATAGCCACAAAGGGGGGTCCAACTCCATATTAATGCCCACAGTTTTAGAATGGGATGTCCAACAAGCTCATATAGGTGTGATGGTCAGGTGTCCACTGGCTTTTGGCCATATAGGGGAGACCGGGGTAAGATGTGCCACAAGGTAAGATGAGCCACCCCTTGTTTCTAAGCAATCATACACAAAATAAAGCATGTGACAGCATTTTCAGGAAGAAGCATCCATTTCATTCAATTAATGTAATTTATGTCCAAAAATGTGATTTTACCCTTTATACATTAATTCCAAAGAAGTCCACTGTTATGATGATTTTGAGAAAACTGAAGTACGAGAATTTTCTGATACATTATAGTTCAGTTGGTGCTTTTCTAAGCTATGATATGGCAGTTGAACAAAAGCATAGAAGTTAGTCTTAGCTGTTGTGTGAAGCCACTTTTTCAAAATGGTGGGGGTGGGGAAAGATGAGCCACATATGACACATTCAGTATTTGTATTTAATGTCAAAATTATCTGCATAAATGGCATACATGTATTACTCATGTAAAAATACAGAGAATGCATATGGTAGTAATTTATGAGAAAGTACATATACCATGTATTTAGAGAACATATAAATCAAGTACAGAAGAATTGGTGCCTTTTCATGATACAAAATAGGTTTGGAAAATATATAAATGCATGCACACAAATGGCCCGCGGCTGCGGTGGGCAACTTGTGAATTCTTAGAACCGAGATAGCATCAAAATCAACAGGATGTTGCTGTGTCAATGGCAGGAAAACCACAGAAGTAGCTATAACAAGCATGTGTCAAGATTAAGTACTGTGGTGTCCCCAGGGGTTGGGCAACACTCACGGACCTTGCAGAGGGTGTAGGCAAGTGCAAGAACACAGAGGAGGCAGTAATATAAACAAAATGATAATTTATTAAACGATTACTTACAAACATAAAACAAAGGGTGGGGTCTTCAAGGGAATACAAACACAAAGTCCACAAATCCTTTCTCGTCGTCAATGTCCAATCCAATTCCGCTGTCTAACCAGTTCCATGGGCAACGTCCTCTGAAATGTAGAGAGCTGGCTTATGAATATGCAAAGCAAAACAGAGTGAAAATGCCAGAAAGCTGGTCCAGAGATGAAAGAGCAGGTCAGTTTTAGAAGTAATTGAAAGAAAAGGCAATATTTAATTGACAAAACCAGACATTTCCATGATACTAATCTAAGTCAACTGCTATTGACAGGAGGAGACTGGTTGCAGTCCTTTATGGAACGTCACCATATGTCATGCCGCACACATCACAGGCAACATCACTGGGAAGGGCCACAGCTTTTAATAAGCATTTTTTAATAATTTGGCTTCAGTGATGGATGAATAGCTATAGTTAAAAAACTGCCCATTTATGATATGTTTAACTAAATATATTACTTTTCATTTTAGATTCAAGTTCCCGCCAAACATGATCTATAACATGAATGAGAGTGGCATCACAAATGTGCAGTCTCCAAAACAAATAGTGACGGACAAGGGGAGAAAACAAGTTGGCTCAGTGACATCAGGAGAAAGAGGGGAGCTAGTTACACTTGTTTGTGCAGTCAGTGGGGAATGTGATTCCACCAATGTTCAACTTCCCGTGTGTCCGTTACCATGATCATTTCATCAGAGGATCTCCCATAGGCTCTATTGGTTGTTTCACCAAGTCTGGTTGGACAAATGAGAATGCATTTGTCCAATTCTTAGAGCATGTAATCAGGCACACCAACTGCTCTAGAAGTAACCCTCTGTTGCTCATCCTGGATAACTATGAGTCTAACATCACATTGAAGGCTGTCAAGTTAGCAAAGGAGAATGGCATTGTGATGCTCACTCTGCCAAATCTGTATTTTGTCCACTCACAAAAATTAAGTGTCTTAATTAGTTTTTATTTGCACCAATTGAACAGATATAAGAAATGTCTCAGACTGGCTCAACTTACCCCACTCATTGGCTCATCTTACCCCATGCATGGGGTAAGTTGAGCCAAAAGATAAACTTTTTTTCAGACGGCATATCTATGAAACTGTTTAAGCTAAACAGGAGGTGTTGGTTTCCAAAGAGGCACAACACCTTAAGGTTTATATTGGCATCAATATTACAAAGAAAAAACTATTTGACTCAGCAACATAATGAAAAAAGAAAAAAATGGCACATCTAGGTCTCCCCTAGTGTATATATATATATATATATATATGCTTGTGTATGTGTGTGTATGAAAGTGAAAGAGCGATTTAAATATTTATTAAATATTTTACTTGTCATATAGCAACCTACTGTTGACATTCAGCCTCAGCATAAGTTGTTAACTTCATGAAGTTATCAGAAGTACACCAAAGTGACACTCGAGGTTGCTGCGTGAACATGACATAAGAATATGATTGAACATTTCAAATTGTGAGAAATAGGGGGGTAAAACATAAACAATTGTTAACTTGTAAGCTGACCTTGTGGATGCATAAAATATAAATTAGCCTTAAAAATCCAGGAATACTGTAGGTGTGACCTTAAAATTGTGATGCGCTGGTTTGAGGTGGAAGCTTTTAAAGGACAAATAAGCTTCTGTCCAAGTAATCCGTTTTCCTGTCTCAATTTTACCACCCTCACTGTCCTATTCATACAAAAAAAAAAGTTTAAAAGCAAATGATATAACCGACTGAGGAAAGTCATACTTGATGAATGCAGCATTGTAGGGATAAAGCAATCAACTAATGTTGTTGTTTCCTGCTTTTATCTAAATTTGGAACTTTTCATATTTGCTAAATTAATGGTATCTATTTTCTTGAAATGACTAGCTAAATCACATAATCCAAAATGATACTGTGCTGCTGCTAATTGCTTGTATTAATATCATATGTATTATTCAGTACAAGGTTTTAATTTGTACTCAACTGTAAATAGTCCATATTGAAATCTGAGAACATTGCAATGTATAAGCCACCTGTATGTAATTTATGTAAGTGTTATTGTGCACTGTTTTCAATATTCCCTATTCTTGATGAAAATATTTTAATGTGGAATGTACAAATATACGTACAATAGTGGGTGAATACTGTTTATACCTACTGTATGTATATGAGTAAAAAATTTATTCCTTCTTTGGGGCAGACTTGACAGAGAAAAGGAGTAAAAGGAGTAAAAGGTAGACAGTCTATAAAAAGCCATAAAAGAGAAGTTTGATCAATTTACAAGCTCAGATTAGTTAATGAGATACAAGCAATGTCTAAAAGTTATGTCAACATGTCAATCATTTTATTCCTATGACACAGATACTGTACTTTCTTAATGCAAATATACTTTCCTGGTTTTGTAAATGATTGCCGATGGAACCCATTGTCAATTGGAACACTGGCAGAAATGTTAAGCATAATATGAATGTAATTGCTTATGGTGTTATACATTTCCTCCAAAGTAAATGTAAAACACCCAGCACAAGTGTATCCGGTGTGTATATTATGGCTGCATCCCAATGTTTTTTTCCTCATTTCCTCATTCCTTAGCTTCATCTACTTCTCCTTGTCTACTTCACAATATGTCAGAAGTAGCGATGGGTGAATGAGATATTATGACGAGGGCCCATAGAAAATCTTGGGTTGTTTTTGCACACACATTTCAGTCCTCCACCTTCAAGGGGTCGATAGAGCCTCTATTTCATTTCATTATGTGTCAAACAATCACTCAGCGAATTGCGACAATTGCAGTTAATCATTCTATTACCACTTAATCAGGCACACGAGAAGAACGGCCGTTGACACCGTTGACACTTATCGCGTGCGCATTAGACATTGCTGCAATAACTTAAAGCAAGCAAGAGTATATCATTTTTCTTTGAAGAGTTGGGAAATGTTGATTTAAAATGAGCAACCTCCCCTACAGTGTTAAAAAACGACTGTAAGATGAAGAAATAAAACAAGCTAAACATCGAACAAAAAAAAGTTTGGATTTAGATTATTTCTCTGTTGTAACAATGCTTCTTGGCAATAAATGTTATACCGTTGGAAAGCCTGTTTATTTTCCTTTTAAATGGTGCCCCATTTGTAAGGAACATGCATTTGTGGGATGAGCAGCACAGCTGAGTATGTGGGTTGCGCCCATGAAACATTTGCCAAATCTTCTCTGCCAATGCCAAACAGCTTATTCTGCTGTTGCTATTGACTCTTGTTTTGAGCTTCCAGTACCCCCAGGTGCTGACAATCAGGTGCCTGATTGACACCTGATTGGCAGCACCTGTGAGCATGGGCCCTGCTACAGTGGTCAATTGGTGTCTGCTCCAAGAATCGCATTGCCACGTTTGTCTGATCTCTGGTAGAAATAATCTACCAAACACAAATTTCCAAACTTTTTGTTCGATGTTTTTTTGCAGCAGGCACAGGTAAATAAAAACAGGGGCAGCTGTGAATGTCCAGTGCTCTAAAATTTTAAGTTAAATATAATCATTGTCATTTGGTTTACTGTATCTTATTTTATGATACAGTATGTGAAAACCTGCATATAAGATACACTTCTCTTGGCATCAACATCTCAAAACAACTGACAAGTAGATAAATTAAATCATGTTGGCTCTCTCTGCTCTTTCTCCTTATGGTTTTTGTCCCCTTATTGTTTCCTATGGGAAATTGCATTTCTGATATTACAAATAGCGAAGGTCATTTTAACATCTAGTAGTACAGTAGGCCTATAGATTGTTATGGTGAACTGTGTCTGTAAACTGTGGTCTGCTGTTTCGCTTATCTGTTGGAGGTTTGGTTTTGCTCCAAATGCTAGTACTAGGGAGAAGTTATTAAGGAAGATTTAACAAGAGAAGGAGCCATCCGCAGGACTGTACTTTCAATGTTATGTCACATATATAAATATTATTATTTTAAAAATGCAGTCCTGGATTTTTGGCCTGCCAAGCGAAACTGAAGGCTCACAAACCACGATGTCGGTTTCGGAACCATTTCAGGTTTAGTTTGTGTTGCTTGCTCCACATACTGACTAGCCTACTGCACTGCACTTATTTGTGAGAAATTAATGATTATATATACATACCTATATGTGCTTCTAATAGCAAGCACCGTCGCTACATTTTTTCATTCAATGATAGCATTTTGTTCTGGCCTGTGTTATATGTGTGGTTTTACAAACTACTAGAGAGTATTAGCACAGATCATTCTAGCTTGTTGATAGGTGGATACGCATAGGCCACATAATTCAGCTACAAAATCCAATATGGTGGTCAAATATTTAATTGAAAAAAATAAAATAATAATTCAACCATAGAGCATTGAAACATGACATGGTATAATTATATCCTAACACAGTTTCAGAATGTAGGTATACTTAAAATGCCTAATTTGCTCATGGCAAACATTATGTATACTGGAGGTCACATGGTAACATTAGATTTTTTCTTCTTTTAAAGGATCTATGATTAAATCCATTAATTCATTACAGTGGTGTGGGTGTGTATGTTGCAGTAGTGGTGTAGCAGGTTGGGAGCTGATTTTGTGACCAGAAAGTTTCTAGTTTGAAACGCAGTGTTTGTGTTTCATTCACAAAACCTTGGCACGCATCAAGTAACACATGTGCTCTCAGCTATCAGATTTGTTCAAAATCAGCTGCTTCCACAAACAAAATCATTCATGATAGTTTGCATGTAATAAGCACATTTTAATGTAATGTGCTAATGATTGTTATTACAAAAAACTTAAGATGCGAATTTACCAAAGTTTTCACTGATATTATGTTACCAACAAAGTTATGTCTAATTTTCAGCCCTATGTGTAGCTTACAGTATGTAGGATGTTTCTGATCCTTATCGGATTGTTTGGATTGCATCACCAAGGTCTAGATCCAATGTAAGAAAAATTTTCTTAGTGCTTAATATCTGTAAGAATGAAAAGAATGGAAAGCTTTAAGATGTGTTACTAAACGTAAGGGACAAAACACACCACTTTGACCAGATTTGACCTGGTCCCGAGTTTACTTTGGGCCTGGCAATGAATTCTCCTCATGAGCTGCCTCTGTGTGTATGGAGGGTGAAATGCTAAAACTGTGGTTAAAGTTGTGTGCTATACAGGGTGGTCTTGTCAGAATGATACTAAAATGCCTTTTTGTTGCATGCATTTCAATGGACGAAATCTGCCCACAGATACGTATTTAAGCACAAGACAGCTTTTGTCATTTCGGTCCAGGAAACAGAAAGCCTGAAACCCCTTTATAACAATAATAGGATCCCCCCCCCCAAGTACTTTACACTGCTATTATATTTTCATTATCAAACTATGCCTAGCATCAGAAGGAAACAAATCATTACAATTAGACATTTATGATTTTAGATTGAAATATTTCTTCAATATCCAAAATCTGTACAGTATATCGCCCGATCGATCCCCAGCTGCACCAGCCCAGCTCAGCTGGGGGGCAGTGATTGGCTGTATGCCCCAGGGGCAGTGGGGAGGGGGGAGGGAAAGCCTGCATGAGCTCACCACAAGCACAGAAAGCTTCCCTGTGGGCAAAATGAATAGGCAAGTTCCATCTCAAAGGATGCGGTCCATTGCCGGCCCCGGGGTAGTGGCTGGTCCCGTCGTTGTGGGCGGCAGGCTCGTGGGAGAGGGTGAATTGAAGAAATAAAGGGGACAATTGGCCACCAAATTGGGAGAAAAACAGGGGAAAAAATCTGAAATAAATGTATACATGTAAAAAAAAGGCTACTACATCAACTACTCCAAAAGGTCAGCTTATACAGAACCTTTTGTGCAGGCATTTCCTCTATTGAGCAAATCAGGCCGTGCATTTGGCTAAAGCTTTGAGACCATTTTAAATGTTTAAAAAGAGTTTATAAGGTGTTATGTTTTAGACTAACCATTATCCCGGCTCTGACGATAGTCCAAAAAAAGTAAAAGATTTTCATTTTGGCATGATGAAAAACATTGTGAAAAGCAATGGTCTCATAGTAGAATATGATGTGCCTTGTAAAATTAAGTCTGACTTGTGTTGTGTTAAAATTTGTCATGATTAATGTGCCTATTTATGAAAAAGTTAAACTTTCAAAGTGAAATAGAATACGCCTGTGCGTTGATGAAATTTTCACATAAAAAAAAACAATACACCGGTGTGCATTGTATTTCAAAGTATGTATTGTTTTTAATTCTACACTCAATACACCTCCATAAATGAAATGTGTTTGTATTCTCCATTGTTTAGCCATATAAAACCTATTGACTTGCACTTGTTTATAGTCTAGAGTTAGCTAGACACTGCATGTGGCAGATCTGCTTGAAAAATCAAGTCAGAATCAAAATGGTGGAAACCTATGAATAGGAGGATCTCAAATGTGACTTGTCACCTAGGAGTGTGGCATTCTAGCCTAGATTATGTTTGGGATCCTAGTTGATTTGTCCATAGAAGAGGACAACGATTTGAAAGCGTTTGACCGACTCAGATAAGTGCCTGCACTGTGAATGCAAACAGAGAGGCATTACAATGCTGATGGTATGCTCCTATTTATCATCAAGCATATACAGATACTACATCAAACATCCCATTAAATATACTGTTGTAGAAATACCTCTATATAGCATAAGCTAAATATATAATATATTTTGAAGTAGCTATTCCATAACTGTGTCAGTTTTGTAACATGTTGTCCTTCATCCTTATTATATTTTGTTTTGCAGATGTATATAATATTCAAGCAAAACCAAACAAAGACATTTTTTCTCTGCAACTTTATGAAACTAACATATCCCACAATGCATTTATTTCTGTCCTGATTGCAAAAACGATGCATTGCAGTCTGGGAAAATGAGGCATGGGGCAAATAAAAGAATGGATCACTGTCTACCTTGTGTAAAATTGAGCAAAATGTTGGTGTCGTCATTGCGATGTAAATAGCTTTATACATCCAGGACAACCGTGCACACATGCCATAACACCTCGCGTTGCACACAGGCTCTCTAAACTTGCAGTACAAAAGGTAAAAGTAGAACTCCCATTGAAATCTGTATCTCTGATGGTGGTGTGAATGGTGGTGAAGAGGTGTTTCTTCTTTTAAATTTGGGCATTGCTGATACGATATATATAAAAGTTCTATGGTGTATCTTATGATTTTTATTCGCACATACTGTATATATGGTGGGTTGATGAAGAAAATATGGAAAAAAATATTATTGCCTAAATGTATTCTTTAATACAAGTTTATCATAAATATTATGGAATTCTTTGGTCAAACAATGTGAAATAAAAATTTGATTTTAAATGATTGACTTGGATTGCCAGTCTAGGCACAGGAGCTGAGACGAGATGATAAAAAACCAGATGATGAAATAACAATACTTCTAAACTTAGGTTACATTTATATACTCAGACACTTCATTGTCTTCCATGGGATAGGAAAGAAATGATCTCTTGGCCTTAAATGAAGCTGAGTTTATGAACCTTGCAGTGCTGTATGATGTGCATAGTCGAGTTGCACCTTCTGTTAAAAGTGACAAATTCGTTGGGCCCTCAGATGCTTCTAAGTGCAGGTTGCCCACTGCAGCCTGGGTTCATTCCCGGGGTCTGCCCGGGCATCCCCTTCGGGGGCGGTCATTGGCTGTCCACCCTAGGGGGAGGGGGAAGGGAAGCCGGAATGAGCTCACTGCATGCACAGAAAGCTTCCCTGGTTTATCGGGAGCCACAGTAGATGGCTAGGCAAGTTCTGTCTCGAAGGAGCCAGTTTGGCACCATTGTCACTACCAGTCCCAGAGTAGCAGCTGGTCCCATCGTTGCAAGTGGCGGGCGTGGACATTCAGCCATGTCAGTGAACAACAGCAAGCTCATGAGTTATTTAGTAATTAAGTTTACTTTTAGGAATTGTTCCATTGCTTTAAACTCTTAAAGAAAATGATGAGCTCCATGCACCTGTTTTTGTGACACAACCATGTGATAAGCAAAATCACCACGAGCCGCCAGAACAGCTTCAGTGCGCCTTGGCATAGATTCTGGTGTCTGGAACTCTATTGGAGGGATGCAACACCATTGTTCCATGAGAAATTACATCATTGTTTTTTTGTTGATAGTGGTGAGACACTGTCTCAGGCGCTGGTCCAGAATCTCTCATAAGTGTTCAATCGGGTTGAGATCTGGTGACTGAGACTGCCAATGCATATGGTTTGTTTTCATGCTCATCAAACCATTCAGTGACCACTTGTGCCCTGTGGATGGGGGCATTGTTATCCTAGAAGAGACCACTCCCATCAGGATAGAAATGCTTCACCACAGGATGGAGGTGATCACTCAGAATGTATTTATTGGTGTTTACCTTGCCTTCTAAGGCGTTGAATGGATCGAAACTATGTCAGGAAAATGCACCCCACACCATAACAGAGTTGCCAAAACCCTTCATTTACTCAAATGTTTCCTTTATTTTGGCAGTTGCATGTATGTGTATATATATAGACAAATTGGTATTGTGGTTTTCAGTCGTAAGACTTTTGTCTGATCATTAATTTATAACTATAATGTACATTTCCAGGTCATAATTTACATTTTAGGTTAGTTTGTTGAAGGATGCATAACAATGGAATTATTGCTGCATCATAAATTCTGCAACAGGACTGTAGTGAATGCCCACATGGTTCCAATGGACAGAAAAGTACTTTTTAAGTACCTGTTTCACAAGTAAATAATAAGGGTTGAATTACAGAGATACATTAAGCCCAGGCATAGCCCAGAGGCCCACTTCCTGTCTAAGGGTGCTTTGGAGGAGAGAATCGGCCAATTCAAATGAAACCCAGCAGAGATGTGACTAATGGCATGCTGAGAGAGTCTGGAGCTTTAGCTACAGTCTTTCAGTGTGTCCGTTTGTTTGTTTATTCAAACAGCCTGGTGGTATGCTTGTTTGGTTGGCCTTCACTGTTAGGCTTTAAAGGAGGGACAGCAATAAAAAGCACCAGATGGAAATATGCTGTTTTTACTGCCAGTTTGCACAGACTTTAAGATATTAGCGATGCTCACACATGAATGCTCACACATGATATGCTTAACACCTATTTTACGCTACAGTACTCACTGTAGATTGAGTAATCCGTACAATATCAACAATCCATGTCTGTAATTCTGGAGACGAGCTACACGTGCCAATCACATAGGTGAGTTAAATATGAATGTCCGTGTAGTAAGGGCATTAATAGCTTGTACAGATTGCTATAACTGCTCCTTTTCACCATTGAAATGGTACCTCTGACAGCATAGGGTAAAGTATGTTCAATTCATTAAGGGTGATCACGCTAACGCCTCTCTCTCTCTTTTTTAGAAACCTAAGTGTTCATGATGGACGACGCACAGTGCTACTACAACGAATCGATTGCCTTCTTTTACAATCACAGTGGCAAGTACCTGGCCACAGAATGGAATACAGTCAGCAAGCTGGTGATGGGACTGGGTATTACTGTGTGCATCTTCATCATGCTGGCAAACTTACTCGTAATGGTGGCGATCTACGTCAACCGACGCTTCCACTTTCCCATTTACTATCTCATGGCCAACTTGGCAGCGGCGGACTTCTTCGCGGGGCTGGCCTACTTTTACTTGATGTTCAACACGGGTCCCAACACGCGCAGGCTGACCGTGAGCACCTGGCTACTTCGCCAGGGTCTCATCGACACCAGCCTGACGGCCTCAGTGGCCAACCTCCTGGCCATCGCCATCGAGCGGCACATCACCGTCTTCCGCATGCAGCTGCACACGCGCATGAGCAACCGGCGGGTGGTGGTGGTGATCGTCATCATCTGGACCATGTCCATCGTCATGGGCGCCATCCCCAGCGTGGGCTGGAACTGCATCTGCGACATCAAAACCTGCTCCAACATGGCCCCCATCTACAGTCACTCCTACTTGGTCTTCTGGGCCATCTTCAACTTGGTCACGTTTGTGGTCATGGTGGTCCTCTACGCCCACATATTCGTCTACGTGCGCCAGAGGACCATGAGGATGTCCCGCCACAGCTCCGGCCCGCGCCGAAACCGGGATACCATGATGAGCCTCCTGAAGACTGTGGTGATCGTCCTAGGTAAGTCCCTTACGGTTGCAATATAATGGGATCTTGATCCGTTAGTGATTTGCTTCTCTGGTTTGTATGGTGAGGCTAAAGGTTCCGTATGTACACAATTGCAGTGTGGAGTGTTGACTCTCATCTTATGTTCATTATGTCAAAAACTAAGCTTGATAAATGTTTCCTGTGGTCTTCCTAACAGCAAATTATATTTGGAATAATTTAAATGACATCCACAACAGCCAGTTTTTCTGTCATTACCCAGCATGGTTTGCTTAATTGCTTCCTAAATGATATCGTTTGTCAGCTAATACTAATGTTTGTCCTCTTGTTGCTCTATAACGTAACCTAATAAACCTGATAGTTAGTCAGTGGAGTTCCATGCCCACGCATAGGATGGAATTTGTCACATGATTGCCAAATATACTGGATTTATTTATTTTAACACATTTGTGTTCAAAGCTTATGACACATACACATATAAAACTAGTATTTCCAAATAATTTGACTCCAAGTAACTCTTTAACCAACAGAATGTACTTAGGTCAAGTGATTTGGCAGCCTCAAGACCATATGAGTCAATTTGATCACATTTCTTCTCCAAAGTAACACAGTGGGCAAAGGGTCATGCTTATGGTGAGTAATGTTTTATCAAAATTAGATTTTGATAAGAGTCCTCCCTAGACACAAGAAAGCTGTTGCTTTCAACATTGATACAATCAGTGCTTCCATCAGCCATGATACAGTATGTACAAGAATGGAGCATCATCCAGTTGATTGCAGACTATAGCAAACACACCAAGATAAGACCATTTCTCTGCACTTGTATGACAGTATGTGAACTTATTTAGTTAGTTTTTTATTTTATTTCTTACAGTGATTTTTTTGCCTCATTTTTTACTACACTGAGTGGTTGGGTAGGCAAGCATGTCTGATTCTGATGGTACACTGCAGATTTGGACCTAGATAAGGAGTTTTATTGTTTGGACTTAACCTGCTCATTTTGTTTGTGTGCTCTGGCCCACCATAGCTAATGTTTTAGTTATAAATGACCTACTCTCTATAAAAGATCACTCCTCTTCTGTTCTCCTCTCATTCCCTTCAGCAGATTAACTGGACTCTGTTAACCCTCACCTGTTAAGTTTCATTTTCATGTAGTATACTTTTACCAATGCCAACTATGGCTGTGCTTCTTGCATGAGGCTTTTGAGGCTCACCATATTGTTGTGTGCAGTTGCATTACTGTAAACTGAACCATGGGTCTGCTGTGCTCAATTACCACACATCTTTAATGTATGCGACTTCATAAAAGTATGTATTGTATTGAAAACTTCATAAAAGTTTATGGCCTCTCAGGCAGGGTGATGTTAGTAGGAAGAGCCTTTTAGATGGGTGGTAACGTCACTGACTGTGGTGTAGGAGACAAGGGTTTGGTTCATGACTGCATCAATGAAATACGTCACCTCCAGAAAAGTTCTGCTCTCACCACAGAAGTGTGTCAGAAGTGTGATACTGTGTGCCCTTGTGAGTCAAGAGCACAAGCATGCATTCAGATAGAGGGCAGTGGGATGGACGGGTAGTAGTCATGCCTGTCGGACAGAATGATGTCACTAGTAAGAGCCTGGTAGCAGACAACTTTTGTGGAAGGAACCCAGTGCTTTAACAATGCGATAGTGTCACTGTGCGGTGAACTAGGCTCTTCACCTCCACAAAGCTCCAATAACCCCTGTATTTCCAACCCATAATTGACAACATTTATGCATATTATCAATCACGTATAGGTCATTTCTGATGAATTGCCATTGAATAAAATGTCAGAAACCCTGATGAAAAGGCAAATTGTCTCAGTTTTGATACTGAGTTGCGAAACAGAGGGGGCTAAACAAGAGACCCATCAAGTTGGCACTGTTGTATCCGCTTTGAAACGGTAAAACAATACAGCTGTTGAATTCACTGAGTGTCTGTGACTGCGTTTTTGTTTTCAGTCCCAGTGTTCGCCTAGCACCGCATCCGTGTCAGGTCTCCACTGCTCTCCCACAACGTTCAAACTCTAAGGAAAGAGATGAGTTTAGCATGGGGGACAGAGTTAGAGAATAAGGCTCGAAACAGTCATTGTTGCTTTAGAGTTGGAACTTGATATGAGTACTCTGGGGCATTTTAGAACAGTGAGACTAAGTGTATGCACATAGTTGTGATCGTGCGTTCATTGAGCATGTACAAATATTGTTTATGGAAATGTAATCTGTTTGCTTTGCAATTATCTTCCATTCTGTAGACCAGCGATTAGAGTTAATCTATGCATTTGGGTCAAAAGGAAATAAGAGTGACACACTGAAATCAATAGACCAGTGATCCACGTGAAAAATGAAATGCACATTTTGAAAGTAATATGGAATTTGGCTCATTATGTAGTTTGTTTCAATTAGACCGAATTGAATTGGCTCTACTTTATCTTAGTTTCCACATCCAGCTGACAAAATAACACAAGCATTCTCAAAATCTTCTGATGTTCCAGTCCCTTTTGATGGTAATGCTCATACTTCATGGATTAACAGTTCCAACATTTATTTTTACTGCTGAATTAAATGTGCCATTTTTATCCATAGGGGATTTTTAATACACACAATGTTGTAATAAATTCTGTAACATTGTTCTAAGGTATTCATGACTTTTTTACTAAAATATCATAACAACATTGTGAGAACCTGTGTCAAATGTGAAATTGTTATTCTTGTAAATACTCTATCAAAATAACGTGAAAAATTACTTGAGAGAGCAGCTATGCCAACTAACTGGCTGTAGTGTGCCCCTGTGAATAATTGTATGAGGCATATTCATTTATTGTTTAATTCTTTTTTTTAAGTATGCATTGATATTACGAAGTGTCACAGGCCTCACTTTACGTCTAACCATTTAATCAAGAGGCATAGTTGTATTAAATCCAGGCTGGGTCATTGCCAACTGTGACGGCCCTGCAGTGTGATGCACAATTGGCCAAAGCATTACTCAGGGGATGGTTGGTTTCAGTTGATGGGCTTGCCCATAATTCATCTCGTACCAGCAACCTCTTCTTGTCAACCAGGCACCTGCAGTCTCCTTGCTTCAGTCACGCATGAAGTGTACTTCTATGCTGCATTGACTGCATTGACTCAGCCAGTGGACTTGTTGAATGAAAACACCGGCTGGTAGAGTGCGCATCAAAGGAGAGAATATGCTTGTCTTCACCATCCTGACACTGACAGAGGAGGCAGTAGTGATGAATCTGGCTGAGTAAAAACAACTGGACATTCCAAATTGGGAGGAAAGGAGTCAAAGCTGTAGTTAAAAATGTTTGCTGTCAAAGTACAATGTGTGACGCTCACTGTTGGACTGAAATGAATTGCGGTCAATAGTCTGAGGGAAATAGCTTTCCAAGGAACACATCTGTTCAGCAGATGACCAAAAGAGATTCCAATTTCCAGGATGCCATAAAACGTATTATTCCTGATTTATCTCGGGAACTTTAATCATAGATGGAAAATAACAAAAGATTTTACCCATCTGTCTTGGGCTTTTTTGCGGGGCTTATGTTTGCTAAAGTATTTAATTGGTTCAGTGAGGGGGGTCATTTGTGATTCCAGAATCCCACCCCACCCCAAAAAATAAAAAAATAAATATCGTTGAAACTCCAGCTCAAAGCACATTTTTACATTTCATGTTTTAGGAAAATGTGCTACAGCTTTTCAGAAATGACTGCTCGAATCAATTTGCCTTGTGAACACGTAATCTCACAACATGTATTTCTCCTTACTTTTATGCTTTCTACCCTAATCATCAAGGATCAAAGAAATTCCTCAAATAAATATTCATACGTTATTGCAATTTCAGTCATTCCAGTAATTTTCTGTCTTAGCACCTTAATAATAAATCTAATATTAGTTCAAATACACATTGTACATGCATTTTTCATGATTGTATAGTCAAAATTATGTAATTAATAGGCTGCTTGGGTTGATACAAAAATTGATCATTTAGAAGTGTATTGAAACAAATTATGTCATGTGAACACATTGTGAATTTTATTATTTCAATACTCTGAAATAATAGTTAATATTAATTTGATAATTCATACTGTAAAGGTTACATTGATTGAGACGATGAGAGCATCGCCACACAGGAATATATCAGCCACATAACAGCTGACTACCAGCTAATCTTTAATGCAAAAATTTTTTGCTGCACTTCATTAAAAGCCAAGAAAATCAAAAGTCAATTCAACCCATTTATATCATGTATTAACTAGACAAGTTAGCCAGCTGCTTAGCTATCGGGTTACAGGTAACAATAGCTTTTTCCTGCGTCCATAACTAGGAATTGTGATGCATGTCGACCTGAAATGGAGCCAAGTTGTAAGTAAAGTAGCCACAACTTTCATACATCCATTGCATATTGAGTTTTAATACTGATGTACGTCGGATAACGTGTATGCATAAACAGGAGAGATAAAAGGATTCTTAGGCTCTAAATGCGTGAAAAGCCTTGTTTTGTCATTGCAAGCAAAGCATGGCTATTTGATTTGTTGTAAGGGTAATAATAGCAGTTTGATGAGTTGATTGGTCGCATTTCCCCCCCACACACATATTTGATTGGTTACGTATGACCCCTCCCCCACATTTTTTTCTCCTTGTATCTGCATTGACAATTCAAGTCCTCGCAATAGAAATCCATCACAGTGACGGAAAACTTGCAGTATGAAAGAACATTCACACAACGTGTACAATTAGAGCACAGCCACTGCATTCCCCAGTTAGCACAAAACATTATTGCATCTTTACAACATTGCATAAGATTCTGGTAAATAATAACGTTCTAGAAATGTTTTATGTTTATTTATTTACTACCTTTTAACCACAACTTTCCAGCTATTATATGAATATGTACAGCTGAGCCTTTTTTTCCCATGGAAAATGCTAGTTATTCAATATATTTACACTTGCTGGCTTGCTGCATACCCAAAGAGTTTCATTTGCTAGCTAGCTACATTTGTGAAAGCGATCACTCTGCTTACTACAACAGCTTGTTAACTTGGTAGCAAGTCAAAGATTTTCAAAGACAACAATGTCATGGACCAGTGATTATTTTATAATTACTATGTCTATTTAAGTTCATTTTACTACTACTGTAGCTGTCTAATAATTCCAAACTGTAGTGAATGTTTTGTTGATTACTTAGGTAACACAGACAAAACTAGTTGTGAGGTGGTCGGTGCTGACAACATGTCAACGTTTTGACAATGTTGTAGAAAAGTCATAGTTTTATTGGTGTTAGGCCAATGTTGTGACAATGTTGGAAGTAATAACTATTGTCAACATCTCCTACTGGTACCACAACAACCAACTCTGGACATGTTTTATGGTCGATTGGTGTTCTTGGAACATTGACAAAGTCGTAACAACAACTCTTTATAACGTTGCCCACTGGTCCTACAAAAACCAGGAAATTGCAGTAAAGTTGAAGTGGTCACATTTTGTCCTGGTGTACTGTTGTTTGTCAATTTGAATTCTGAACAACCAAGACTGTGCCAGCTCAGCCAAGAGTTGTATTTAATTTGGTTGAGCCTGAGTGCTTAATCCAGGGTATAATTGTCATAGGTTTCTTTCTACTAAATGGAGAAGAGGTTGTATCGGACCACCCATATTGATTTAAGTTTGGTCTATATTGTATTGATAGGCCCTTTATAAAAAAAACTAATGTTGCAGTCTTTATCCTTTGTTGCAAAGTTGTGGCAGTACACAATTAAGGCAGTGTAAAGTTTTGTTACATGGTGGTACAGTGTAACAGTTTATGCAATTTTGAAATTCGAGCTCCAGCAGAGCTGATTGCTGCTTAATATTCTGTTTCTTTGAAATGTATGAATGCTAGAATACATACAGTACATTATTCATTAGGTTAAATATCTCCAGACATGAACAATTCAAATAATACTTTTCAATTACATTCTTTGGGGAAAAAAATCTTATTATTGCAAAATTAAGTTTCTCCATTCCGTATATGTTTTTTCAAACATTAGTTAAGATATTTATGCATTGCCAGCCAACTGACCTCTATAGCGAGCAATACGCTGTACTTACAGATGTAATTGTTGAATTATGTTTTGAGCCCAAAATCAAAACTTGAATGAATTATACCCATATTAATTGTACAGTACCCTTCAAAATGATTCCCACCCTTGATAAAGATGAGCAAAGAAGGTTGTATGAAATAAACTGAATACAGGTAATGAGCTATCTGTATATTGTGTTTTCACAAAAAATAAATGGGAAAATTATTATCTTTATATGAATGCAATTGTTTAGAGAAAAATCTTTTGTTATTCTTTTCCCCCAAAAGGATACCAGAATTATTCACAGCCCCATTTTCAGTACTGTGTGCTCCCTCCTCTTGCAAGAATAACACTACTGAGTTGTCTTCTATGGTGTTTTATGAGATTGGTGAACATATTGGGGGGATCTTTGATCATTCCTCCATATAGAATATTTCAATATCTTTCAGATTCTACAGTCTACCTGTGGGTTGCCCTCTTCAATTTAACCCACATTCACTGAATTTCTTGTCTTAGCCAGGGCCACGGTGGGCAACCTAAGCTAAATATGCCTGTGGGGATCCCAGTATAACATTTGAATGGCTCAATTATTCAGTCTAATTTTTGGCTCATGTGAAAACATTAGCAAGGTAACAAAATTGTTTTCTTTTCAACAAAGAGATGAGAGGAGAGAGGAGAATTCAGCCATTTCAATTTACATCAACATGTAAATGCAAATGAATGATCAAGAGAGAATTGTCTCTCCCGAGATTAAACCATAATATTTGCAGTATCATTTCAGTTTGTTATAGTAGGTTGCTAGGTACAGTAGATTGCCAAATTCTGCTTTAACAATCAGAACATTGTTAAAGAGAGGCAACATTCATAATACAAGTAGAAAGATTTGAAGGGAAAGAGGTATAACTATACACGTGGTCTAGGGCTGAGATAATCTTACTACTCAATATCACGGTTTTCGGTATATCACAGTATCAGTTTTTAAGCTAAAAAAAGTATCACACAAAGTTTACAACTCTATGTTTATTGTATGACTCCTTGCAGATTTATATACCATTTTAATTGAAAAATAAAATAAAAAACACAACTGAATGTAGTTTACTATAGTAATTGTATTTCAAATTAAGCAACATTTTGCTTTATCGTGTTATCAGCTTTTTGGATCTAGTTCTATATTTAGCTACTCACTTTTTCCATTATGGCATAACGTGAATGATGATGCTCACACAGGTGGAATGCAAGGTCTGACTCCCTCCTCTGGTCATTACGTTTCCCACATTCTCTACAGATGGGAGATCCGTTCTCAACAAACACCATCTATTTTCTGAATCGAAAGTGAGTCCACACGGATGAACAAGTTCATTTTTTGGGGGAATATAATTAATCATTACAGACTGCCCCAGCATCGGAATGAGCATTGGACATCACAAGTTTTATAAAGGACTGCAAATGGAGATTTAGGCCGTGTAGCTAGCTAGCTAATAACAGCTACCTACCAGATTTGGGAAATGTGAGGGAGCTGTCTGCACGTGCGCAATCGCGTTGTAAACAAAACAAAATGCAAGAACAGCCAAAAAGGAGGTGGGATTAAATTACATTAGCAGACACCCCAGGTCCAGTATTATATTATTTAATATGGGATATTTAGACATTTTAGGTTGAAATATTTTAGTAATGTGAGTTCTATTTCATATTTTCATATCGTAGTCCTGCAACGGTGGTGCAGTGGTAGCGTCGCCTCACAGCAAGAAGGTCGACCTGACGCCTCTTCCGAGACGGCGTGGGTTTCCTCGCCCAAGTATCAAAGACATGCACGTTAGGCTGTTATACCCGGTATACTGTGAGGGCCACTCTTATTCCTGCCTCAGCCCGGAACGCATCTCATGCTCAGCCCCACCCCCCCCTCCCTGGGGCGGACAGGCAATCATCCACCCCATGGTGGCGCTCTTCATCAGCGCCAGAGCCAGATTTTCTCTGGCGCTATTTAAGACGGGGAATTGAACCCTAGTCTCCGTGGCCAGACCCCTCTTCCGAGAACATTGTAACCACTGGGCCACGCGGGAGGCCCACCCAGACACTTTTAAAAAAAGGGTTACTACAGGAACTTATCAGTTATGTGACATTGACCCATGATTACTACTCATCACATTTATGTCATTTTATTTGATGTGATAATGACATTCTAGAAAACCTGGTTTGTGCAGCTAAAGATCAACAGAATAAACAAGAAGGTAATCTGGTAAATGGGTAAAATGTGGCCCTCAAGGGTGCATTTTACAGGTCTAGACTGAATTTACAATAAAAAAAGATGACACCTGAACACGTGCGCTCTGTTCACTGTCGAGTGTCCTTGTTATGGTTTGTGTTGGCTGATATTATAAGGGTCTGTTCTTGAAAGAATTTCCTATTATGAAAAAACAAATGCTCATACTAAAATACTAATATCACATTTGCAAGTGAAAATTTAGTTGAAAATATTTTTTCATAAAAAAGCCTAGGTGTAGTGACATTTGGCTCCATTCCCCTAGTATAGTTAGAAAGGGCAGCATCAATAATAACAGGCTTGTTCAACTCTGTTCCTATTTGGCTATCCCACATTTTTTGTTACAACTCAATTACCCTGGTTTAATTGGTTCAGGTCGCTGATTAACCATAAGCATGCCCTATTTAAAAAAGCCCTATTTAATGCACAATTAATCACAAAATTAAGAACAGAGGTTGAGGCAAAATATACATCAGCCCAAAATTCATAAGTTTTGACATCTCTGTCATAATCTTTCTGCAGCTAAATAGTCTCTTCTAATATGGAGCATTCCCTTACAATGTTTTTGGTAAACTCTGGCCATGATAATATTTATCGAGCAAGCAGGTCACAATTGAATTAGCAAGTGTCAAATTACAGTGGGTCACTGCACCTCCACTACCATATTATAGCATTTTAATGCTAGTGCGATACTGTTGTTTCAAACAAAAGTACAATGAATACATTAATCAAAGTGAAATTATTATTAGTTTATTATTAGAGTGAAATCTCCTACACGTTTGGGAATGCAGCAAAAACAATAACAAAGATTTTAATATTGGAGAAAAAAAACAACTTTGTACTTCTCGAATATTAATGCTCTATCCACAGCAAATGAATATCTTATTTAAATAAGGCACAATATGAGCTCACCGAATGGCCTCACTGAATTTGGTATGCATATTTGTGTGTGATATGTGGAATACAAGTTCCAATTGAGAAAACGCTGAATTAAAATAAACACTGATAAATGAATGGCTGTGAATGCAGAACAAATGATGGTCTTTTGGGCAAAACATTTCCATCCAATGGCTGCATTAAAACATGCTTGGAATGTGCTAAGCAATTTCACCCTTGTTAAAATGTCACAGAGCGTACATGCATATCGTCCATCTTCTGTTGTAAATATATACATTTTTTGCCTCTGAAAGCAATTTGGTCACAACTTCAAGCCATCCAAAACACTTATTGCTTGTGTTATGAAGTATAATTATTTCATTTCACAAAATACACCAACTGAAAGTGAATGAATAGAGCATCCAGACATTGAGCCAGTGTCTTAATCAGCATGTTTGAATGACTGATTATTACTGTCTTTAATATTTCGTTATTATTTATTTAGAGATGCTATTATCCAGACTAGCGCCACGTGTATCTTCAATGACTCTATTAATGTCTTTAATGGCTTTTTATAGTTGTGCATTTACAGATGGAATCCAGTAAAAGTCTGAGAATGTTAGGTAGGATGCATGTGTAAGAGTGGAAACGAGAGAGGTACAATGACCATTCAGAATTGGAGAGAAAGAAATGGTGAGGGGGATCTCATTAGAGTTTAGGTAAAACATCTAATCGAAATTAAAAAAATGAAGACTAACTGATTTTGTTTTGTTACGCAAACTACTCTAATTATCACTTTCTGTATTTCGACCGTACCTGTTCCACACATCGTGAACAAATTGCATACATAAACGTTTCTGTTTTTGTTACATCCTGGACAGCACAGTGCAGTGCCTCAACTCAGGTGAGGTCTGCTAAGTGCAGTATTTGAAATTTTATCATCTCAACGAAAACAAAATATCAATGTAAACAAACAGGTGACTTAGTACCTTAGGGGAGTGTTCAAAAAGACTCATTTTCCTGTTCTAAAGGTATTGTATAAATGTCTGTTTCACTTGTTGCCATCCGTTTTAGTTTTCTCAGTGTGCAGTCATTCAAATGTAACAGACACTTATTACCCTTATCTGTAACTAAATCAAACATTTGGCCAAGCGTATTTTTACCTTAGAGCAGATCTTATTGGGGTCTGTAGGACACCCCCCAGTTATATTATCTGTCAGAATTAGATATTTTTGTTTTGTTTTAAATGACATTATGATGTCATTTAAAAAATCTGTATATATTTGTTAGATTTGGTTTGATTCAGACTTCTCCATTTTAAATCTACCATATCAGGATTGTAAAATATTTTGGCTCCAGACTTGTATTTTGTAAGACAGAAGATATTTGCAAAACGCTCTGCTTTCTTTTAGTGAATGCAGCTGCTCTTGCATGGGTTTACCTCATTTCGTAGTTATGTAGGGTACTCTCAGGAGTTAGATAAACTCCAACAGGCGCTTACCAACACAGTTTGCAGAGATGTTTGCAGTTTTGCGGACAAGCCCAAAAACTTTTTCTGTTTGTGAGACAGTTTTAGGCATCTTTGTTTCTTACAAAAGCAAGTTTAATTTCCTCAGTGAATCTCAGAGCTCAGGGCATCTGTTTGTTTTGCTATACACTTTCTCCCTTGAGCATATTTTGTCCATAAATAAATATATAATTGAAGGCCAGGCTCTATTTCCTGATCTTCCTGACAACATCTTTGCTGTGAGTTCCAAATTAAATGCAAGGCCATGAGAATGATGCCCTATTGTACACATATACCATGGGAAACTGGACACACTGCTAATACAGAACAAAAGTCAGACAAATTAGCACTCAGAGAACTGATTACCCAAAGAATTGACAATGAAAATATTTCATTAAACATAATCCAATTATACTGATAGTGGAAAATACTGTTGCTTTTATTAAACAGAAGGTCAATGCTGATGGTCACTGCAAAGAAAATGAACCGCATGATAATTTACTGTTACAATTATGACTATGACACGGCAATCACTACTACTTATACATGAAGTCATAAGCCACTCACTGCACATATAGTATATCATTAAATTCCAGATATTTCCCAACATATAAAGTAAAGCCTCAATGAATCCCTTTCATTTGTAGCGCCTTGTAAGTCAATAAAGAGTGAGTATGAGTATGTGTGTGTGTGTGTGTGTGTGTGTGTGTGTGTGTGTGTGTGTGTGTGTGTGTGTGTGTGTGTGTGTGTGTGTGTGTGTGTGTGTGTGTGTGTGTGCATGTCTAAAATTATCAATGATCATGTCTTATCCCATGTGAAGCTTTGCACACTTTGGTGAAAGTGGCCATTGTTCTTTTCAATGTTACCTGCCAAAAGCAATGAGCAATTTGAGTTTCAGCACAATAACAATATTGTAATATTCTGAAAGGCTGTTTAAAATCGACTTAGGTCTTATTGGGTTTTCTGCATGGTACGTTTATCTGTTAGTGTGTCATATCTCGATGAGCTAACTGTTTTCCATGACTACAGAAAATGAATGACTTAGGTCCTAATCCTGTTTTTACTGTGGAGGATGAGGGTGAGTCCAACCAGAGTGCTCATTCTGGCCTCCAAAATGTAAGTCATGGACAGAGTTGCAATACCTTTCACAAATTAGAAACCCATAGCTGGTGGTGGGTCATGTGGTGAAAACCAAACATCCCTCTAACAACTAAGAAAACCAGCATGAGGACCCAGATCTATAATTTACAATTAGGTGGCGAGTTCACAATTTTACGCTGAATCCCATTTTACATTACATTTCAAATACTTATCACCACATGCTTCTCTATTTGTTTTCCCATGAGGTTTTTGGCCGCAACTGGAGGAAGGAGCCTAAAAGCAGTTGCTCATTCAGATACTGGCTGCGTTCAAATTCCTTATAAATTTTCCTTGTTTCCTGAGATTGCTTCATTTCCTTGATCCCTTCTGAACACGTCACAAGGACACAAGGAAGGGAGGGAAGAGAGGAGCCAAGGAAACTAGAACAGAGAAAAATGCTTGTAAGAATTTGGACATGTTCACTGCAGTCCACATCATTTTGAGGTGACGTCGTTCGTAAATAAAAGTTCAAACCTTCATTCTGAATCTGGCCTCAATTATAAGTGGTGCTTTGTGACAATTGCATTGCAAAAATAATAGAACAAATAAAATGACATTGAATGAGGCTTCTTCTTTGTCTCTACAATATATTTTTGATGTTATAATACATTTACATTTTACACTTTAAGCATTTAGCAGACGGTCTTATCCAGAGCGACATACAAGATGTGCATTAATACATGGTAGGAACAATCATAGTTCGCGCAAGAGATCAGTGCAGTAACACAGCGATAGACATTGTTGTAGGCAGCTGCATACCATACCTGTAACACTGGGAAGGAAAAGGTTAGTACTTTTTTCAATGTATTTATTTATTTATTTTTATAAATGAGGAGTAAGCAGGGATACAAGAAGTATTGAGCATGTAGGCAGTGGTGATGACAATTGGGTAGTGGAACAGAATTCAGTTGTAATGGAGTCTGAAAAGGTGGGCTTTGAGTCTCTCTTGGAAGATCACAAGTGATTCCACACTTATGTATACAATATGTACAATATTAATACATTTATGTATATAATTTCTGGGTCTGTAGTCATTGTGACATTTACAAAATGCATCCCTATTAATTGCACTTGTGTACTGATTTCCTTGATTGCTTGTTAGAAGCAATGTGTACACACAAGGACACAAGGGGATAAGGAAGGGAGGATGTATATTTAAAGTATTCAAACATAGCCACTAACTTCAACTAAGCAGCTCCCTCTGCAGTCAATGGCAGTACTGACATTTTCCCACTAGAGGGAGATGAGGCTTGCAGGGTGGTTACCTGTTGAACAGTGGCAGTTTAGTTATTACAGTGTCAAGCATTGTTTTTGTTACTTCTATTTTCTAAATGTATCAATCTATTCATTCATGTAGGGTTTTAAAACTTGCCCCTAATATTTCACAAACAACATTTTTGTAATTTATAACATGAAGCCATTTTGTATTTTCCACCATTTTAGATTTTTTTAAAAGACTTGCAGGACAACTCTTCCAAGAAAATGTGGCACTTTGACATGAAGTGTTAATTAATTTTTGGATTATCCTATTTTCATGTTAGAAATATATATTAAAAATGTCCTTCATGTTAACTTATGGCAATGCATATAAGGCATTTATGCAAATATGATATGCAAATATGTTTTCATGTTAAAACTGTTTGCTCTTTTATTATGAAGTAAGGTATTCCCATACGTTACAACAAATATTGTAATGTTGATACATTACAAAACATGGCACCATGAGCCATTGATCATCAGCCTGTGCACATTGAGCAACCTTAGTGCACAGACTGTTCCCCACTAGCAATGACAAGGCTAGCTGTATAAGTGGAGAGCAAGGCAACTTTGTATCTTTGAATACACTTCATTGTGTATAGATTCTGACAATAGAAGCTAGCCATACCTAACAAATCCACACACCATTATCAACACCAACGCGATATACTTACTTTCACGCCATTTACTCATTATGAGTTAATTGTAAGGCGGCACGGTGGTGCAGTGGATAGCACTGTCGCCTCACAGCAAGAAGGTCTCGGGTTCGAATCCAGGCCGGGGGCCTTTCTGTGCGGAGTTTGCATGTTCTCCCCGTGTCCGCGTGGGTTTCCTCCGGGTACTCCGGTTTCTTCCCACAGTCCAAAGACATGCACGTTAGGCTAATTGGAGAGTCTAAATTGCCCGTAGGTATGAGTGTGTGAGTGAATGGTGTGTGTGCCCTGTGATGGATTGGACCTGTCCAGGGTGTATTCCTGCCTCTATGCTGGGAAGGCTACCCTGACCACTTAGATAATGGATGGATGGATGGAGTTAATTGTATAGCTAGCGAAGATGAGATAAATAACACCCTTCCCTTTCAAAGTAGAATATTACCCATATTGTCTTCTGTATGATAGCTAGCTAATTAAATGGCTGATTGATTCATGTCTCAGTATGATGGTCAAATCATCTCAGATCAGTTCAATTGTAATTGGTATGACAAACCAACATGCCAAAACCTATTGCTAGTAGGCTGGTTTTAAAACATTAATTGAAAACATTTTTTTTTTGTTACATTTCTTTATGTACTTTATGTTTTGTGTACATGACATGACAGCCTACATTTTTAACTCAGCATGTGAATGCCTCGTGTTGTTAAAACCATGCCACATCTCATGCATACATTTTATCGGTCCATTACCTTTTATAGCTACCTAATCAGCTTAGAAAAAGCACATAAATTATAATGGTAATAGAAAATAACCTTTATTCAGGATATCCTCTAACACACAACCAGGATTTACTACCTTTTCCAACATGTTATGTCCTCTAATAATTTCTGGCTGAAAATAAAAGATGAAAAAAAGAAACAAAACAGCGTTGGATTTCACTGACAAATGCAATTGATTTTACTACGAAATAATTCAAATACTATTGTTTTGTTTCTCTCATATTTTCCTTCTAGGAGCGTTCATCGTCTGCTGGACCCCTGGTTTGGTTTTGCTGCTTTTGGATGTTTTCTGTCCCAGCTGCAATGTGTTAGATTTTGAGAAGTTCTTCCTCCTGCTAGCCGAGTTCAACTCTGCCATGAACCCCATCATCTACTCCTACCGGGACAAGGAGATGAGCGCCACCTTCAAGCAGATCCTGTGCTGCCAACGGCAGGAAAACGTCAACGGTACAGCGGAGGGTTCTGACCGCTCCGCCTCCTCCATCAACCACACTGTCCTGAATGCACCCCACAACAACGATCATTCTGTTGTGTGAAAAGTTTCGGATGATTGTTTTTTTGTGTTTTTAAAATACCCAGATGGTATGCAAGAGATGCATCCCAGCTCTTTTGGAGAGCAAATAAAGGGGCATTTCAAAAGTAAGGACCGTGTATTTTTAGTTGTTTTTCTTCTTCATTTGAATGGAATTTTCATTGTCCTATTGACACTCAATGAACTATTTAAGAAGGACTAATCTATGATGTGAAGGATTTGCCAGTATAAACATCTCCACTAGTATTTCCCTTCTTACTGTCTTGTTGGTATAGCCTATATCAGCTTACCAGGTTAAGGACCAATTCAGCCAATTTAGTAATATGTGTAGTTGTATATTTTTTTCATTCCTGAATAAAACTAAATGTTCCATTAGTTGCATCAGAAACACTCACTTGAATTCATGTTGATTACTTTGGGTTGGTATTGAGTTGGGCGATGCCTTTTTGGTAGATTGTGCTGATCTCAGTTTAGGGGGAGCACTGATTAGTGGCACTGTCATCGCCATCTGCTGTTCAGCTTTATACATTTACATAACATAACATGCATTTACACTTACAGTTTTTAAAGCTTTGTTGATGTAATAGTATTAATAACTGATCAGATGAAGAACAGATAATGTAATGTGCATTTATGTCCATTTCATAAGCATGCATGTGATGGATATTTTCCCTTTTTTGATAGGACTGATACCGTGTTTTTTGATACATTCCTTAACCACCATTAAATATATATATATAGCAATATATTTTCAGTATCAAATAAATGAAACAAAATGTAATTTGTGTATAACTTTGAAACAAACGAAATTACAATTCTGTGTTGGTCTCTTATATCCATTTGTGTGGGCTTGTCTGAGTGTTTGTGTTTTAAGGCATTAAAGCAAGAATTTTGGCACTATATATATATATAACAATTTAGTGTACATTCCCATACTACCAATAAATATTTCCCTAAAAAAACTGAATTAGATTTGTAAAAACTCATCTCAGTCACTGAGATATATAGTACCACACCATATGTAATGTTGGTGCTTGTATGAGATGTTGACAAAAACAAAAATATAAATCACAAAAATAGATTGTCCTAAATAACTTCCTGTGACTATGTTTACAGATGAACAAGTGTGGATATGATTTTGACGATTTTCGAATATTTCCGAACCACTGACAGTGGGTAAAAACATGCACTATGGCACGCTGTTGTCTCAATAGACACCTTGCGACTCATGACGCAAGGTAGAGGGAATTAGGATTCTGGGAGGCTTGGACTTTCAATGCCTGGGATCAAAAGACATGTTTGTGTGTACTGGTCAATCAGGTCTGCAGCCATGATACATTTATACAGGTTCATCTCCTCAGAGACAGTAGGCTGGGCAACCATGCAGCACAGTCCCAGTAAGATCGGTATATTGTATTAATGTATCAACTTCCTGCTAGATGCTGCAAAGGCACCTGGATGTTTCTGCTGCATACACACTTTGGCTTGGTGTTGAATGGCTAGCTCATTGAATCAACAATCTCTTGCCTGGGAACACAGATTTTCCAACAGAAATTGCCCATATGCAAATTGACACCATGTTACATTCAGTGATCAGCCACATACCCTTAATGTTAGATTTCACAGTGGACTGGTTTCACAGGTAGTTTTTATTGATGGCTCCTGGACAGCACAGTGCTACCAGTGCTACGGGAGCAATGGGTCTCACTCATGAGCAGTGTGTATGCACAGATCTGTTTGTAACTCAACTGTGATCCAAAGTATGAATTATACATGTGAAAACAAAATAGTGGTATTATTGTAATAGTATTACTGTATGACACTATTTTGTGCACGTTATCTAACATCTGCCCTCTTATGTTGTGGATAGTGTTGTATATATTTTGTTATTTGTATTTACAGTAAACTCCTCTCTTCTTTTAAGGAATTAGCCTACGTGCCTTTCATATTTGAACAAATTCTGAATTTATTTTGCAATAAACCAAGAATGCTGCCTTTACTTGACTTGCGGTCAACATCGGCTTGCGTTTAATTCATGTAATAGCATAGTTAGTATTCAGCCAATTTGTTTAAGCAAAATGTATATCAAAGGCTTCACAATAATTCAAAAACCAGTGACAATGGCATATTTGCCATTGCTGAAAGATCTAGCAGGCATCGCTTTGAGAAGAGAATGCATCTTTACAGATCCGCAAGGCATGTTTGCAGAAAATTACAAATGGCTTATAAGAGAAGAAGAGAAGAGACAGAGTTCTTAATAACTCTTAATAAATTGTTTCTAAGAACATATTAGTGAATGAGACCCAATGTCCTCTCCACTCTCATTTTACCTTCCTATGCAGAAAATAGTAGGCTCACATTTGGTCCTGCCATGGAATAATGTGTGTAGGGTGAAGGCAATTTATCCACCTTTAGCATAATGATGAAGCTCTGGGGTGTTATGGATTGGCCTGTGATTCATTGTGATCATGTCAGGTCAATGAAAAAATGATCAACACAAATTCTGATACATGTATATCATTTTGAATTTGTCATCAGTATATTTTCTTGGTTTACTTTTACTCAAGGTGGATATATGCAATGTATATCTTTCATCAGCATAACATAGTTAACAAAAATGCATGTAGGGACAAGAGTGAAGGTCAGGAATGGATACTTTGATACAAAATACTGTCACATAGAAGACAACGGGAAAGCCATACTGGGTAATCACCTCAAGCAGTGGCCTTCAAACAAGGTTTATCTCTAAAACTGTAACAAATACCCTAATTCGGGGCAGTCCCTGTCCATTGAGTCTCCAAACCACATGCGATTCAAATCTGAATCATACTTATGTTCATAACAGTGTGTATTTTTCAAGGTGATAATATCACAAAATATTTCATTATATTACAGTGATGTGTTTCTTAAGGATGCATTTGCTTGCACATCGTATTTTGGCAGGTAGGTGGATGATCATTGGTTATCCTCATTAAACACTCATTTGAGGTAAACATGTTACTTGGAAAAAGTGAGTAAGCTACAATAACCCCTGTTCTCTCTGCCTGCACACAGTTGACTGATATATGGGCCAATGCTTCCTTCATGACACTGACTGACGGAGAATATGGGATTTTCCCAATGCCCACAGGAAGTACCTGAATCCAATGTCTGCTCTCACCGCTGAGTGAAAGGGATGTCACATTGGCATTAGTGACACCGCTGTTCCGGTTTTCCCAGAGTTGCACTTGAATGCTCCAAAAAAACAAGTCGATGTTGACGAAGAGCTTGAAATTTCCATCTGGTCCGGCGGTGCCATATGAATTGTGTTCTGTATCTTGGAAGTGATCATGAAATGCCTGGTATGTTAAGTATACTGCAAATGTGAGTCCTTGGGACAATCAAACTACAGTCAAGCCCTTGAATTGGGCCAAGTTCCTAAATCTTCACAGCTGGGATTTGCATTCTTCTGCATTCTCGTTGTTCCTCGCAAACATCTGAAGGGAAACGCTAAACTATCCGCAGGCTTAAGGAAAGGGACATACTTAGTATGGTAAACAGGGAAGCCGCAGATCAAATCTTCACATCGCTGGCTTTTCTCCTTTAGTGTGAAGACCAAAACAACAAAATGATAAAATGATTACATTTTATGTATAACGCTGTGGTTATTATGAAATGATAATTATATATAATTATATATTTGAAAAGAAACAAATAATCTGACAGTATAGATTGTAGTATGAAGAGACTTCACGAATACAACATACAATATATTGAATTAAACAGTTCAACCAATTATACAGAGTGAATTTACACTGATGTCACATACAAAGCCAAACCTTACAGGACACTGTACAGCAATGGGGATGCTCACAATGCATGCATTGACATGGGGGGCTGTTTTAGACTTAAAATAAACAGATGGGGTCTGTTTTTCCTCTTGTGCAGCTGAATGCAACTACCAATCGGACACCAGGATGTGTTTTTGTGGTTTGGCAACAACGGGAGGTCAAGCCATAAAACAAGTAAAGCTAGAACATTTCCCACCTCCCCACTTTGCCGCCAAGTAGACGATTTTTTTAATGCTCCAGTGCGAAACAGTATATGGTTGGAATGCTGAGATCAGTGCTTTGCAAATGAGGTGCTGTACTTGTGTTTGTGATATTGAAGTCAGGTATCATTCATTGATGAAGTGACTGTTTTATTAACATTGAGAGCTTTACTTATTTTGTTATGAGTAGTTGATAAAGGGTTACGCTTTCTCAGGTGGGTCAGCCAAGCAAATGTACATCACCATCGGTTGTCATCCAATTAACTGTCTAAATACAGATACTGATTTTCTGTCATTTTATTTGGAATGCTCCCAAAATGTGATGTTTATATCTTTGTACTGTGCAAAAAGTTTGTTGATGGGAAGTCTGTAGATAAAAACTGACTGCAGTTACATTGTATAGTTTTTCATTTTTTGTCATTTTTTGTATTCAAGGTTTTGGATGACACCTATGATATGTTGTTTAGGAAAATGGAGTAACAGTCCTACTTCTCAAGATTGAATTAATTGGGCTTTTATTTTGAAACCTCAGTTAGGCACCAGAAATGCACCTAACCTCACACCTGCATTATGCTGTGACTCACTAATGAGGTGAGCTGTAATATGCTATTATCTTACAATAAGTTAAGAGTGGACAATCATTTAGGGTATGGAACATGACTCTTCTGTAATATTCATTATCAAAAATTCTGTTAAGATGGGGCCACTTGTTCTAGAATTGCAAATGCTGCAATTCTGATTCTGAATAGAATTCATAATTACAGAATACATAATACATGCATGGAAAATGTAGATGTGTCCTCATATTTTGATTAAATAATATTATACTGTACCTTAAGTGCTTGAAGGTAAACATAACTGTCCTCAGACCTATTTCTGAGGAACATGTGCATAAAAGCCTATTTTATGAAAAAGCATATGAAAAAGCATATTTGCAACACTCTTGGACACACAATCAAATTGCTTCCTCATTAACTTTTTCCCTAATTGTTTTCTTGAAACATTTAATCGCCTGCTAAAGTACAATTACCAGTCACAGATCATAAGCTAGAGTAGCTAACATGAAACATATAATTATGCAATTACCAACACTAGCTGTTACGGTTGAGGGCCTAACATATTGGAGGCTGAGATAACATGACATAACAGATGACATGAACAGACTATCTACATATTGCATGAGGCTGGTAAACAAAAACAAAATAGTTTTGTATACCTATTCTCATTTGTATACCTTGTGCATAACACCTAGATAGCTAGCATTTAAAGGACCCCCCCATGGTTATAACATTTAAATATTCTAAATGTTAGCTAATGTAATTTGCATTACAGTAACTAATGTAATGTTAGTTAACATAATGCTGCCCATTGCCAAGCACCTGTAATTCACGTTTTGTTTTCAGTTTTTGTGGCCATTAGCAAAAGCAGTAGCAAATAAAGAACACATGATTAAAATAGAGGAGGCAAGTGTTTCCTTCGCAATTCATACTGTATTGTATGAATTGTACTGTATGATGATACTAATAGTAAAAACAGAAGAATTTACGGACCCTTATTTTTATATTACCATTCTGGTTATTTTTATTTATTAGTGATTGAGCCCCCCTTGATCCGTCTTTACACAGTCAGCCTACAAAAACACAGCCAAGTCCATCAGAAACCTGCGTATAAACTAATGACTTGGCAGGCGCACATTCTTTTTTTCCCTCTTCAATTCTGTGTCCATAGCAAACCGACAGAAGTTTTCATCAGTTAATAGAGATTTTTTTGCCATTGGTTACCAGTTCACATTTTTTCTTCTTTATGAGAGAGCTGAGGAATCAAAAGACCCTCTGTGACCTGCACAAGATAATGGTTTGTTTCTTTACCCCAAGCTGTCAGGGGAGGGGAGAAGGAAACAGTGCCACAAACAGTCACACTACACATAGAAGGAATGGGAGATCCTGATACCTTCAAAACAAGGTTTGACGTGGCTCAGGCATCTGCTGCCTCTTGCCTCCAGATTTATAAACAACAAATGATCCAGAATCCAGCACCAAATGAGATACAACTGCCCTCAGAGTGTGGCCCTCAGAGTCTTCTCTGTATCTCCCTTTTTTTAAAGGGACATTTCTTTGCTTGGAAAGCATCTGGTTTTAGGGAAAAGAAGGCTGCCAAATAATGTCTCTGTTGTAGGACTGTAAGTGGCTGCTATAAACAATAGAGTGCAAAGAGTCTAGCTGTAAATGATGCGAAAATATTGAAGGTCAGATTCCACTATTCCTAATGTAAACTGTTTACGGAATGGTCACTGTTTCTATATCCCATTAATTTCAACAGTTCAAGTTACTGAACAGAAAATGGCGTATTGGGCTGTATTAGAAATGATCTACACATTATGATAATACAATATTGGATCTACATATTATGATAAGATAATATTGGATTGTCGGATGTAAAAATGCCCCGATACTACAGCCAAGAAAGACAGAACAAGAACCTTTCTCCAACATGGTCTCTTCTATAAGGTGTACGGATCATAGTACATTGTGGGGGTCACATGGAGTTGAAGGTTTGTATTGAGATCATTAAAACCCGGTTTCAGCTCCTCCCTGCTTCTGGGCTCTGTCATTCAATGTGCTGGCTGGATGGACCAGGAGTGAAGGAGTGTCAGTTTGTTTTTTCTGGCCTTCCGATGGTACCTCCGCAATTTTCCCAGCTCACTCCTTGTGGTTGTAATAACCTTAAACGATTCCTCATGGCTGAGCAAAAGCCGTTTCTTTGTGTGCTGTCATGAATTAACCTGCAGATGAATTCTGTGAATGTTTTTTCTTAAATTCAGAACAGATTTCCTCCTGTTCTTTTCAAATATAATTGGCTTCTTTTCTCAGAAAATGAGATGGCAAGCTAATGAGAGAGAGAGAGAGAGAGAGAGAGAGAGAGAGAGAGAGAGAGAGAGAGAGAGAGAGAGAGAGAGAGAGAGAGAGAGAGAGAGAGAGAGAGAGAGAGAGAGAGAGAGAGAGAGAGAGAGAGAGAGAGAGAGAGAGAGAGAGAGAGAGAGAGAGAGAGAGAGAGAGAGGAAGAAGCAGAACTGTAGCAAAATAAGGTCAAAGATATATCTTATCAAATATGAGGTATGTGTTGACTGGTTCTTTTAGTGATCTTCTACATTCCAGCACCAATAGTAAGGAATTGCTGTAGTGTGTTATAAAATCTCAGTGTGGATTGAAAATATAATTATGTTTACTTGTTTTGCTGTCTGGGTTCATAAAATACAAAGCTTCAGAATGGAGGTTACAGAAAGGGAAGTTACACTTGTACCTCCAAAATGATAGAAAAAGAGTACGACTTCTGTATGTAAACAAACATGTCTTGAAGTCTTAATTAAAAGTTAAAAAGGTTTACTGAATTCTCTCACAATTTCAGTGAAACAGTGCCACCTATCAAACATATTGTTAACACATGTAATCATTCAAATTCAGCCTCAAAGCTTAAAAAAATACTCACTCATTGTAAAATGATACACAAAAATATTATTAGAGAGTATTGTGTTCACTCAATTAGTAAACCCACATAAAAATCCATGTAAGCACATAACATTTTTATAACTTCCAGGCAACTTACAAAATATTCTGGAAACCATAATAGATTAATATTAATGGTAATAAGATTCTTGTGTGTGTGTGTTGCAATATTCATTTTGAAAGAGGGAATATTTCATATTAGATCACTTTTCAGTCATCACTGAAACTATTTCAAACTGAATGCCCTGTGAAGGTTTTTCAAGAGGGACCCTTTCAATAATTTAATTTCATGCCAATAACTTATTTAGCATAACCATCAACATTTCTATGAGGGGAACTTTTACTAAATGCTGATGCAGACAAAAGTGTTTGTTTTCTCAGGATGTTTTCACATGAGTAAATGTCAATGTGCTTTTATGTTTATGGATAATAATTACAATGAACAAGCATAAAAAAGAACAAAGAATTCCAGTCACAAGATGGATGTCCCAACACGATATAGTTGTGATATTGTTTATATGTTGACAAAAAACACAGCCATTTTGCAAGTGCAAATGGCATGGTGCCAGTTGCATAGCTCATACAGGGTGGGACTATTACATCTTAGGAATCAGTACAATAACTCCACTAATGAAGACACAAAAGCAGCCTTATGTTTCTGGCTCATGGTCCTCTCAGGCCAAAATCTTGTCTTTGTTAATAAAAGTTAAAATGGCACAGCGTATCACCCCCTGCTGACGCACATTCAACATTATGCCAAAATGCAGATGAAATTGAAAAAAGGCAGTTCTGCTTGAGTGGAATGGCAAAATGAGTGAATGACAGCATAGTCTTCTCAGGCTTAGCGGTTTAAAGGGAAACTCCACTCTAGCAATAAAATCCAGTGTATATTTTTATTCAGTTATATAAATGTAATTTCTATATAATAACTGCAATAAACGAAGTTGACAAGAGAGCAGTAACTATATGAAAGACACCAACTATATGAAAGACACCCAGCGTGGAATAGCATCTTAAACAATTAGACAAAAATATTAAAGTGATTATGTGCCATTTTGGAATATACCACTGTCCGTCCATATAAATGATGGCGTGTTGACACAAAAAAATGAAATGTTACTCAGATATATCTATATTATAGTTTGTACTCTGCACAGAATAAGTCAAGCTGTACATTCAGCACTTACAATATTGACACACAGAATTTGAGTGCCCATTGTATTTGAGTGAAGGTCAAGAGATTCACAATTGTACTACCGGTTTCCATTATAGTAACAAACTTATGTATAAACGTGTGCGATAAAAACACAACAACAAAAAGAAGCAATACACAAAAAGGGTAACAATTACATATGGTATAACCTTTACAATATCCTGCTCTCCTGCAGGTGTTTAAAACCATATGTTTGTTGCCATGAATTACATGTCATCCCATTACAGAGTAAATCACCACAATCAGAGTGGGGATTATTGCAGTAACCACATGATATGGGGTTATCCACACAAGGCCAGTCCAATCAAGGGCCCCAAAGCTCCCTGTCCGAGTTTCTTCAGACAAACACAAATCGAGTTTGTGTTCATACTACGCAGTAGTCATCTTTTACGATCCCTGCCCATAGTCAACATCCCGTCTACCATCGTCTTGCTGAACTAATTTGCTCCTCGGTTGACAGATGCTGGCCTCTCCACCAGGTTTGTGTCAGGTGTATTAGGTAGGAAGCAGGCAGCAGCAGAGAAAACCTCCCCGTGCTTCATCAGGGAAGACTGGCACGGAGCATTTGGTCATGCATGCGCTCCAGGATACGGTGGATGCTAGCAAAGCCGGGCCGGTCTGTGGGGTGGTTGCTCCAACACAGTCTCATCAGGTTATAGAGCTCCAGCGGGCAGTTTTCTGGGCAGGCCAGTATGTTGCCATCCCGCACGTAGTAGATAACCTCCTCGTGGGCCATGCCGTAGTACGGCTGCATGCCATTGGAGAAGATCTCCCACAGCACCACCCCGTACGCCCACACGTCTGACTCGGTCGTGTAGCGGTTGTAGAAGATGGACTCGGGCGGCATCCAGCGGATGGGGATGGCGTCGTTCTCGTTAGCCTTGTAGTAGTCCGCCGAGTAGATGTTCCGGGACAGACCGAAGTCGGCGATCTTCACCGTCATGCTCTCTCCCACTAGGCAGTTGCGGGTGGCCAGGTCACGGTGGACAAACTTGCGCTCGGACAGGTAAGCCATGCCCGCTGCCACCTGGTTGGAGATGTAGAGCTGGTCCATGCAGCTGAGGGAGCCCACCTCCTGTTCTGAAGAGAAGCTACGCCCGGACAGGCTAGCCTGACTCAGGCTCCGCTGCTGGTGTGGGGAGCGCCTACGTAAGTACTCATTCAGGTCCCCGTGGGCCATGTACTCGAACATTAAACACATGGGCTTTCCAACAGCACAAACCCCTAGGAGAGACAGGGAAATCCTTAGAATCACCTAATTACAATTTTACCCAAAAACCAGGGCCTGGATTCAGTCACTATCTGTCCTTAACACTTGCATTTTTTTGTAACTCAAAGTTAAGGACAATGTTGATTGAATCCAGGCCAAGGCTTTGTAACAAGAGCGGTGATATGGAGCAGGGGTAGAACTCCAGATGCTTTACTGAACGTTTGTTACAACCTATGAGAGAGTAATCGTGGTCCAAATTGAAAGAGCTGATTTCAAAGCATTCAGGAATTGGAATTGGTTCATGGCTGTCATGTTAATGTATTAATGTGAGTGGAAAAGGAAAAGGAATGTACATCTGCTGTCAGGACTAATGGTAAACCGGTGTAATAGTCCAGCGATCAATCTATATTTGATCAATGCACCACATTTTTGGGGGGAGATTTCCCAAGAACCATATTGTTTGTATTCTAAAACCGTAGGAGGGATTTCCTTTATAAACTAGTGTAATTTCTTTGCAGATGGAGAACATTCCTCTGTGCGCCTGTCTGTGATTGTATATTCCTGCATGTCTGAGCGGGACTGCAGTGCTATTACGTAATCCGAAAGAAACAGCTGTATGTATTATGCATCTGTGAGTTTACTGTACTGTAACGTGTGTATAAAGTCCTGGGAATACCTAGGAGCCTGACAATGTTGGGGTGATCAAACTCTGCCATCAGGGCTGCCTCTCTCTGGAAGTCATGCTGCATGTCTGCAGAGGCCTCCTCCTTCAGCATCTTCACTGCTACCATGGTGAAGGGGTCCAGCGGAAGTAAGCCTGGGGCTCTGAACCAATTATCATACGATCAAAATATGCACAAAACATACAGGGAGCATCACAGAGAGATGTATAGAATGAACAGTCAAAAGGAACACATCAATTTCAAAATGTAAAACAAAACTCTCAGTCGTTGACAAAATGAGAAAACATTTTGAAATGCTTATGGTTAATTTGACTGCCACTTTGAATTTCACACTAATTTAAGAGCTGTCCCAGTAGGTGTCCATAAACTTGCTATGTAATGGACATGCATGGCATGTACTTACAATAACCTTTGTTTCAGGTTGCCACATAAATTTGAGCAGCATAGACCAATTAAAATGTATGTTACTTAAGATGTATATATGACATACACATCTCCTGTTTAGGTAAGTTTTTTCAACCAAATTGACCATTTCTTATTATGAATATTGACATGATAATTGTTAGATTACATCCGTTTTGGACAATTCTTGTAAAACTTGGGCTCCATTAATGACTTTTTACAAATAATAATAATAATAATAATTATTATTATTATAATTATTAATTAATTGATATACGTACTTAGGAGATGCTATTATCCAAGACAACTTACAATGTCCTTGGGGAATACATGACTATTTCCTCTCTGACCAAGATTAACTCAGAATTTCGAACTATATCTAATCATCCGCTGGGGAGTATGTTATCCATTACTTCCTTTCTCACCTCCTTAGGCAGGAATTATTTATATATAGTGTCCAATGAGCCAGCCAGTTCACTCTCCTTAATAAAGTTATTACCAGTTACCCTCCTCGCAAATGTACAGTAATTATTGGTTACATGTTGTGCAGTACATATATTTTGTATTTAGGCATATATGAATATATGTATTAAACTTGATTTTAAAAATGTTTTGCATGCAGGTGATGACTGAAAATTATTTCAATACCTCTATTGGCAAGGACCTACACACAAACAAGAGGAGAGTTCAACCATTATTCAAGTGCAAATTAGTTGCACTAACAATTTTGACATTATATTTAACGCTAGCTTACTTTTAAAAGAGGTAAAAAGTATTTATGGCACACCAGTCTGGCATATTATATGTGTCATATTTCCTACAAACTGCAAGTTGCACAAAATCATCGCAGGTCACACTCCAACCTACTGAGTAAATATTTTCTTGTTCATGGACTAAGATGTTGCTGTGTTAAATCATAGCTCAGTCTGTCTGACTCACAGCTGAGCCATAATGGCAGCCATTCACGGGGGAGTTATCATGCCATTACTGCTCATTTCCTGTCATGGAAGCTCCTGTGCTCCCCAAGTGTTCCTGGAGAAAGTAAACATTTCTCCCTGGCTTTATAAATAGCCTCCTTACCAGCCACTGCTGACACGATAATGTCTACAGGGAAGTTTCGCATTGAAACCAATCTGATCCATGCTGATATTCAGATTCCAGCATCTATTTCGGGAAGATGGTATGAAGCTTATATATACCTCAAAGTTGTTCCCAGGAGTCTCTCTATACTGAATTAATTTCTTCCCAGTGCAGTTGGATTACAGCACAGAAATATGTTGACACGTTTTTCATACATACCATAAAATTAGCATCTTGTTAGAAATGGTCTTTACACTTTCAACTGAAACATATTGGCCTAACGATAACTAAACACTAAAACAGAATTACTCAAAAATCCATTGAATGTCATAGTTTGATCTTGAAAAATAGAAATACAAGTCTGAGACAAGAGCTATACCAGAACAAATAACTGATTAATGTAACTGATCAATATTTATTTTTAAATGTTTATATACTGTGAAATAAAATATATTTATGTACATAGCATGTACCCATGCATAAATGCCAAACCATAAATTTCACATAGTAGGCCACACGGCAATAGACTGCTTCATGCACACCTATGACGTTTTTCCGGGGTTTACTCCATGCCTACAATAAAAATGGCCAACCATTGGGTAGCCTACTGTAGCTAGCTAGTATCAGTGGCGTCATTTCAGCAAAAGGTATGGTAAAGTGACGTCACCTAAAATATATTGTGTTGATATACTGTGATTGATATAAAGAATTGGATGACAGTAAATGTCCTGCTTTTAAACTCAGATAAAACAGAGATGATGGTTTTGGGCCCCAAAAAATTAAGGAACAAGTTGGATCTGCAGTTAAATGCAGGTGATTGCATAGTTGCATCAAGTCTAATGGTTAAGAACCTTAGTTTTATTATTGATCAGGACCTTACATTTGACACTCATATTAAAAACACTTCCAGAGTAGCTTTCTTTCACCTAAGAAACATAGCTAAAATTCACATTCTGTTATTAGAGGATGCAAAAACCTTGATGCATGCTTTTGTCGCATCGAGGCTAGACTATTGTAAAGCCTTATTATCCAGCTCCTCTAGTAGCTCTCTAAAGAGTCTAGTACAGAATACAGCGGCACATATTTTGACTAGATCCAAGAAGTATGAGCACATTACTCCAGTGTTAGCATCACTACATTGGCTTCCTGTTAAATATTGGGCTGATTATAAAGTACTGTTGCTAACTTTTAAAGCAGTGAATGGACTTGCACCTATATATCTGACCGAAATGATAAGCCGACACGACTGCTTCGTTCACAAGAAGCCGGCCATCTATTACTCCCTAGAATCTTGAAAAGCACAGCTGGTGGTGGTAGAGCCTTCTCTTTTAGAGCTCCTCTGTTGTGGAACTCTCCTAATAGGTATGCTACCATAGCTTACACCTGTCGGGGCTATCTGTATATTTCCTATGCTTGTGCTCCCCTGCTCTTACATAATGCTACTGGCTATAGCACTGCTTTTTTTCTGACTGCATGTTGACTGCATCAACCCTCACCCCCACGCCAACCCCAGCTCCTGGATCTGGACCCCCTTCACGTGGTTTAGCCCCCCCCCCCGACTACCTAACTCAGGAGGGGCAAAGTCTTTCAGCCCTGAGTCACCTTGGACTGACCATGATATGGTCTTTTTTGGACACACCCTGTGACGGCCAGAAGAGGATGGGATCCCCCCCTTTTAGTCTGATTCCTCCCAAGGTTTCTCCCTACCAAGGGAGTTTTTCCTTGCCACTGTTGCCTTTAGGCTTGCTTTTGGGGAGGTCTAGGCCTGGTTTCCGCCTCTGTTAAGCGGTTTGTGACAATTCAATTGTGAAAAGCGCTATACAAATAAATTTGATTTGATTTGATTTGATAAAAAACAGTAAATGGTAAAAGTAAAACAGTTTGAGCGCACTGCTTGGCCAATAATGGTATCAATAAATAAATATTACTTTCATTTCATGTTGCTTGACCTTGCCATACATTGACACCCGTGGCTAGTGTGTTAGCTGACATTAGCTAGCTAATTACATTCCAGCCACACTTAGACAATGCAAGGTTCTGTAGACTGATAATTGACCAATAACCCTCAATTCAATGTTTATATTACTGTTAAAAATGTTAAACTTTAAAACACTATGTTTATTTACATTATATTGAAGTACAGATGCAAGTAATGGGGCTCCAATTGTCAGTGACCTGCAACATTTCCTACTGTATATTAAACTTTGGAATATTATATTAAATAATGCAATTAAACCATACCGTTCACTTTTTATGAATAGAAAACTTAATTCATACTCACCTTGCTTGGAAAACTCTCCCAAAGGCACCCTCTCCGATGTCCCTGACATACTCAATATTGTTCCTGGGATACTCCAAACTGAGGAGCTTGGAATTGAGAAGAAGCGGCAAGCGCTGGTACATGGGATTGGGATGCAGCCTATCCAGTAACAGTTCTGAGGGTAAAGCTGTCAGTGTAGCTGTCTCCATTGCCCTGTTAGATCAGAGGAAACATTGATACTGTACTAGTGATATAATCAAGGTTATTTTGACCCATTATCAGTTTAATCTATATCCAGAATCAATTAAAATAAATAAAATAAAAAATGAAAATAATTTTTGCAATTTAAAAAAATAAAATGATTTTGTGGCAAGAGACAGTAGTGCACCTGCTGTGCAGTTGAAAAAGAGGTTGGTTTAAGAAGAATAAATGACCTGTGGGTGAGGGTTTGGTTGATTATGACCAATCAGATCTATTATTATTATTATTATTATTATTATTATATTATACGCTTTTTTCCCTTCAATACCTTTGCCACAGTGAACTGGTAATTTCTAATGAAGAGCAAGCGCCATGGCTTGCGAAGAGCAAGTTATGAGACTTACTGTCACTACAATAATAATGGGATAGCATATCATGTAGCAATACTAAACTAAATGAATGTGCATGTGTATTTGTTTCCTACTGAGAGAGGTATTTTCCCGAAACGTTGTCCCACATAATAAAATATATCCATTATGTTATTATTTTATTAAGTAATATCTGTTAACCCTGCTCAACAATATCATCGCCCCCATGTCAATAAGCATTGTTTCTGAATTCTCTCCCTGTTAAATAAAGTCTCTCACTGTCTCACTAAATAAAGTACAAACGTATCCCTATTTTATATATATATAAAAATATCATCCCCCATCCCACAGCTCAATAATATGAGCAATCACTTCATTATTACTGGTTATTATTCCTCCGTATAAGATAATCTCCTCTCCCATGCAAACATATGTGACCTCTGCAATCGCTCAGGGCCCCATGACACACTGGCCGACTATGCAGCCTACATTTTATTGTAGTGAACATTTTATATTTAACATAACAGAAACCAGAGCGCATACATACATACACTTATATAAAAAAAACATGTATCTTACCCTCTCTACACCCATATAATTGTGTATCGCTCTCATAAAAGTGCATTGAACCAGTCCTTACAAGTGCAAAGCTAAAATACTTTGAGCTGCTTAGTTGAATAGATTGTATTTAAAATGGTTGTTCATTGAACGATTTGCCTGGGGTTTCTGGATGGTTCTGATTCATATGCAATCAGGCACTATGACTGCACTAAAAGTAGTTACATAATTAGCTAGTTAGTTTCAAGACCTGAATTAATCTACCTTTTATCAGAATCTGTACAGAACTCAACTAAAACATCATATTTAATAGAATTTTGTCTAGAACTCCTCATATTAACATAATTATTAAGGTAGTAACTGATTCTCTGAGTCAAGAATATTGCATGAGTGGCAACATAACATTACATACTGGTGGGAATTTCACAATTTCCACTCCAATGAAGTGAAAATATTTTCCTATACGCAACACAAGCTCAGAACAAAATTGTTTTTGTGCGTGTGTGCATACATGTTTTTGTTGTTTGATAGTGTGTGTGTGAGGGGGGGGGGGGATGAGGTATTTAAAAGATAATTATTAACTGTTCATCAAAACAGTTAATTTAAATGTTGTGTATTTAGTTTGTAAGTAGTTGCAGAAAAGTTTTTGTTTTCTTGGAAATTGGGTTCTTGCAATGTGCATTTAATTTGATCATTCATCATTTCCACACTTCTTCTGTTCATGATTTCGAGATTACAGGGAGCACAAGTGCATAACTCTGGAGCACTAAAATCTATTTTTGTTTGTTTAATGGGCTGACTACACCTGGTAACACATTTTCTTTGTGGACTATTTGGAAATTAACTGTTGCGTGTTGTGTAAGATGATTACTCTAGAAAATACATAGTGCAAGTGTTAACCAAATGTATTCCAGGAACCTAATCTAATGGTTGTTAGCTTAATACATAAGGGTCTATTAAGTAACAATAATGGGTTGTCTTTCATCATTTGTGCCAACCTTTTTCTGTTCTTCCACAGTTTCTTCCGTCTCCGACACATAAGTGCAAGAATGATGAAAAAGGCTGCAGTAGCAAAGCCAGATATGACGAATATGATGATGCTCATGGAGTAGACAGGAGATGTAGGAAGGACTGGCCTGGGATACGTGGGCACTGGAATCAAAGCTGAATGAATAGAAAATAAAACATAAAATCCTCTTTTCATTCAATAATCCCATCTCATCATTCTGCTCAGACAAGATAGATAATAAAGAATGCAGATACATTCAAGGCTGTACTGAAGTGTATAAAATAATCCACTGACAAATTGACGGCATTATCAATCACATCTGACATATGGATACGCAAGTATTATAAATAGTATTACAATCGTGCAACTTCAAATCAGGTTCACAGACGTGCAGTTTTGCAGTGAGACGGCAACCTCACTGTGAATTAGTTATAATAAAAAATATTCAAATAAAAATAAAAATGAACATTATTATTATTTCTACTATTTATTTTTGACTACATTTGATATCTGGATTTATTAAATGTGCATGATTTCATATACATGCCCTGCATTTGCCTAACTGTCCGTACTTGAATCTTCCTCCCTCTAGAATCATAGAATCTATTTCAAGGCACACTGAATCTGTTTTGGCAGCTTGTGGTGGCCTAACACCCTATTAAGACACGTTATGTTGGTGTTTCCTTTATGGAAGGTGTTTGGCTTTATTCTTACCATCACCACATTTTTGAATATTGCAATATTCCCATTTTACAAAGGGACTGGTGGTGTAACACCAAGGCTTCTCTTTCTCTCCCCCAGGGTTGCGGCAGTAGTTTTCGGCATTCTGCAACTCTGGTATAACGTCTGGGGAGAGTTGGTGGAGGTGAGGATCCTTTGAGGAAAACACATTTTGTCACATTTTGATGTAAACAATGTATTGCATTCATATTTAGCTTATTTAAGTAGGTAACAAAAATGTACCTTGCAGTTGTTTTGGAGTATATTAACATAGCGGACAATATACAAAAATGATTACGTTTGTTGGTGGGTTTTTTTCTAAGAAATGTCATCTGCAATGTATTTAGATTAATTAATTTCATATGGGAAACGTTAGGGAATGCAGTAATAAGCAAACGGCTGTGTTAATGATGCACAAATACAGACAAAATGATCTCTCTTAGCGCACAAAGACTAATTGTTTCCAGAACAGATAAATTGTTCCCTAGCTCGTACTCCAAACAAACCAACAGATTTGAAATGCCTCAGCTCACCAATGATTTTGCTCTTTTGTACCATATCTAAAATATTATTGCCTTCCTGAAACTCAATAAAAATAGTATAAGAATAATAATAATAATGCACTTATTTATATAGCACATTTCACACAATGACTGCTGCTCAACGTTTTTTATATTAACAAAAATATGCAAATATACGTTAAAAATGTGTCAAATCGAGCAATAGCCTAAATACTTACAATGAAGTGCATTGCGACCATGGACCGGTTTATTCGTTCATTGTCAACACCTATAACACTAAATTGGCAGTAAGTACAATTTCTGTTCCTATGCTGAGCGACTACGCACATGTCCGTGCCATCAATGACTTCAACAGCTCCAGGGAAGCGTCAGTTCGCATTTTGTTGGGCATCCCTTGGATTGTCATTCATTATCAAAAATGGCATCTTTTTTATTAACTCCACATTATCCAGTAACAATATAATGTCCCCTCTTTCATGAAAGGTGCTATCCCACTGTCTTGCTAGGTAACGCAGCCATTCTGGCAACTCTTCAAAGAGAACTCTTAAAATGTAAAACTTTAAAACGTGTTGTATGAAATGTGCTATAGAAATAATGTTATTATTATTATTATCATTACTTATTATTAAGAATATTATTATTATTAAAGCATATGTAAGTCCTTCCTGTGATGTTGATTGATACTTCATATGAGAACATTAGAAGGCCTAATACAATACTGACTGAGTATATAACATGAGCACCATCACATACGATTGCATACTTCATATGTGCAAGAACTGCACATATTTCCTAGATTCAAACTACACTATGAGCAAAGGAAAAAACATCCAGAACACCACATCATTATTATGAATGTGTATAAGACCACATGCTAACAATAATGTACAGGAATTATAAAACTTTCAAATGGGAGAAAAAACAAAGGCCTAGATTAAGTTTATCCATATTCTATTTGGCAGTAAGCGTTTTAGGTTGTATCAGGCCAAAGTCACTGAAAAGAGTGAATGGAGTTCTAATTTAAGTACAAGTACACATTTCCTACCTGATGGTTCCATTTCTGACAGGAAAATCCAGAACTTGTGACATTGACATTGCCTTGGTAAAACCTCCCTCTATCATTGTAACATTTTTCTATGAAAATACAAAAGAAATATAGTTTAGTATAAAAGCAGCAATAATATTCATCATCATTTGAAAGCGTTGAAGTAAATCAGTATGAGCTTCATCACAAAGAAAAGAACAGAAAACTGAAAAGAAAAAAGACCTACTTGTGACCTGGTCTTTCTTGATATCTGAAACAAAACAAATAAATACGATGGAGAGAGGAATTGCTTTAAAAATAAGCTGGCAAAGATGGGACATACAAAGTACATTTTTATTGCCACTCAAAATTCTATATTTTTGGTGAATATATAGCATTAATAAACAAAAAGACTAATGTGGGCAAAGATGCTGCCTGCCAGATGAAGTCTGAAAAATAGTCAAATACATTTGTTTCATTTTAAGACAGATAATTCTGCCCCAATATAACAAACTCAATGTTGTTGCTGCTTAACTGGCAGTTATGCCTGTATGATGTTTTTCATCACATCTCTGTCAACCGTGATTGGGCATATGAATATGTAAACCACCACCCTGTTGGGAGCTGTCTAGTGGCACATTCAGCGATGCTGCATCTCATTGCCTGGGCTGAATAGTAGCAGAGCTGGCGTGCACCCTCCCAATTCATGGAGGACATTGCAGCAATGGGAGGGGCCTACAATTATGACTGGCCATTTCAAAATATATCATGGTGAGGGAAGAAATATTTGTGGGGGTTGGAATACGGTTAAACACCATGGACACAGTTCTTCTGCTGAAGTGAGCATTCCCCTCAACATCACATCAACCTACTTAACATAAGTCGTGGAAAAGACAGGTCTTACCAATAAATGGGACAGCTGTACAGAGTGAGGGATCAGTCTGTCGGCTGGGCAGGTGCATGCAGTCAGGTAAGGGGAGCCTCGTCCCCGTTGTATAAATTCCTTTGTCGGAGCTGTCCTCAATGGAAAGCAATTCCTTGTGACAGTACAAGTGCCTCACAGCCAGACAGTGTTCTCTGAATTGAGAGAGCAGTGGCATGCAACATGAAGTCATCCGAGGGATCTGTAGTGAGTCTGAACATGTGTCAGTGTACACATTGTGTGCTGTAGCTTCTTATACTAGTTATGCTAGTACAATCCAGAATTTGGGGATGACATCTTTGTCTGCCAGAATGCCCCACATCCCCAGTCTTATTTTAATATGCGTGTCATTTAGACTCATTGAAAGAATATGGAAATGCTGCATCTGCTTAATCCTGTAAAAAACCCTTTCACACTTCAGGAAATTGGCTTTTGTACCAGCTTGCTGCACTGTTGTACTTCTCGTCTTTGTGAAAAGGGTCCACCTGCTACATATGCAGTGCCTCACAGTCATTTTGGAGCTGCCTTTCACACTACCTCAGAGATGGTTAATTGTTGCAGTGCGAATTGAGCTGAGTGAATTACCAGCATTTGTATTACATGCACATTGATGCCTAATATGTGGAAAAGTTACAGTTTCATGCAGCCTTTCCTTATAACAGACTCCAAGTGATCTATGCATTTCCTGCACTTGATATATTAACTGTTAGTGTTGCAGCAAGCTGTTTAAATGATAATGTACCATATGCAAAAGGTCACATTGGGCTACTTCTACAATGTATATATTATTGATGAATGTATAAAATGTATAAAAATGTTGTTTTTATCATGTTTTGTTAATTAAGTTAATCTATCATTTTTTGTTACACTACAGCTAACAAGCCATTTTGCTAGCTATGGGCAATTATTGTTTCTGATGGGTGGCCTAGGAAAAGGCTCACTTTTGCATCTGTCAGGATCAACTGACAGAGACTCCATGAATATGAACAAAATAAAGGTTTTAATACGTAATTGGGAATACTGTGCAGAAGAAGGTAAAAGGTGAATTTCGCCAGTGCAATGTGCCTAGTGCAATGTGAATGGTACCAGCTGGTATATATATTTGCCTTATGTGAAAGGTTACCAGAGGAGTAGAGCCACCAGTTTGGAGGCAGTACATCAATGTATTTGTTGCCCCTAGAAATAATAATAATTTGCTGTGCTAGAGATAGAGGTAGTTGTGACTAAATCCTCTTCAGGTTGGTATTTGGAAAGTATGAAAACCATTTGTGTGATGGATGAGCTTCATAATGGTTAAAATGACAAGTTCCTGTCTTAAGACTAGTATTGTATTTGTGTGGCGAATAAATCTTGCAGCATTTAGTTTTAAGTTCTTTGGTTGACTGTCATGGCTCCATAGCACATTACCTGCAGACTGGCTTGGGGGCGGGGCCAAGCCCAGACGGGTTGCAGTCCTGGAAGACGTAGTGGCACATCAGAGCGCGAACGGCCGGCCGGCAGAATGAGCTGACCACGTCCAGCTCAGCCCAGGAGCTCTGGGCCAGAAACTCCTGTGCGTCCTCCGGATCGGGCTTGGAGTAGTTGAAGAATACCAAAGCGTCCCGACGCAGCACCCCTCTGCACACGTCACCGCGATACGTGCTACAGTACCCTGCCGTACCTTTGTATAACCTGCCAACAGGACATTAGACAGGGCTTAAAACAACAGCACAGTACACCTTGGGGAGCTCACAACAATAAACAACTTCACTATAGCGTGCATTATAAAATGTTACATGATTGGCATTTGAAGTTAATGATAAAATCTCTGGAAAAATGCAATGAATATTTGGAAGTGTATCTTGAGTGCTTTGGTGCACACAAGAAGCATCAAGCAGCCCTAAATGAGAAGATTCCCATTGTTAATTCTTCAAGGTTTAGTGGTGCTAAATCTTGGTCCAAAACCAGTCAGGGTCCAGTGGACCAGCAAGAAGGGTGGTGACTCACAGTTATGAAATGTGCTGTATTATCCTCCCCCAGCACCAGCATTAATCACTGAAAGCCCTCAGTGGCAAGATGTTCAAGTTTTTTTAATACACCAATGTGCAACAAAAGCCAGTGAGACTTGTCTGACGTTAGTAAAACTACTATGGGCTCTTTCACAAGATATCCGTTATTATTACCATGGATCTACAGGCCAGAATTGTTTTTGTTTAGATCATGGTTAGAAAGTATACCAATGATATTCTTTTAAAGGCTTTGTTTTAATTAGTCCTGCAGATGCACTATATCTCCTAGTTCTCATTCAGTGCAGATGTTTTGGTCACACGCGTATGGTCCCAATGAGCAAAGCACTGAACACATTATCGGTTTAATTCAACCTCCTATTAATCATGTTCAGATGTCAGTTGGAGATTATTCAAATAAAACTTGAAGTGGGTATAAGATGAAACAGAGACCATATGATGGGTGAAGCTCCATTACCAGATGAAAAGGGAAATGGAAGACGCACATGCTTATATCCTATACATGCTTGTATTTCATGATGACCTTTATTTGAAATCAAATACTCTATAGTGATATTGTTCCATTCATGGAATTATACTAAGAACACATGCTGGTACCATAATGTCCTTGTAAGCACAACTAGGATCAAGCTTTACATACACTGGACACTCTTATTGCCTCTCTTGTGCATTTATGATGACCATAATACAATGGCAGAAATACCCTGCTCCTTGTTGACCTAATCAAATTATTACAATAGATAAACCCTTTATCAATTACAATCCATATCTTTTTTAATTCTGTAATATCAAAATCACATGGGGAAAATAAATTCTATATATTTTTTTAAACAAATATCATCAAGCACAAATTTTGTTGCATATGGTACAGTGTATTGTTACCTACTTGCTCATCTGAATAATTTTAGTGAGGTACAGCTGCAACGTGTTAATTTGTTTGGCAAACAATTTTTATATTAATTGGAAATCAATTTGAGAACATAAGGATTGGTCTTTTGGGAAGTAAAGTAATAGACCTTTGTCAAACATAATCCATATAATTATAAACACTTGGTGCAATGCATACAAACAAAACACAAGATTAGGATATGTTTTCACATCTAGTAAGCATATTCCAATTTGCTTACCAACAAGAGTAAATAAATTGAGTACTGTAAAACATCTTACCTCCATTCTATGGGAAAGTCACAAGATCCAGCCACCAGCAGCAAAACAGGACCCAGGAAGAAAAATGAGGTTACAAAGTATTCAGGCATTAGAACTCTGTGTCCACAACAAGTACAGACCATACTTTGAGTGGCCATACCATTGAGAATAAGTGTGACGTGTATGTGGGGGGCCATTGGATGTAACAGGTGTGAACTTTAAACAGTTACAAATTGCAGGCACTATAAGTAGAACAATAACAAATAGGGCCAGGAATGGCTTTGTCAGATGATATTCACCAGGGCCTGTGAAAACAGCTTGGAGGTAGGCCTTTGGAGGACAATTTTTTAAGATTACAACATTTTCTGCTAATTCTGATAATAGCAAAGATACATACATGAGAAAAATAAGAGTTTATTACCCACAAAACTCAAAACATATCATGGAGGAGTAAAAAGATAATGATCTATATACACAGTAAAATAATGACGATGCAGTCTTGATGGCACACACACGAAGTACAAAGCATGCTTTAACTTAGAACGATGACGAGTCCCCCAACTGGAAAGCTCTCTTTATTGGAACACAGCACATTTGAGTTATTAGAACAATGGAAAAAAAGTATTTGTTAATTGCTGCAGTATTGTTGATGTTGATACTTTTGGAGACTTTATTATTTATAATTTAGTTTTATTTGATTGCTGGTGTGCTTAAGCTGTAGCATTTGTGCAGCACATGTATTTATGTGTCCATAGTCCTAGCAGAAAAGCAGCTATCCTAACAAATGTGTGCCCACTGACCAAAATGAAAGGAGTGATTTAAGGACATAGCTGGTAGTTTATGTGAAACAGACAGACACAGGAAAGAAAAGCAGCGATCATACCATTGACCACATAGCATGTTGAAAGGACATATCTAATAAGGCATAATTACATTTTATATTAAAGGATATTTGTTGCTACTGCAAATGAAGATGTAGTTCAGGTAGGAAATAAATACAGGTACAGTACAAGATACAAGTACAGGCAACTAAATAAAGAAAACACCAACATAAAGTATCTTAATACTGGGTCGATGGGTCACCACGAGCCGCCAGAAAAACTTCAGTGTGCCTTGGCATAGATTCTGGTGTCTGGAACTCTTTTGGAGGGATGCACCACCATTCCTTCATAAGGAATTGTATCATTTATTTTGTTGATGATGGTGGAAAACGCTGTCTCAGGTGCCGCTCCAGAATGTCCCATAAGTATTAAATTGGGTTGAGATCTGGTGACTGAGTGTTTTTACACTCATCAAACCATTCAGTGACCACTCGTGCCTTGTGGATGGGGCATTGTCATCCTGGAAGAGACCACTCCCATCAGGATAGAAATGCTTCAACATAGGATGAAGGTGATCGCTCAGAATGGCTTTGTATTTAGTGACATTTACCTTACCCTCTAATAGCGTTTTCCACCGCACAGTACGTTATGGCACAGCACGGTAACAAATCCGTGTTTAGGTACTACGAGTCGAACAGGGACCTAAGGGTGGAGCTAACGATACTGCATTGAATGGTCAAGCGCTAAATCTCAGACCGGCTCAGACATAACTGCCATGTTTTTTTTTAGCTTCACTTCGATTATTGGTAGGCTATTATTCTAAGAGTACTATATAGAGTTTGGCATTATTGTCAGGTTTGTGTTATTCTATGAGTTAGGTTTGTGTTATGAAAACTGAAATAAACAGGGTTTCTTTGAAAGGACAAAGTATAGTATTGTCATTTTCATTCATGCAATTAGAATATACATTTTCATAGTACAACATTTTCATTCATCCTCGAGTTAAACCCAGGCCTTTGAAACAAAAGGATCTGAACTGGACAGTGTCAATGTGATCTTGGATAAATTGCAATTCATTTGGAGGACCAACGCCGAATAATAAATATACAATACAATACGATATACTCTATTTTTCCCATGGGGAAACTTGTAAATATATCCCAAGGGGCAGGACGAGGAAATAGCTGCCTGCTTCTTTAACTCTTGGGAATCACTAAATCCAGGAAGACTACAGTTCCCAGCAGCCTGCAGTCCCACACCTGAAGCCCATAAAGCAACAGGGACTGCAGGAAGCTGATGTCAATTGGAGAGCGGTATAAATGACTGTTTTGTGTCACATTGGTGGAGGGAGTAGGTTGGTGTATTAGAGAGTAAAAGATCATTGTTTTGGAGTGCTGTTTGTGTTTGATTTGGATTGTTCACTGTTTGTGAACCACAATATACATATACAGTATATATATATATATATATATATATATATATATATATATATATATATATATATATATATATTGTAGTGTCCCTTGGGGTGGGGTGACACTCAAGGACCTTTTCAGAGGGTGTAGGAACTTGAAGAATCCAGAGGAGGCAGTATTCCAAACAAAACAATACTTTTATTATACTAATTCTTGGCAAAGTTAACTCCTATCTAACTCCTATCTTCACGGTTCTGTTGTGCGATGGAGAAAACGACACTCGAGCCATGAAGGGGATAGTCACGGGTACGAATGGTTACCGTGCCACGCCGTACCGTACTGTGCGGTGGAAAAACGCCATAAGGGGTTGAGTGGACCTAAGCCATGCCAGAAAAATGCACCCTGCACTATATCAGAGCTTGCAGTATCCCTCATTTACTCAAGTGTTTCCTTTATTTTGGCAGTTACCTGTACATTTCCCATGAATTTCATAAACCATATTACTCATAGGAAATGTGTGTTTTATTTTTCTATGGTTTTTAGGGAAGTTTAAGGTTTTTATATACAGTATGTAGACTAAATGATAGCCATTGATGTTTTTACTATTTTGAGCATTGAGTCTACATTTTAAAATATGATTTACTATATGTTAAATTGATTTAACTAGAGCTCACAGTTCCCTGGGAAGAGTGGATGGAGGAAGCAAATGAGCGGAAGAGAGCCAAGTACGCAGACTTGGTGGGAGAGTGCCGCAGAAGGGGGTGGCGTGCTCGGTGTGTGCCCATAGAGGTGGGCTGTAGAGGCTTCGCAGCTCAGTCGCTGTGCAAGGCCTACAGTCTCCTGGGCATCACAGGTGCACGAAAAAGGAAGGCCATCAGAACCACCACAGAGGCAGCAGAAAAGGCCTCTAGATGGCTGTGGATCAGAGGGGTGATCCGTGGTCGCATGCTATTTGGACACAAGCCGAGAATTGATCACTCCCGGCTGGGTTGCCTGGGTGAGGGTGTCTGATTGTTGAAAGATCCGAAACACCTGATGACCCCAGGTAACATCACTGATGATGTGTCCAAGTGCATCGCAAGATGTATGAATCAACTAGTTCAACCTGGCTAGGCCAGTGACGTCCAGGAACAGGCTGGATGACTACCGCGAATAGTGTGGCGACAGCTGGAGAGTAGCACCCCAAGCTGCAGCTTCCGAGAGGGAGAGCCCATATCAGCTACGGAAAGCTTTACAGAGAAATACCCCCAGGGGTGCCCGAGAGGGGGGGAGGATGAGCACCCCAACCGGACAGACACAGGGGCAACGACCCAGCTAACCGAATTGACAACGAGTGCAGAATGCGTATGTGGCAAGGTCTCGCTGCTCAGCGTTGAGGGGAAGATATTCTTTAGTATTGTTGCCCGACGTCTGACCGAGTACCTCCTGAAGAATGAGTACATCGACACCTCTGTGCAGAAGGGTGCTTACACAGTTCATCAGAGAGGCACGAGAAGGGAAAGGTGACCTGGCAGTGCTGTGGCTGGACCTCACCAATGCGTATGGGTCCATACCCCATAAGTTGGTGGAAACAGCACTGGAGCAACACCATGTCCCAGGCAAGATCAGTGACCTCATTTTGGACTATTACCACAGTTTCAATCTGAGAGTCACATCTGGGGCAGGGACATCAGAGTGGCACCGGCTGGAAAAAGGGATCATCACTGGATACACCATCTCAGTGATCCTCTTTGCCTTTGCCATGAACATGCTGGTCAAGTCAGCCGAGGTAGAGTGCAGAGGTAACCAAAGAGTGCAGAGGCCCTCTAACCAAATCTGCAGAGATCCTCCAGGGCGGCCCCCATCAGAGCCTTTATGGACGATCTGACAGAAACCCATCAAGAACAAACGACTCAGTGCCACAAACCAGGAGCTGGAGGCATGGTGCAGATGGATCCTCCAGGGCTTGGATTTTAGAGGCTCATCACTTGGGCCATCACCTCTGCAGGTGTGCTTTAAGCCAGCAAAATGGAGGGCGCAAGATGCAGTGATGCAGGCTGAGTCACGGTCACGCCACAGCGTTCTGGTGGGGCCAGTGGCGTCAGGCCGAACAGGGCTTGGTAGCATTCCAACAATCCACTATGACAAAGCCCATGGCAAAGACAGACGCTAACTGGTCCAAGAGGAGGTAAGAGCTGGGGTCGAGGATCTGCGCACAAGTCAGATGGTGGGGATGCGGCAGCAAAGCGCATGGACAAGATGGGAACAGGCAACAGAGCACAAGATCACTTGGTCCGAGCTGTGGCAGGCTGAGCCTTTCCGCATAAAGTTCCTGATACAGTCTGTCTATGACGTCCTGCCCAGTCCATCCAATCTCTTCTGCTGGGGCAAGGTTGACTCACCAGCATGTCCCTTATGCCCCAGAAGAGGAACACTCGAGCACATCCTCAGCTGTTGCCCGAAAGCACTGGGTGAAGGTCGCTACCACTGGCGCCATGACCAGGTGCTGAAGGTGATTGCTGAGTCCATCTGCAGCGCCTGACTGGCAGATGAAGGCGGACCTAGGGAAGCAGCTCCGATTCCCAGAAAACATTGCAGAGACCACCCAGAGACCAGACATTGTGCTGTTCTCTGAAACATCAAAGCAGGTGGTCCTGCTAGAGCTCACAGTTCCCTGGGAAGAGTGGATGGAGGAAGCCAATGGGCGGAAGAGAGCCAAGTACGCAGACGTGGTGGGAGAGTGCCGCAGGAGGGGGTGGCGTGCTCGGTGTGTGCCCATAGAGGTGGGCTGTAGAGGCTTTGCAGCTCAGTCGCTGTGCAAGGCCTACAGTCTCCTGGGCATCAAGGTGCACGGAAAAGTGCATCACAAGTTGAATGTATGAATCAACTATAAATTAAAAAGTTTGATACAAAATGTAAGAATGTAATTAATATACTATTCTCTTAATTATTTGTGCAGAGAATATGGTGTGTGGAGGTGAATGTAAATATGGAGTGTGGAGATGGTGATGAACTGGTCCATTGTTTTTTCATATTGCCCCTATTTTATCCTAATTTAGAAGGCACATTTTTTGTCTGTGCGTGGTCATTGCTGCAACCTCCACAGAGCACAAATAATACCCACTTCCTCCTATGAAAACATGCGATGTCAATCTGCTGTATCTTTTCACTCCGCAGTCCACCAGCTAAGACCACACAGACATTGAGTCGGAAGAGCGTTCATGCGACTGTGGGCACCTGATTGACCAGAGAGGGTCGCTGGTGTCCTGCCGATTGGGATCCCTCCTTCACCGGGCGACATTATGCCCAACTATGTTTGTGCCTTGGTAGACTGCCAGCAACAGCCTGTACTGGCACAGTCTGGATTTAAAACCAAGCCATGGGGCCATCCTAACACTAGAAAAGTGCTTTAACAGGATGAGCCACATAGCAGCCCCTCAGCCCATTGTCTTAATATTCATTCAACATGAACATTAAAAACTTCAGAATCTTCACTGAGTCAACTTTTTTCTCTAATTTAGGGATTCAGTGAATAAAAGACCCTTTGTTCATACAGTTTTCATATGGCTATTGTGGTTGCCATAATTTATACCATAGTTTCTATGTTTAAACCATTTTATCATCATGCTTTGCCTGTAGTTAAAATATAGAAATGGAGGGACGGCTGAGTTGCTCATCCTGCTAAGGCACTGTTCTAGTATGTGTGTTTACCCCATGGTTCGGTATTGAACCCTGACCATGCCAGTATTGATTGTGACTGGCACTGCACGCATATTTGGCCATAGCGTCGCCAAGGGAAAGAGGATCTCCATTAGCAGGATTGTCCATGTCTCATCCTGCACGCACCAGTTACTGCTTTGGTCAATTAGGCGCCAGTACTTTGCCTGTGTCAGCTGCGCATTAAGTTTACAAACACAATGGGGCGGCGGATAGCGTAGCGGTCTAATGGCCATATTTTTGTTGGTCCAATATGGTGTGCGCCGCTTGTCAGTGAAGCGGTCAGGGACAAGTTTACAAATGCAATGAAGTCTACATCTCTAATGACTGAATCCTTCAGTATTACTGATTCCCTTTTCTTGGAGGATTTAGCCTCCTGGGTGCCCTGGGTATCATTCCTCCTGCTCCCAGAATCATGCCCAGGCCCTCTCTCTGCAAAGGCTGGAAACAATTGAAAAACCACAATTCTGTACCACAATTGTCTCTGTATGATACACTTTCCTATGAATGCGGCCTACAGTCATCCAACTCTCTCTCCCCCTGGTGTGCACACAATCTCCCTAAGGGGGAAACTCTTCCAAATAATCAAGAGTCTTGCTTTCTAAGTGCCAAACCAGCAATCACAGATTAAGTTCACATGTATGTAGAAATACAATCATATCATTATACATAAACATTAAACAACCTGTCCCAGAGTACACCATTCAAGGTACATTGAAACATTGTTCAGATGTTTTTTCTGCTAATATAGTGGCAGTGTGACTCTACCACAAGCAACCAGAGAACAGATATCACAGATTTTGGTGTAGTGTGAAAACTGTAGGACCTTCTCAAGGTCAACAAGCCCACTGATATTCCAGCACCCCTCTTTATTCAGATAATAATTTAATTACTTGTATAAAGAGCCATAGAATGGATAAAGAGCCACAGAATAACCCAGGCTTGATGGTTAATTGATTTTAAGGACATACCTGAAACAGTGACTTTGGCAGTGGCCTTTACTGAATTGGCCCCTCCACTGTGATGGTTAGTGGCCAGGCATGTGTAAAGAGCAGGCTTGTTCACAACGATGTGGAGCACTGACATTATAACCTCTCCAACCAATGTCTCCACTACCGAGGCTCCGGATATCTGAGGTGAAAAAAATGCATTATGATTCGTGTATGAGTTTTGTTTATAAGTGTATGTTGGTATTATATATTATATTATATGCATCTGTTTGTGGACACCCCCATTACATATTCAACAAATCTTTATTTTAAGTGGATCATTCAACCCAGTTATAGCTGCAATCTCCATTTCATAAATTTACATAACATAATAATAGACAATGACGAGAACAGACTATTCAGCCAATCTAGGCTTGTCATTTTGCAACAAAACTTCGTACCAACCTTTGCACTAACTAGCTGAATTAGAGTTCTACACTGGCTTTTTGCTTCGTCAGGTTTTTCTTTCATGTTTTTTTCAACGTTTTTTCAAAGAAGATTCAATTACAATTCTGTAATGATGGTATTGCTGGAGAAGTGAATACACATCTTCCAGTGAAATACATCATGCTGTTTTTATCCATGCCATACCAGCAATGCAGTGAAGTCATTAACATTATTGGAATAGTGTTAATAGCCACATCACAGTGAGTATCAAATGTGGCCATGACTTCAGAGGGGACTTGGATCTCAATAGTCCATCTGTTGACTCTGACATTTGATTTAATCTCACTGTGCCTTGGCAGCCCATGCACAGTGACAAATATTCTTAAAGATTAAATTACATTTATTGCCTTTGTGCCTGTACAGACTAACTGAGGAGCTGGACGGAAATAAGGATGAGATGAAGAAGAACAAATAAATTAAAACAGTGTTTACTTGAAATCAAGAATATAACTGGTACTCACAGTATTCCCGTTTTCGAGCCATGTAATAGTAGGGATTGGTTTACCAGTGGCATTGCACTCTAGTCTTACTTCCTTCCCAAAAGGAACCCTTTTCTCTTTTGGGACTTTTAATATCCTGGCTGGAGCTATAGAGATAAAAGATAATAATATATGCCATTTAGCAGACGCTTTTATCCAAAGCGACTTACAGTAGTGAATGCATACATTTTTTTTCAGTATATGTGGCCCCAGTGGGGATTGAACCCACAACCTAAGCGTTGCCAACGCCGTGCTCTACCAACTGAGCCACAGAGAACCTTGTCTCTGTAGATGAACCAAGAGAAAATGTGTGCTTTGTTTGTGGGTGTATAACACACACCCATGAGAGTGGGTGGCACATAACATATGCTGCAACAACAAAGGGAGAGCAATATCGGCTATGCAAGTATTCATTTAAAGAGAATGTGGAAAGCTTCCTGATTAGCCAGTGCACAGGCACAGCTTCGCCACAACCATTGACTCATTACAGATCAGAGCAGCACTTACACCCACACCTACATTTGCATTCATAAGATAGTCACCAAGCATTTAATGACTTACTCTGAACTTCAATTGTTACAAGTTTGGAGAAGGCAATACCAAAGCTATTCTTTGCCACACAGCGGTATTGTCCTGCATCTTCCTTCTTGATGTTGTGAATTTTCAAAGCTCCATAATCCAAAATGGATATACGATCACTAATCTGCAAGGGAAGTGAGAAACATTTTCTAACGTGTATTGCACATGACATGAATTGCACATTTCAAAATCATGCAAATCCACCATACATTTAAATCTACATACATTTACCTACAATACTAGTACACTTTATTCATTGTACATTTGCACTGGCTGTTATGTTGTGTACGACTCCTACATGAAAATCTTATTTTCCATCACTTGGTGCAAGCACAATGTTAGAACATAATAACACATGTCCTGCCAGTAAAATCACCTTCACAAGATTATCATCTTTGATCCAGGAGATTTCGGGTTTAGGGTTGCCCAGTGTCACGCAAGGTAACACTGCCTTTGACTCAATGAGTAACGTGACATTTATCGGATGTCTTTTGATTTGGGGCTCTGGAAGACAAAGATTCAACATATTAAAAAACCTAATAAAGGTACAGTATCTACCGTCTGATGTAGAATAATTGGTATTTTTGGTTATTTTCCACCAAATGGAGACTGAACCAAGGTATAAGAGGTCAGGTACAGTGTGGTGGAAAAGCAATGCAGAATAACCCAATATTTGAACAAGGCAAAATGGCATAACCAATGCAATTAACCCCACTTTTTCAATATTTCATTGTAATTGCATTTTGTAGTAAACACAACACAGAATAATCTTCACCTCATTTGCTTTCATCGTTCATCAAAAAATAACACTAAATTTTTACTTGTGGTATTTGTTATTCAAGAATTTCATAAAACATGCTGATAAAAATATAAAAAATGTGTGTTTGAGAAAGGATGGTATGAAATTGATATATCTATAGATATTTTGTTTGCACACCATTGCCTTTAATTTCCACAAAATGTTGTGACACCTTATTTTTCATTTAAGTTTTAATACATGGACACTCCTAATACATGGTGTTGTTTTGGTCTTGTAACAATTAATACCCAATATTGACATAATTAATATGGTCCTCTGTGTTCTCATTGCTACTGCAGGTGCTTTAATCTTCAAAAAGGACACTTCCTTTGCAAAATGTTTTGCAGCTGTTTGTAATTATGTCAGCAGAGCTTCCTGAAGAAGTTTGAGGTCAAATTGTTCTTCTGAGTAAAAATGTTGTGTTAGTTTTGGATGAATGATGAAAACAACCAGATCTTGGTACTGGACTCTGACTTTTGGATCCCACTGTACATAACTTGCAGTAGCACTTAGTAATGTTGCATGTACGTTCACCTAACCAGATCTGTGTCCCTGTTGCTCATAGAACTCATGTTCTTTTTAAGCAATAAGGCATGAAAGGCCTTGCTTTATCGTGAATAAAGTCATGGCTAAGTTGTGTTCGAGAATAAAATCACAAAACCCTTAGTCGTGACTTTATTCATGCTAAAGCACTGATTCCAGGGCCTTTTTTGCTTTTATGAAAAGGTTACTACATATTTAAAACAAACATATTTAAGGACACTGCTTAATTAAAAACATAATTTTAATGAGTAAATTAATTAGATTTCATGCTTTCACCAGAATATATAGTACCTCAGCAGGGCAAGCAGGAAATGTATGCTATGCAACAAAAAGAAAGCACCATACTGACATCTGCCAGTGCTTAGCTAATAGTAGGCTGGCTGGTTACATTACTTACTACAACACTGTAACACTTCTAGTGTAGCAGTTAGCTAATACCTATGTTATGCTTATTGATAATTATTTGGAGATTTCCAAAATAGCTAACTATCCTATGTTAATATTGTGGCAGCCCGATGGGCTGCACTAGGAAATGGCTGCCTGGCCTACAACACATGGGCGCCAGGAAACACTACATTTCCCAGCAGGCCACAGTCACACCTGAGCCAAGTGAAGGCAACGGGATTAACGACCAGCTGAAGGCCATTTCAAGGCCTATTTAAACTTCTGATTCCCACTACAGTGGGAGAGGAGTAGGAACGTGTTGATGAAGGAGTTGCTGTGTGAGTATTTGGAGAGAAAGAACCTGTGAAGTTGTTTGATCAGCCAGGATTAGGAAAGAGTGTTGGAGTGTGTGTTTGTGTGTGAATTGGATTGCTTTGGGATTTGACTACGGACTGGATAACGGAACTGAACTGGATTTTGGACAACGGAACGGACTTGGACAACGAGATAAGGATTGTGGACTTTATGTTTTTGTATTCCCCTGAAGACCCCACCCTTTGTTTTGTGTGGTCAAGTGATAGTTTAATAAATTATCATTTTGTTTTTGAATACTGCCTCCTCCTGATTCTTAAACTTGCCTACGCCCTCTGCAAGGTCCGTGCGTGTCGCCCAACCCCTGGGGACACCACATATGGTGGAGAATGCGGGCAGAGGGCATCACTGATAGGCAAGAGGAGGTAGTGCAGCAGGATTTATGTTTGGTTTTTGCAATGGACTCCACGATGGAAGAGATGCAGAGACTGAAGAGACGGGCAGCCATGGTGGAGGACCGATGGCGTGTCACCCTCCGTGAGGTCCAACAGCTGAAGCAGAGTGCCCAGATTGAGCTGTGCAAGGCAAAGGTGGAGTTGGGGACCTCAGAGGAGCGCCACCTGCTGGCTGTGGGGCAATTGCTGCAGGAGCACACTGACTCGCTGAGAGTGCTGGCAATCATGGCTGGGGAGCTGGAGAAGGACAAAGCATCCCTTGTCGATGATGTGAGGCGGGTAGAGGCCCACAACCTGGCACTGGAAGAAAAGGTGAGAACCCTATCCAAGATGTTGGAGGGAAAGAACCAGCAGTGTCTGGACATCCAGGAGTCCCAAGACCAGGCCAAAGAAGAATATGCCAGGGCCTTGGGGGATGTACAGACCAGGTTCAAGCAGAAGGAGGCAGAACTGAGGAGAGAAGCGGAGAACCATGCGTCCGAGGCGGAGCAACTCCGGAACCAAGTGGAGCAGGAGAGCGAGGGAAGGCGGGAGCTGGAGGCTCAGTTGGAAGAGGTGAAGTTTCATCTAACAGAACAAGAAGCAAAGATTTTAGTTTCTCAAGAACTTCACCAAACCGCCTCTACAGCCCTCCTGACTGAACAGAAGAGCAACGAAGAGCTCCCTCTACTGCGAGAGGAAGTGAAGGTCTTAACTGAGAGGCTGGACCAGAAAGAAGCCCAGCAGTGGGCCACCGAGAATTCATTTCGGAAAGTATTAAAAATACAAACCGACACTCTGCTGGATCTACAGGATCAACTGGAAGAGGTGAGTGAAGAACTCGAATGTGTAAAATGTGTTCCGGTCAGGAAAGATTTTGGCACCCAGGTGGAGATCTCACAGCCAGTGGAGCCAGCAGGAGGCGATGACCAGACGTTGGAGTGGAGTCAATGGTCCTCAGTCCCACTCAGCCTGCCAGACCTTCGAGGGGGCCTGGAGGAGCAGCATGCGGAGGATGAGCTGTGGTGGGACCACAGTGTTGAAGAGGGTCTCTTGACTATGGCTGAGGAGGCCTGGTTGAAGGCCCAACCATCTCCTGATGTGGTGAGTCCGTCGCCATCACTAAAGTTGAGAAAAGGGAAGATTCAAAGCTCTCACCTGAAGGGAAACCAGGAAAAGAACTGGCGTAAATTTAAAGGGAAGAAATATAGGAAACGTTTATGGGAAAGAAATTCAAATGTGAAAAAGAAATTCAAGGATGAAGCTAACTCTGTTAAGAGCATGTTTTCCCTGGTTACCACACCTGACCACCTGGAAGCAAAGTGGCAGTGGCGGAAAAGGCCAAAGAGAGGACAAAAACCGACAAAACGGCACAAAGTATACCGGAGGAGCCATGGAGGGCTGGTGAAGACCAGAGCAGGAGCGGTGACCGCTCCGTCCATGGAGCCCAGAGCCGGTACACCCATATGGCCACTTGGTCGCAGTAAAGGTGAGCAACTTGCGTCATTCACTAACGGCTTGCAGACGTTTTTTCAGGCGAATGGAGATGGGATCTGGACGTTTGACCCGGGTGGAAAACTGCCTGAGTGGACCTGGAGAGGGGGACCCTCCTGGTGGCCGCTGGACATAGGCCGCTCAGCCCTCCCGAGGTCAGAGCTGAGGAGGAGGGTGTGTGGCAGCCCGATGGGCTGCACTAGGAAATGGCTGCCTGGCCTACAACACATGGGCGCCAGGAAACACTACATTTCCCAGCAGGCCACAGTCACACCTGAGCCAAGTGAAGGCAACGGGATTAACGACCAGCTGAAGGCCATTTCAAGGCCTATTTAAACTTCTGATTCCCACTACAGTGGGAGAGGAGTAGGAACGTGTTGGTGAAGGAGTTGCTGTGTGAGTATTTGGAGAGAAAGAACCTGTGAAGTTGTTTGATCAGCCAGGATTAGGAAAGAGTGTTGGAGTGTGTGTTTGTGTGTGAATTGGATTGCTTTGGGATTTGACTACGGACTGGATAACGGAACTGAACTGGATTTTGGACAACGGAACGGACTTGGACAACGAGATAAGGATTGTGGACTTTATGTTTTTGTATTCCCCTGAAGACCCCACCCTTTGTTTTGTGTGGTCAAGTGATAGTTTAATAAATTATCATTTTGTTTTTGAATACTGCCTCCTCCTGATTCTTAAACTTGCCTACGCCCTCTGCAAGGTCCGTGCGTGTCGCCCAACCCCTGGGGACACCACAATATATACATTAATTTAATGTTGCCTGGTCCAAGTTGTTTGGCTATCTATACAATCTTTATTGCAGAAATTGCTAAAAGGCTAGCAGCTAGCAGGCTAACTAGCTAATGTCAGATAACTTCACTCTTGTACACGTGAATCTGTATGTTAAGTTACCATTAACTGTACAGTTTCAAAAGTAATTGTGTTGCTGTTGTAATAATATAGTAGTGGAGTGATATTATCAAGGGAGTGGTTAAAATGCATCATAGGTGTCCCTATATCTAGATATATTTCCTCAGACTGTACTGTATGTAAATACTGAGTGGAGTCTTTACAGGGCACAGGTGATTTATAACAGGTGTAGTTTTTGGTTGTTATGCATGTGACAAATATTGACAGTTTATTCTGAACAGTTCTGTTACAGCGCCTGTGTGATCTCAGTTTCAGTATCGTGTAAAATGCACAGTTATACAAGTTTGTCCACCCACGTTCTGGAGACTCCTTCCATGCTTCACGGCAGACCCGATAGGCGGCAGTGTGGTATAATGGTTAGGGAACTGGGCTTGTAACGTTAAGGTTGCAGGTTCAATCCCCAGGTGGGACACTGCCGTCGTACCCTTGAGCAAGGTACTTAACCTGAATTGCTTCAGTTAATGTCCAGCTGTATAAATGGATTGTAAAGAAATGTAAACTGTAAGTCGCTCTGGATAAGAGCGTCTGCTAAATGCCTGTAATGTAATGTAAATGTGATGACCTGGCTCACCCTCCTCCCTTCCCCTGGGGCGGACAGCCAAATGCTGCCCCCTATCGGGGCTGACAACCAGGGCTGGTCTGGTAGAGACAGGTTTTGAGAAAAAACATCTTTGCTTACTCAGCATTTTATTTATATCAGTACAATACATTTAGGCAAACAACATGGGTCTGATAAACTACGGAAATGGCCAAAGGTCAAAGTCAATATTAATACACTAGGGGTCAGTGTTCTCAGTAGGCCTCCCTTTGTAATAAAAGAGAGACACTTCCTCGATCCCAGTACACTTAAGGGATTAAATAGGATCATTAGCCTTCATAAAGGGAGCAGCTACAGGAGATACTGTGTCCTGGTGCCTTATTGTGCTTCTGTGTTCAGCTATTCTTTGCGTAAATTGTCTTGTCGTCATATGGACAGACTAGCGAGCAAGAACACTGGATTAGGTAAATTTAGCCCTTTGTGCTACAGGAAATAACACCTTTGACTGGTATATTTTTACCTGAGTAAGGACGTTATTGGTGGTACTATTGCATAATGCACATGCGCCACATTTATAGTTACCATGCTGAATGGCGGCTAAGCCTCTAAGTCTGACTTCACCAGCACATTGAAAATATTGTGGCCGCATTTTAAAACCATATGGGTTTTACTAAATTAAATCTCCTTTCTTTTAAATGCTGTCACTTGTCATGAAGAGCACTCTGCAGTGTGAGACGATTAAGAGAAATTGAATTTCTTGGCACATCAAGGAAAAGAAGGGAAAACAGGTTGAGCAACGACTGCTTGCTAATGTTTCAGCCTCCTATTTCAAGCTGACAAACTGCCACTGGTGCATTCTGAGTTTGGATTCACATGTGTAACTGGGTATTCTATTCTTGCACTGCATTCCATTAATTCTCAGCATCAAATCAGGCCCTGACTAACGGTTGAGCTAATTATGACAGTTTCTAATTGAATGACATCTCTACGTGCAAGAAAAAATTCTCAATGCTAAGAGACAACGTGATTTAAATGTTAATGGTTATACATAGATATGCAATTATTAAGATAATATTTCATAACCTGCATCTCAGGTTTATATTGTAGAAGGACTGGCTTTATTATTGCATGTCTGCAATATAAAGTCCAGCGAACCAGGAAAGTTGAAAACCAGCCCGATTAACAAGTCATTTTGGAGACAAAAACTGCACCTTGGATAAAGATGTCAGCTAAATAATATTAATTATGATGTTTATAATAACTAGTGCAGAGCTTGACACCATATGATTGCTTTGTTTGTCTGAAATACAACTATCCTTCTTTCATAATCCTAAATACATTCCCAAATAACTGTCTGGAAAGCATAGAAGGATTTTTTCAAATTACACTGCATTTCCTTTCTTAATTTTTCATTAATAACCCATGAATAATGATAAGAAAATTGAATACTTCCAGCAGTTCTACTGATAGTAGGCTATTCATTATCTTGACTGTTTTTGATTGTACACACATACAGTACATGGCTTTGCATTGTGTTCATTTCAAATTTCTTTTTTTTCATTAATATGCTTTGATCTACTATCTGCAACTTCCAAGGCTGGTACTGTGCTGTGGCCAACTCTGAGGGCAGGTCATAGCATTTATACCAAAGGATGGTCACCCACAGATAGTTCCTTGAAATGTATAAATTTTCAATTTGCTACACGAAAGCTTCCATAGAAAAGTGCAAGTGCAGGCCTCCCGCGTGGTCCAGTGGTTACAATGTCCGACGCTGGCCACGGAGACCGGGGTTCAATTCCCCGTCTCGCCAGAGTCGGTTCTGGCCGGGAGTGCCACCAGGGGCGGCGATTGGCTGTCTGCCCCAGGGAGTGGGGAGGGAAGCCGACATGACGTTCGCTGCACATAAGAGTGGCCCTGTAGTACCGGGTTACGGCCGACGACTTAGCGAGTGCCGTCTCGGAGGAGGCGTTACTTCGCCTTCGTCACTACCGGTTGCAGGACTACGGCAGCGAACTCACATTACTAGGGGGGATTGACATAAAATAGCGGGTCTAATTGGCTACCAAATTGGGAGAAAAAAATCTGAAACAAAAAATACAAAAAAGTGCAATGTCAGACAACTCACAACCATGTGACTGCATTCATGTTCATGTACTGATATAATCCAGAAGGTGAAAACACTCACTCATCTTCAGCTGAAGGGCCCCACAACTTTTAGCAGGTTCTCCAATTCCATTGTCAGCAATGCAGCAGTACTCTCCATTGTCAGAATCTTTCACATTGGGAATGATCAGCATTTGGCCATTTTCTCTGGTCAGATATCGGGAATCATAGTGTCTACATCAAAAATAAAATGTATATGTTAATCAATCATAACAGAAGAAACCGTTTTAATAACACACTATTCTGAGTAAGTACAGTTTTTTTTTTTTGGGGGCAAAATAAAGAATTAAATGTATTAATACATGAAAGCATAAATTGCATTCTAAAACATCCTGGTGAGTAAAAGAAACATGAAAAAAATATTCTTGAGTGAATCCTTACCGAATCTGAAAATTGTTGCGCGTCCATGTAATGTCAGCCTGGGGGTGTGAATCAACCTCACATATAAAAGTGGCATTGTGATCCAGTAGCACATCCACAGTCTCAAGTAAGGTAGTGATTCGAGGAGCTGAGAAGAAAATCAATCCGACTGTGTTACTATACAGAAACTGCAAAGCAGGATTATCAAACATTAATTCACAAATGCATATCCATGCACATTATAACCAGTTGAAGCTATAGAATTATATTCATTCAAATAAACATATAACTGATGCTTTCACTGGAATTGCAGCCTTGTGTATTGACTGCTTTAACTGAAATATAAAGAAGGTCAAGGTATGGTTAATTGAAATGGATTTGTACAAATAGCTGGTTTCCTTTACAAACTGACCTCTGAAACAGCTGTACATTTATTTTGGACTGGTGAAAAACTATGCTGTAAAACCAATAGATTTTATAATAAAGACATTAACCTCAGAATCACAAAGAAGTGACATTACAAACATGACTCTGTCTTTCCGGGAAGTATATTTAAGAAATGAATCAGGGCCCTTTGATCTAAATACAAAATACTGCATGGACATGTTGTATGAAACGTATAACAACCAGATCCTTTCCCTTAAAACGATATATTTCCTTGAATGTTTTCTTTTCTACAGCATTCCAAAATGTAAACCTCACTTTTGAAAGCATGTGTGTCTGTAGAAACATCATTGTAACCTCCATCAAACCTTTATCACAGATTAAAGAGGAATTGTGAGTTTTTTTAGTTGTACATTGCCTACATTTGCTCCACTTCCTTCACTGCTGTGAATCTGTCATTCCATCACTTTAAATTATTGCTAGCTAGTATATTAGTAGGTTGTCAATAGTCAGCTATTTATACAGCTTCTTAACTTAGTAGTGAAACCACCAGACCCAGATGCTGTAGCTATTTAAGAACAGTGGGCCTGTGACTATTGTGATGAGAAACATTTTCATACCAACTGCTTCATCCAGCTACAGGAAATTCCAATTGCACTGCCTACAGATCATATTACACTGCCCTTCTTGGTGTGGCAGCTGAACCTTCTGGCATAAGAGAACTAGCCAGCGAACTCCATTAGCTCATGATTACAAATGGCACTTTTTACCTCTTGCATTTTCAAAACTGAGAAGACCATGCAAACAACTTTGAAGGGATAATTGTAGATTCAATGCATTTCATCAGACACTGCAATTTCAGTTCCATGACACTATTCCGGTGACCTCTAGAGGTCATTCAATGATTTACATTGTCGCTCTGCAAGAATACTTTGTATCAAGAACAGGTAGTGTTTTACTGGTGGCTGACATCTGATATTTTATCAATCCAGCAGCAGAAGCCATAGTCCTTTTTCTTCTTGCTTTGTGCAATGAATACTCTGTGTTTGTCAATCTAAAAGTTGTGTTTGTGCACTATACATTATGACCTGAGACTGTTGGAGCTTGTATTTTGCACCTCCTTGGTTTTAGCAGTGCATGTTCCTTTATCTGAATCTTTACTGTTTCTTGGTAAAAACAAAGCTGTGGTATCACATTTTTAAAAATACTTTATTATTGTGCATGTGTCTGAGAATGTCCATGACAGAGTCATTGAAAGCTGTTAAAGAGATAAGATTGTCCAGTTTTAGAGATTTTTGTAACTCATTCCAATCATTGGGTGCAGCACATTTGAATGCAGAGGAAGGTATTTGTTTTGGGAACATTTAATAGAATGTGGTTAGAAGATTGGGTATTATATGTAGAGGAGGAGTATAGTAAGAGGTATTGCAGATAAGGTGGGGTCAGACTAAGGAGGGTTTTGTAAATGAATGTGAGTCAGTGAACTTTTTCTGGTGTACAAAGATAGCCAATTTATGGAGGAGTACAGGTTGCAGTGATGGGTTTTGTAAAGAGCATTGGTGGCAAATCTGATGGCAGAGTGGTACAGAACATCTAGCTGCTCAAGGGCACCCCTACATGCACCTGTGTACAGGACGTCTCCATAATCAAGTATGGGAAAGATTGTCATTTGGACGAGGGTCTGTTTGGCAGAAGAAGTAAAAAAGGATCGGTTACAGTATATAAAGTCTGGTTTTAACTTTTTCCTGTAGTTTGGTTAGGTGTACTGAGAAAGATAAGGTGCTGTCTAGCCATATTCCTGAATATTTGTAGGATGTAGCTGTTTTGAGTGTTGAGTCATCGCAGGTAGTTATGGCACCAGAGGGGATAGTAGTGTTCTTCCTAACAAATAACATGACTTTGGTTCTGGAGCTATTCAGGACAAGGTTTAGAGCAGAGAAGGCATGTTGAATGTTCTGAAAGCTTTTCTGAAGAGAGCTCAAGACCAAATCTCGTGAGGGGCCAACTGAATATATAACTGTGTCATCTACATATAAGTGGGTGGAGGAGTTTATATTGCTGACAGCCCAGGGTGTGTTATTGATGTAGGTTGAGAAGAGAGTGGGGGCTAAGATCAAGCCTTGGGGAACACCCTTGGTGACAAGCAGATGTTCTGTTTTTACACACTGTGTACCCTTTGGGAAAGGTAGTTTATGAACCAGGACTCTGAGAATGCTCAGAGACACTAATGCTCTTTAACCTTGATACTAGAATGGAATGGTCTGCAGTGTCGAAGGCTTTTGACAAATCACTGAAAATTTCAGCACAGTATTGTTTTGTCGAGGGCAGAGGAGATATCATTAGGGACCTTCAGAGTAGCAGTGATACAGCCAACACCAGGGTGAAAACCAGATTGCATATCTGACAGGATACCACAAACATCAAGAAATGACATCAGTAGTTTGTTGACAAGTTTCTCCAAGACTTTTGATATACATGGTAGTATAGAGATGGGCCTATAAGAGTTAGGGTCAGCCTGATCACTGCCTTTAAATAAAGGATGCACAATTTCTGCTTTCCAAACCATGGGTATTTCACCAGTCAGGAGAGACAGATTGAACCGATGAGTGAGAGGAGCTGCAATGATGGGGGCTGCAACCTTGAGGAAGAATGGGTCAAGGCCATCTGACCCAGCTTGTTTTCTGGGGTTCAGACTGATAAGCTCTTCCAGAATCTGAGACTCAGTGACAGGCTGCAGGGAGAAGCTATGGGCAGCTGGGAATAGGACCAGTGACATTAGACAGACTGGAAGATGTGTACTCCTTTGGGCTAGGAGATGTTACCTTAGATGGGCAGGTAGGCATGGCTTTGTCAAAAAGGAAACCAGATTTAATCAAATGCTGATTAAAGACCTCAGCTAAGCTTGTCTGTGAGAACTAGATTGTCAGAGGTAAGAGATATGGGTAGCTGGGGAGTAGAGGGCTTGTTTTCCAAGGGCTTGTATTTTACCTCACTCTGAGGTTCAAATTGTTCAATAAATGACTATTTGAAATGCTATTTGTATTCAACTAACCAGTTCAAAGTGTATGTGCACTGGTTTTTGTTATTTTAAATATTAAGCTACACTACAATACCATGTAGTACATAAATTAACTATGTATCATGCAGAAATACCCATGAGCAGTTGCAGAAGTTGGAGAGACAGAGTAGATGTCCCACCTTTTGGCTGCGGAGCATCAATGAAACATAGTTAATACAGTTAATAAACACCATATATGAGGCTTCGATGAAAATACACAAGATAAGCTAACGTGCACTGTACATCTTCCTCCCTCTCCCGGACAACTGCAATAGAACCTCGGAGAACCGAACACCGTCTCTCACTTCAAGAATCAGAAATTGAGGTTTTTCTGAACTTTTAAAGTTGTAATCTTTTGGAGCACAGGCTATGTTCATAAAAATAACAACGGCACCTGGTGAGTTTTTTTTTTTTATGTTCTAAAAAGAAAGTAAAATTTATTTATGTAAACTGGAAAGGACTGTGCTCAGTCTGAAAATGGTTTCTCTGCATTGTTTTCACACCATAATGTAATGCATTGCTGATTTATACTGAACAATGAGCGCAACATTTTGAAAAGGCAAACCTTTCCATGCTGTCTATGTGTAATTCTCCACATATTCTAGTGTGATTAAATATTTTCCTGAATAAAGAGAAGAAATCACTAAAACACAATATCTATGAAGCTCGCTAAAATGACCAATGCTAGCAATGTTATTTGAGAAGCTCTTCAGTTTAATATGTTTAGAGTCAGATGTAATGTTCACTTGGATTTTTCATTTATTTGGCAGTCTGTTTGCCATGTCTCAAGTGACATGTGTTGTTTGTCGCTTGTCTCAAACAACACAATAAAAGCCATATGATTGGCCCACCGTTAACAGTGCTTTCATGAGATCATAACGTTACTTTCATTATTGTTCATGATTTATGTGTATGCCTACACAAAATAAATTTCTGTGTCAAGTGTTAACTAGTTTATAACTAGTCACCTAACATAAGCAGATTGTCACATTATCATTCAGAACATTCAGTTATAGATATTACAAACATATCTGCGTGTCTGTCCTTGCTAACAGTAAGAATGGATGGGAATAACTGTTTGATTTTGTTCTGGCCTATGTTTATATAAAACATTGATTTGATTTTCCTTATTCACAAGTTGAGAACTGAAAAAGTATGAGCTAAAAACCTAGTTTTATTCACCATTTTATTGTTGATTGATGTCTTGTTTAAAATACATTTGGGTATTTTTAATTTCTGTTCTATTATAAAATAAGATGTCAAATATAGAAAAATCAGAAAATTCATGCGGGGACCAAAAATGACCATTTTATTGGGTGTGTCTTGCCTTAAGTATTATTCTGTTCTATTATTAAGATGGCTGTTCAAGGCCATGTTGAAGATTCTGGGTGTTCAGAAGACAATTCCCAAACAAATTATAGATAGATTACTGTCTTTAAACTCAACTATTTTTAATAAACAGTCATTTGTTGGTTTTAGTTTTCCCACAATTTCTTGTCTCAGAACAACTTCTGTGTCTTTAACCAGCAGTGCTTCTTAGGGTGAGCAGAAAGACACTACTTTTCATTTTCTTGAATGATGGAGCATTATCCACCATCAGATACAGCATTCGCATACACACAGCGGTCATTCCATTGCAAGTAAAAGGGATTTTACAATCACAATGTATTATAGTACCTTTGATAGCAGTGTACACTTTCAGTGCCAATTCTGTCAGTCTCTGCTTCAAAATCCCACTACACGCTTCATCAACTTAAGAATTTGACCTCTATCATCTTAAAAGCTTGCAGTGCTATGTTTAGTCCAAAGTAGAGATTAAACCTGACCTAAAATGGAATCAGCTCTCATTCACCCCCTAATGTAATAAAAGTAACCACAAAAAATTATTCTGAAACAATTCCCAGTCATCTGTTTCTTATTTTTCTGTTTCTTTATTATCAGATTGTAAAACCACCCTAATAAATTGATATTTCTGACTGGTGTAGTGATCTGCAGTCAACAGGGACATATTCTGGTGTATATGTTATTTTCTGATGCCTTTTTTGGTGTTGCTGTACTGGCAAAAATCAAAGATCTATTAATTCACCGATCCAGCTTTTCACTGCATATTTCAATCGATTCAAATGCAGAACTGCGGTTATAAGAAACAGCAGGTTCTGCAGCTCTCACACTTATTCCAATGGCTGCCTTTCCAGTCACTCCCTCAACAGCACACAAACGTGCGATATCACTCCCTCTCTGATACTCTATACAACTCTGAGCTGTATGTTGACAGGGTGACCCCTCCACCAAGGGTTTTCCTATGTCATTCCCGCAGGAATGTATTTGCAGGTGTGAAAGAACACTTCCTGGGCCCTGAAACACAACCTTTATGACTCCGCTGAGCAACGTGATTCAGCGGAAATGTCTACTGCTCCTCCCATACTTGCTGCATTCTAGAGGAGTGTAGCAAGGACTTTTTTTGTACCAACTGCCAGTGGCCAGCAGTGGTCTGGAACAAAGCCCACCCCTGTAATGAAGCAGTTGATCTACGATGACCTCTTTTATTTCACTCAGTTTATTTGAATATATTTATTCTCAACTGATAATGACATATTTTTATTTACACATATTCCACCATTAGGAACAAAATAAATGATCAGAGAGACTTGTATGAATTATATTTCCATGAAGCAATCAGGTGTCAGAGTGATTCATAAAATATGAATCATAAAATATATTTTTGTCAAGCATATTTGTTTCAGAGGTCCTTTCTGAAAAGACCCTATTACAGTATTTTCCCCAAATGAGCTGGTTGATAGATGCACATGAGTTTGTTGATGGATACATATTGGCTTTTTGATGCATACTTTTCATTTTTGGGGGTTCATTGGGAACAGGTGTTGGAAATTAGCCTTTGGCTATAAAGACGAAATGCAATGCATCTGATGCACCACATACCACAAAGTTTTTTTTGTTGCTCTGCTGATGATTCAATTCCAGCCAAACTCAAACTGCATAATTCAGATGAGGGTTTTTCACAACCACAGCCCCTTAACAATGCGTATATTTAAAAGCTGTGATGTAGTCTCTAGTCTGTTCTTCATATGAATTGCTTTATGTAAAAGAAAAAATCCAATAGCTGAGCCAATGTATGAAATGGATTATTCCTACAGTTTTTCTATGAATTGCATTCTTTTTCAACAAGTAATGCAATAGTTGAGCCAATGTACATAATGGATTGTTCATACAGTTGTTTCAACTTTAAAATGAATCATTGTACCAGAGTATCTTGTTTCATAGCTATTTCTTGGCATTTGTGCTCTCCCAGATTTCCTTGTCATAGCCTGTGCCAGGTCTCAGGGCAGAACATCACATGCATTCCTAAATGGGAGGCATACAGTGTATGGCGTATATGTGGGGATGCTAAAACATTCTTTCATGATGTGTGAAGTGTAGGAGATGAGTTGATACGCTCCAACCAATTACTTTTTTTATTGAAACACAATGTGTAACTGGATAGAAATGCATTTATATATATTTATATATATATTGTAGCAGGATCAGGGGTGACACACCCCCTTTCTATGGCGTTCCCAAGATATTCTGCCTCCTGCAGGTCGAGCCGACATTTTATTGGATTAGCCGTAAGCCCAACCTCCCGTAATGCATGTAAAACTCGTTAATCGTTTTCCGTTTTCCAAGTTCCAAATACAAATCCAGGTTCTCACACAAAATAAGTTTCGTACATAGCATGGTAGTCAGGCAGTCCAGGTCACAATGATAATCCACAGGTATATAACAATTCTCAACAAGACACTCCTCATGCTTTTCCCTCTCGGTACTTTGCAAAGATGTAGCATTCCAAATTCTTCTTTTAACCACACGTTTAATTGACTAAGGATTCCCAGGTGCGTCCTGTTGCCTCAGGAAGTCCATACAAGGCTTGGGGGTGGAGCCATCATGTTGTCAGGTATTTTCCCTCTATAACCACTCCTCTCACTTCTCCCGACTGTCTGCCACTATATACAGTATATATATATATATATTACAGAGATGTGGTGATATTCTCATCTTGCGGAAATACTCATCTTGCAGGTTCAGGAAGGTGACTTTCTTTTCAGCTGCATCTCCACAGCTTCCTGGTTCTGACAGGTCTCCATGCAAATCTATAATTCCAGGCTGGCAATAAGTATTGTTTTCCATAGCATAACTGATAGAGCAGTGGTTCCCAACCCCGGTCCTGGGGTTCTGAAAGTTCTACCATCATCTCTCAATGCATAGCCTGCTGCGCTATGTTCACCTCCAAGTTGTTTTATTAACGTTTCCATTGTTCTCCTTGCCTGTTTAGTTATCTAACTTGGTTTTACACACAATGCAATGCCTGCATCCTCCACCATATGTGGCAGGATCAGGGGTGTGGGGTTTCCATGTAAACAAGTTAGATAACAAAACACACAGAAGAAGGTCAAATAGAATAAAAAGATTATTTATTAGGGAACTCACAGTTAAAGGAGAGGGGGAAAAAGAAATAAATCCGAGCAACCAAATCAAGTCCACAATCCGTTCTCATAATCGTTTTCCGTTTTCCAAGTTCCAAATACAAATCCAGGTTCTCACACAAAAAAAGTTAGGTACACAGCAGGGTAGTCACAACAATAATCCACAGGTATATAACAATTCTCAACAAGACACTCCACTCTTCGTGCTTTTCCCTCTCGGTACTTCGCAAAGATTGCCAACCACGTTCCCCACCGCGTTACCAACCACGAGCTTAAGTGGCTAAGGATTCCCAGGTGCATCTTGTTGCCTCAGGAAGTCCATACAAGGCTCAGGGGTGGAGCCAGCATGTCGTTGGATATTTTCCCTCTGTAACCACTCCCTTCACTTCTCCCGACCATCATATATATATATATATCATCACCACACAGATGTGGTGATGAAAATGCATTAAAAACATTTGTTTGACGTAGAAGATGTACTAAGTCAGGGGTGGGCAATCTTATTGTGTGAGTGCAAGCATTTCTTCCAATCAAGCAGTAACACACCTGTACAGTGTGTTTGCTGTCATTTTCCAAAAATGACCAGCTTAGTGAATGCTTTGCAGAATAATTTAAAAGTACAGTTCATCCTTTCACCACAATGACAATTCAAGGGCACGTGACAAGATGTTAAACATCACCACGGGTAATTAAAACTATCAATATACACCTTCAATAGTAGTATGATGCCTGTTTTTTCACTTTGACAAGCCAACATATAAATATTCCATTTATATTTTCCTACTTTTTGGGATGTGACGTAGAGTTGGGCATTTGTGAACATTCTATCAACATGAGTGGGTGAGAAAATGACTTAAATATTGAGCTCTCTGACAGTGAGTACAACACTGAACATTTCTATGTATGGGCACCAATACTAGGGCAGTGCATACCTTACAGGTTTATGCTATGCCTCTCATTATCAGAGTCTGACACAAACTCCGAATTGTGCTGCTGGCACTCATACTCAATCATATTCAGATCCCAATTGCCTCACCAATAGTCAATACAGACTGGTATACAAGCTAGCTGTCATGGCTAGATAGCTAATGTGAATTAGCAAGCTCATTCGATATCAATAGTGTTTTGATATAGTCAATGATAGTGAGTGAGTGTAGCACTAGCAAGCAAGCTAAGCTAGCCAGCTAGCTTCTTCACAAAGTGAGAGTAATTAGATATCAAATGAACAAACTAATAAAAAATAAAATAAAATCAGGATGTACTTTACAGAAATGTATTGATTTAAGATAAGATAGTCCATATCTTATTGTTTTTTGTTTGTGTGGCTAATCAGCTAACGTTAGACTTGCCCACTTTCACTCCTCGAACCTGTCGAGCAGTCAGTGCTAGTTAACTGCAGTCATGTTTATATTATGATCATTGTTATGTTAGTGTAAAATGCTAATTAAATATTGTAAACAGGATTATATATTGTAAATGATAAAACTAGCTCAAGATCAGATTCACTTTCACTTTTACAGATTCACTTTTTTTGGAGTAACTTTAGCTTGTTAACTTTGGCTAGCTAGCTAGCCACATGAAAAACTGCTGAATGGGTGACTGAAAGCTATTATTTTATTTACAATGTTATTTGTGCTACTGTTTTGAAATAATTGTTAGCTAGCATTATGTGGCATGAAGAGCTAGCTCCCTGTGTCAACTCCAACAGTGTGCGTTTCTGCAGTGGCCAGGCTAAGCAACAGGTTAGGAGGGGAAGGATGAGGAGTAACATTAGGGCTCAGCATCTGCATGTTGTTTCAGTTTGAGAGTGCCTAGAAAGAAGCATAGCTGTTTGTGTAGAAAGACGGCCAGGCTAGCTAGATGGCTGGCCAAATAGGTAACCAACTGTCATATGGCAGCAGTTGGGGTTTACTAGTTTGTGGCATCTTGGACAGATCATTGGTGTAATTAAGGCAGGCTAGCTTGCTTGACACTGTAGATAAGATAGTTAACTAGCTACCTAATTTGGTAAACATATCTCAACAACCCGAATCGTCTTTTGCTTCTGGAAAGCCTGTCTTGGTTTTAAGACCTGGGAGCTTCTCATATCCATCCCAAAATTGCTCATCAGGGTACTCTTCAAAACAATCTGCAGCAAACCGCTCAATACAAATATAGGTAGGTGTGTTTCGGATCTCTCAGCGACCTTACTCCTATGTGCACCCATTCTCCCCATGTTTTCTTCATCTTTTCATTATTGATGGGGAACCTGTGGACACTTATCCCCTTTTCCTGACTTCCCAGATTAGAGCAGCCAGCCACCACACACATCTACACACCATTTTAATAGTATTTTTCACAACTCTTTCTATCTTGTATTGACTATCTTGCCTGACTCTGTCATGGAATGTTGTCAAAAATAGAATGCAATGTTTAAAAATACAGTTTTAATGTATTTTTGTGCATTTGTCACACTTCACAAATGTTATGGCCACTTGTTTGTTTTATTTCTGCAAAGTTATTACTCGCATGGCAGGTGCCCTTTAACCTCCAATGTTATGTAACTGACATCATCCAGAGGAATAAATTCAGTTCACACTGTGTAAAAACATTCTTCAAAGCTCTGTTAATAGCCCCCAAAACAATGTTTTAACACTACAGAACATACATTTGAAAGTATTTTATTTTACATTAACATGTAAATTAATGTTAATGTAACACTTGACACATGATTGATTTTAGTGCCTTGCCTTCATTGTATTTCTTACAATACACACACAATTCTATTTCTAAAATGACTTACTATTTCTAAAAGATCTTACACAGAGAACTGCAGGTATATGTCTCTGTTCTTAGTAAATGCCCAACGTCATAAACCACCAAACAAATACGATCCAATGTTATAATTTTCCAGGACTGGCGGTATATCTGAGATTCACCATCACTCTTGATGTCAAAATTACAGTTTTTAAACTGTTAAGAATTTAAAAATCTTATGTAATCAGTGTATCCTGAAATTAGGAATGTAAATAGTAGACATTTTATAACTAGATAAATATGACAATAAAAGATCACAGATTTGTGCCATTGTCACAATCATACTCTCATATCTCATCTGATGTTTAATGTACAATAATACATTTTACAGTATTTATATGCATTAACAGCACCAGCATTAGAAAATAATTTCAACTATCATTAATCTATAGAAACTATTCTGTCTCGACTTTGTTTAAAGAAGATATTTATTGCCGTTGGCATGCTACAGTGTTTGCGATAGTTAATTTATGCACATTCAGTAATTCATTCTACGTGTTCAAACACCTGAAAATGAATAGCATTACTGCATTAAAATTAATATTACTGTACAGCAACATCTACATAGAAGTTCACACTGCTAGTTTAAATATCAGACTTGACAAATCAAATTAGTTGCAGAGTAAGAGGGTATAATTTGCAAGGAAGGTCATAACTGATCATTCATTTTCAAAATAAATGTCTACATTTTTGGAAAAATTAACCTGATTGTATGTGTCCAATGCTTTGCATACATTTCAAAACACTTCAGAAACACTATGCTGCCACTTCACGAATGTAAGCCTGAATTTGGCAGGCTTCACTGATTACTGAGGAGCAGCCAAATGCTTTTTTTAATTGAGAAAAGTGAAAAGAACCAGATATGATTTGTTTAAGTTACACAAGCATGACATCATAACAACGCATTGGAACCAACCTTTTTGTAGTCCTACAATCAAGCTGAAATGTGCCAGAAAGAGGATCTTCAGAAGTGGAATGTGTTCTATAAGCCTCATGCTTATTCCAAGAAAGGTATATGTTAAGTAAGCCTTAAAATTCCATTTCAAACAGACATTTCAAAATCCCATTTTGTTACGTTCTCTCTGATCCAGCTATCTTTGAAGCAGGCCCATCCATGCTATCTGGCAGTGTGACGTTTTTTTTTTTGGCTGACTGAAAAGATGGACAACAACAGCTGGTGTATTTCAGCCAGAGACGGGAGGTGTCCCTTGTAACTGGGGCCTAGTAACACTGAGAGTGGAATCTCAAAAATAAGAGGGACTCCACGTGGAATGTAACAATGATGTCCAGGCTTTTGTCTAAACATATTTCATTTGTTATTACTTCAGATCACTGAATCCAGAAGGGAATTACATTGACAGTTAAATTCAGAAAGGTTTCACCTGCAATATGTGATACAGCAAATGTTTTTCTTTCAATTTCCACTGAAATTAGTCTACAGCCACGAGTGAAACAATTGCCTGTGCCTGTGCCAGCATTGGTCCTTTGATTCAAAAATGAAATGCAAGAGTTATTTTTTACTTCCCAAACAGTTTGGCAAGTAGCAGTCACCTAAAATAATTAAAAAAATATTGTGTTTGCAATTGACAAGATGTAACACTTGCGTTAAAATGTAACATAATGTAACTGTTTAGTTGAATGCCAAATATAGAGAGAAATGTTGATTGAATCAAGGCTAATCGAATGACTATATGAAAGAACAAAAGAAAATAAGCTGACACTAAGCTATACACAGACATACTGTATGTGCTTTATTGTGACATGACATAGAATGGGTTTTATTCTTTGCATACTCTGCCTCAGTAAAGGCCAGAACGAAGGCAATCCCCTTTATAGGTAAAGATTCATATCTCCTTTGAAAATCATTTCTATCAAAGAAAGAGATAATAGAATGACATTACATTTACATTTGAAACGCTAAGCTGCTATTGCCATTTAATGTTGTACGGTAAAGTCCTGGTGTGCTGAGAAATGAGCTCACAGAGGGCAAAGTTGCCCTTTCTCAATATTAGGACTAAGCTCATGCTTCTCTCCCAGTGTGGGTCTGGCACTCGTTCAATATGCAAGCAGCCTTTGTGTGCGGCCTCCCACCTGTTGCCCAACTTCCAGCCTCCACCGGTTTATTTTAAGCAGGGAATGACATTTCCCAAAGTGTTTGTTTGCCATTCAGCCAGAAAGCTTTAGCCTTGTAGGGTTAATATGGATGCATTGTGCAATGGGGAGTCATGATTGTTGTGGGTTTGGGCCATAAAAACTATGCACAAGGGAAATGCCGCAAATCACACATTTTGTTTAAAATACGTTTAATATTACATTCAACAATACACCGCCATCACCATTTTCTTTAGCAAAAAACTGGGTAACAGTCTCCATCAAAGTCTCCGTCAACTGAGAAAATTTAATTAAAGTTCAACTCACATTTCAACTTGGCAATTATCATGCAACAATGTGCAGTCAAGTGGGCAGCAAGAGCTGACAATGATCTGGCAGGTGTTCGGATATAGTGCTAAATTTAATCTGGTAACAGCATGCAGAAATAAGGCAGGGGTGTTAATGATGTCAAGAAATGGAAAAGACAAAAATAAAATAAGAAAAGAAAAGGATAAAGATGAAAAGGATATGAGAAGGATACCAGCTTATATCCCTGAGACTAAAGAAAGCCAAAACACTAAATTTAGCAGAACACACATATCTCCTTAATTAGACTTTGGCCAAATTAAGGTTTCCAATGTGTAGTATATATACATGTCCATCCCTTACTACCTGAACTAAATTGTGTAAAGATTCTATCACCTACAAAACACACAATGGAGAACTCCTAACATGGGGACAACTGACAATTATGTTTTATTCATGCAATGAAACAATGCAATGGCGGCCAATATTGATATGCACATTTTGCTGCTCAGCTATCACTTTTACATTAAAATAAATAAATATACATTTAGTTTTTCCTTGTGGTTTAAAACGTTTGACCATGCAAGAGTTCATTGACTAAATCGAACAATGCTCCGCAGCTCTTTTAAAGAACCAGGAGAGTTCCTGTTTGGCTTTAATTAAATGTGCCATCAGTGCGTTTTTTATGTGATGGTGCAGGCAAAATATGTTTTCATGAAGTTCACTAAGCTTGACAAATCACTGCCATAGCTCCAAGGTGGTCAAGTGCAGGGGTAACTCCTGTGTATGTGGAGAGAGAGTGTGTGTGTGTGTGTGTTCAAAAAGTGAGTCCTTTGGGTCAGGAGCCTAGTACATTTTGTACAGCAGGATGAATCTGTCTTCTTTATTTTTCTGTAGCCACTGAATGTAAAATGTAATTTGTGCCACTTCACTGCCCCCTGTCACAGATTCTCAGAACTACAGACATACTTCATAAGATTAACATATAATTAAATCTTCTCATTGTATAAGAATAATTACATAGGAAACACAGAATATTATGCAATTAAAAAAAGTATATTTCTTATTTTTAATTATATAAAAATAATTATGGTCACAAGTTATGCTAAGGTTAAACAACTCAAAATACAGCACATTGAAATATCACTTTAAAGTGACTAATGGGTGTCTTGTTATGTACAATTTTGTTACATTTCTATTTATGTATAAAATATATATGGAATGGATTGCAGCTGCAGCATAGAGATTCAATTCAAAATCCTCAGTGTATATGAAGACTAACTGAAGAGTGGACCAACTTGTTTTTGGTCTACGAAACAAATTTGTATTATAAACCATATGTACGCAAGAATTGAGTAAACCACCCACTGATCTATATATATATACATATACACTGTACCCTAAAAACATATTCACACCCTTGACAAAGCAAAGAAGGCCGTATAAAATAAACAATACAGGTAATGGAGCTACATTGTGTGTTCAAGGAAAATATATTCTTTTATACTAATGCTCATTTGAATGAAAAAAAAATGCAAAATGTAGTTCCAATCAGTCGATGTTCACCAAGGGAACAATTTGCATGAACAATTTGCATGGGAAAGTACTGTGGCTAATACAGAAGTCTACCTCCAGTGCCCAGAAGTAGAACCATGCAACTAAGACTCCCTGGATGAGATAATAAGTTGTGGTCTGACAGGTATGCCATCCACTAGATTACAGATCGGCGGGGCGTACCCCATAAGCTCTACAGCACTGGCAGTTTGTCACTTTTCAGGGCTTCCAAAGCAATGGGATAATGACATGGCAGTTCTGCCTTAGCCTGGGTGGCTCATGAGCAGGGCTATGCACAGACATTTTGGGGGGCAGGGGCTCAAGCAAAAAAAAAGGGCACTCACCCCACCGACACGCACTATTCCCACCCCGATGTTGTAATGAGTAATGATAAGATTCTAGATCAGCAGTCCTACTCTGACATGCTTGATGCATAAGCCCCCTAAATTTGGGATTTCAAAACTTTCTTCTGTTTTCATGTTCTGTATCATTTTGTTACACTACATATATTTTATAAATGGAAACTACTGAACTACAATTTGATTTTAGTAACATGTTTTTGAGCATCACACTGAGAGGAAAAGAAACCAGTATTATATTATATTCAAAAATGCACGCACGCACACTACTTAAACACACTCTTATATATTTGTTATATCTATGCATATGGCTGAAAAACTGATCCAGAGTCAGGGAGGTGATAAGTATTTTGTCTTTCATTGAAGACAGGTGTATTTGCCTCTTTTAGCAGTGTTTATGCTGCAAAACCTATGCTAAATGTAACTACCTCAGTAACTGCTTCAGAAATTAATTGCATATTTGTAAGTTGTCCTGCATGACGGAGATAACGTCGTTTTAATGATAATTAGACTAGCTTACTTGCTCGCGAGTACCGAGGCTAGTAATGACAAAATTACAGCATGAAGGTGGCAAGTCCTACTGACCTACTTAATCGTTTTTTTAACGGATATATAACATAAAAAGTATGTGTTTAATCGTGGTTTCATAATTAGAACAGTGCCTACCTGAGTGATATATTTTACATTTTACATTTTAAGCATTTAGCAGATGCTCTTATCCAGAGCGACTTACAAGATGTGCATTAATGAGACAAAACCATGGAAGGCAGGGGGGTAAGAAATCAAGGTGTTTTAAGTGGATACTACTATACATTTCCCTCTTTATATTTGATAGAATTTCAATAACAAATAAAGAAAAAAGAAAATACAATTAACACCAGCCAAAAAAAGAGCACTTTTTGACTCTGAGGGCAAAAGTCAGGGGCTCAAGCCCCCCTTGGGCCCTATGTGTGCACGTGCCTGCTCATGAGGTCAGAACTAAATGTGATTAGTTCCTCTGTGGTTGTGAAGCACCTTGATATAGAAGCACTGTACAACCTGTAGGGGCTATCCCTCTAGAAATTATAATTCTAATATGGTTGACGCCACAATGTAAGGCTTGTTAAAAGAAGGAGGATGGGTGATTGTAAATGGATACTTTGAATTGGGCATAATGAGCGTGTCCACGTGTGAAATGTTGTCAGGGGCGTGTTCTAACAGCATTGTCGTTAAAGTTGGTTGTGCGTTGAGTATATTTCATGTGCGTTGAGTATATTTTATGAGACTGACATACTAAAACGAATGAGACTGATTGTATTGTATTTTTGGCTGCTAGGAATTAGCAGCCAAAGGAATTAACGTGTGAGGAATTAACTGTCAAAAGACAAATGACAATATAATTGGTATGACAACTATACAGGTATGGTATTGGTATGACAACTATACAGGCTTTGGCAATATGTATAGTAAAATATGTAATGCTACTAAAGCAATTCATTTCATTATAATAGTCTGAATAACATGTTACCAAGTCATATTCTGTAAATCTCTATACACATGTATAACCAAAAAGCTACTTTAGCCCTTACCTTCTATCTGCCCATCCATTCCTTCGTCCCTCCATCCAGCTAATGATGAATTAAAGCCTTATTACTGCAATTACAATACTTTACCAAGCTATATACTGCAAACATCTACACAAATGTATAACTGAAAAGCTACCTCGGTCCTCCTTCTCCAGTGTCCATCCATTCTTCCCTTCTTCCCTCCACCCAAGCTGATGATGTCATCAAAACCTGAATACTGCATGACTATTATAATACTCCAAGATACAGCACTTTTACCAAAGCAAATACTGTAAATCTGTGTAAACTTCATGTAAAAAACTACCTCAGTCCTTCCTCTCTCTCTCTGTCCATGCACCTATCCATCCCTTCATCCAGCTAATGATATCATTAAAGCCTTACTTCTCCATGGTTAATACAATACTTTGAATTAGAATACTTTAAAAGCGAAATATTATATATCTCTTTACACAAGTATAACCTACTATAACATCCTCCCTCTATCTGTCCATTCATCTATCCCTTCATCACTCCATCCAAGCTCATGCCATTTGTAACATACTACTGCAAGGCTATTATAATTGTTTTCATTAACAAATTATTATAATGTTGCATGTATTATTAAAAAACATAAAACTCTCTCAATACTGCCATTTCCAAGCTTTTAAAATGTGAAACTAAAGTTTGAAAATTAAACTTTCCTTTCTAGTTGATCTTAAATTGGGTGTCCATTGCTACCTGTAGCACTTATACAAATGTTTTAGACCATATCTTCACAATAGTCTTAGATAAACACTACATGGGATTAACACTTTATTATCTGAACAATAAAGCTGTCAATGATTGACGGGATAATTTATTATGCTAACTGTAGTTGATGATTCTCACACCACTTTTTACACTTGTTCTGGCCATGAGAGTGTTAGGCTACTTCTGTAGTTACTGCTGCTCTTGTAATCCTATTTCATGCATGTATTAAATCCCCAAAACTAAGTTTTAAGCGAAGTTAAAGGTTTTGACAAAAATCTAAAGAATAAATAAAATTCAAATGAGCATCAAAATCTTCAAACCTTCAAATTCAAACCTTCTCAGCAAAACCCTAGTGTACTTAGCTTTGCTAATTGAATTCTGTTGAATTCTAAATTCTAAATTTAATTTGCTAATTGGCTTCGGTCTGGACAGGGGAATCGGGGTGATTAATGGCCACGCCTACTAGCAGGGCAGCCAGCGCACACACACCTGTGACATTTTCCAATCATACCTGTGTTCTTAAAACTGCTCTGCTGTCTTAGTAGGTTGCTGGAACACGGGAGGTGAATGCTGGCAAGAGAGAAAACTGTGACCAGAAAAAGCAAATGAAAAGCCGCTACGCGTCCGTAGTTAATGTTTTGCCAAAAGGCGGTTTTTGTTTTAGTTTATTATTTGAGTTTATTACTTGTGGGCCGAACCCGTGAGGGGGACAGCTGGAGACCTTGTTGTTCGTTCATTCTCTCTCCTTCCCTGTGTCGGCTCAATTAAGTTCATTTTGTCTTCTTATTTCAAATAAATGTTTTACTTTCTTTTGATCAGACAATGAGATAAAAAGTTGTAGTTTACCTGACAGTTTTGACTGGCAACTGCAGTCTTCCTCAGAAGCGTCACCTGACAGCTTGGATGCGTCGTCAGCTGATGTTTAGCAGGCGTGGCCAGCCTGACAGATCTTGATAGATCTTGAAAAACAAAAAACACACAGAAAACCGAGGAAAACAACAAAGGCATAGTAACTATACCATACATCCGGGGGATAACAGAACCAATACAAAGGATCATGAAAAAACACAGAATAGCCACAGCAGTAAAACCTCACACTAAACTACGACAACTTTTAGTTCACCCCAAGGACAAGATAGAACAGGACAAAAAATGCAACGTAATCTATGAAATACCATGTAGGTCATGCAAAAAAACATACATAGGAGAGACAGGAAGGACATTCAACATTAGAAAGAAAGAACATCAAAAGGAATGTGAGAAGGAAACAACAGGACGACTCACAAGAACACAAAAGGAAAAAGCGGAACAAGAAAACCTAAAATCAGCCATATCAGACCACTGCAAAAGAAACAATCACATCATGGACTGGGACCACGCAAAAATCATTGGGTCAGAAAACAATAAACACAAACGCTGGATCAAGGAGGCGGTTGAAATCAGGAGGCGGGCCAACGGCACCATCAACAGGGACGAGGGAGCATACATGCTCTCCCACACCTGGGACTCTCTCCTCCAGAGAACAACGGATGGCGGGAGGCGTGGCCGGCCTGACGGATCTATCAAGATCTGTCAGGCTGGCCACGCCTGCTAAACATCAGCTGACGACGCATCCAAGCTGTCAGGTGACGCTTCTGAGGAAGACTGCAGTTGCCAGTCGAAACTGTCAGGTAAACTACAACTTTTTATCTCATTGTCTGATCAAAAGAAAGTAAAACATTTATTCCCTGTGTCGGTTAGGAGAATTTAAAAAATCTGGTTCCCAAACCATCAACTCCATTCCCTGTGTCCTGTTGTTCTGTTCCACTCCGGGTTGTGTCACACGGCGTGTGACCCATACAATGTATTGTACTGTAATTTAATGGACTATGAACAGGACTTGTGATGTTTTCCAGCAAAAGATAAGGATCCCTAGTCTACAGACAGATTGCTTGCCTTGTCTGGGAATACAGGGTCCTTTATTTAGGGTACACCTTGCCTACATATTAAATAGTATGGGCAAGAGTCATTTCGAAAGTGACTATGTTTTAGCACTGTTAGCTTTATATACAGTAATATTTTATTTATTTTAAATTGTCATTATTGTTACATAAAAATAAAATAAATTCTGTTTGTGGCATGCTGACGACCCTCTGACAACTGCCTTAACTCTCATTACCCTGTGTCGTAATATTTAAGTATTCAGCTCTGTTTAAAATATATTTGGATTTTGACTATATATGTGAGTTTCTCACAAGCAGACAAAGTTGAATTGTGAAGGTAATATTCTAATCTCTTCTTTGCTTATGTTTTGTTGTCATTTTCTTCTAGACCAAAGTCAAATGCCCATGTTCAGATAGTGCCCATGTTCATAATAGTGTATATGGGAGTGGAGTCAAAAGTCCAGACAATCTTATCAAGATTTAATCAGACTGTGTAAAAGCTATAGCAGTGGTCACATTTAGAGGGTGCTACTATGTGAGAGGATAAAGGGCATGTTTTTTATTTATTTTTATGAATCTCTTAAAAGAACACACACTTAAAAACCACATCAAAAGAGTACTCGTATAGAACTCATCATGAAGAAATCTTTACATGCATTTATATAAAGACTATCAAGTTGCAAGCCTTCACAGCAGTTGCTGTATTGAAAAATAAAGGAATGGATTGTTTTAAATCATATTAACTTAAAACAAAGGTCACTTCAAGATTATTGTATATTAATTCAAATGTTCTTTATAGAGAAATAAAACATCTATTTTTCAAATTTAAACAGCATTGTGGCCCAAAAAAAAACATTTAAAAAAATCAAAACCTAAACTAGAATGGTAGTCGGAAAACATACCTCCATCACCCTTAACAGTTATCCTCCTGTCCTCCCTAAATATTCCTTCCCCATAGGTAATAATTTGAACAAGTTTAATCAAGATACATTTTCACATACAGTAATGTCGCCTACACCTTCCCATACGCATTAATCACCAAATGCAATGTTTAGCTGAAAACATACAGTGTGTATGACCTGCAGAATATAAACATATATGGTTGGTTTTGTTACTTTAGAAAATATGATTTTAATAAAATGTATATATGGAATAATAGTATCCACACTTACTTTAAAACTAACACCTGATATGTCAAAAAATATCTAAGTTGTGAGGGGTTTTGTATCATTTACACAATTCCATAAATGCCAGAACTACTTGACCGCATCTGAATGAGAAGCACTGCATTCGAAATGGTTATGGCTGAGTACAATTGTTTAGCTTATTGGTACAGAAAGGGTTAAATTACAGGTAGCACTTACCTCCAATGAGCTGAGAGGTGTATAACTACACTCTGGGTGTGTTTATATGGTATCCACTCTGCTGCTAGGCAAACACTCCCAGCTCAAACTGGGGCAAGGTGGATCATATGAACCTTTCTGGACACGCTGCACATGCACTCAAATCAACCTCTGCCTATGTTTTCTCCTTCATTTTCTAAACGAGAAAACTGACCTGATGAGCCTTATTCAATGTTTAAGGAATGATATGATGGCTATCTGTACTTCCGGAACACTTGGTGCAGTATACACATTAAGCTTCTAATAGGTAAGTTGTGGATGTTCTCTGTGTAACTATTAACCATAAAGAAAATGGGTCAACTGCGAGTCTTTAAAGTATTGTAGCAACAGGACCACAACATATCAACATTAAACTAAACTAAATGAACACACTTTTTAGTTTCACTTTAGTTTGTCTTATCTAATCTCTTAAGGGGAAATGTTAAACATGAAACTTGGATTAAGCTATGGTGATTTTGGGGTCACAGTTCAATTTTAATAATTAAAATGTGAGAGTCCAACAAATTCAGATGAAGGAAAATGAGGTTTAACATTTGTATTCGATGGTATGACTGATTTTAGGAAACTAAACACAGCCTAGTTCTGTATGCTACAGTCTGTCCTTGTGTATTTCAGCTGGTTGTGAAACAGTGATCAATTGGCATTATGTCCTGCAGTGGTTTTGCAGTTTGAAATGGGTGTGGTGTAAGAATGTTAAAGGAAGTTCCCTCTGGCTGTATAATTCATGAAAAAGCATGCCGTCTGGGTGTGTCATTTTCACCATATTTTTTGAAGGATTTGATAAATCCTCTGGGGTTAACTAAATATATATCAGACAAAAGCCTAGTTGTGTGCAATGCCATTTTCTTCCCTGTTATCGACTTGACATTCTAATATATGGACTGGCAATGCCCTCTGTATTCCTTGTCATGATGTAATTTCAGAAGTTCTGTTTGTACTCTGAATGTTCTGGTGATTATAAAGTACTTTTGGGCTTGACTGGGCATGCTAGAAAATGCTGGCAGGATTAATGATCGCAAACCCCAAAATGACTAGGTCCTGTATGACTGCATTCCATTTGCAACAAAGTATTCTGGGACTGGGACAATTCCCATTTCATAATAAAACCGAAAACAAAATATTGAATCTATATGTACCTGACCAGAAAGTACCATTTTGTTTGTCCTCAGACGTCACAATCATTTATTCTCTCAAACAATAGCGAGGGGGGAACTATCTTCTTCTGCGGTTCTCTCAGTTGCTACTCCTATTATTGATTCACGATTACCTGTCTGTGCTGCTTTTTTAAATGCCTTTCTTTACTCTGTTGAAAAATAACATATTTACAGTGGCAAGAAAAAGTTTGTGGACCATCAGAATTGTCTGCATTTCTGCATAAAGTTGGCCTAAAATGTGATCAGATCTTCATCTAAGATGAAGAGAACCCGATTAAACAAATAACACAAAAATTGCCTTTTTAAAATGTATTTACTGAGCAAAATGACACAACATCTAAATTCTTCGTTGGAAAAAGTATGTGAACCTCTGAGTTTGGGTGGCCCTGCCCTATGTAAAAAATATAAACCTGGGTCTTAACTATCAAAGTCTGGTCTTCACCACAGAGGTTTGTGGAAGCATGCCATGCCTCAATCAAAGGAGATTTCTGAGGACCTCAGAAAAAGAGCTGTCGATGCTCATCAGGCTGGAAATGGTTAGAAAACCATTTTGAAAGAGTTTGGGCTCCACCAATCCACTGTCAGGCAGATAGTGTACAAATGGAGAGAATTCAACACCATTGTTAATCTCCCCAGGAGTGGTTGTCCAACAAAAAAACACTCCAAGAGCAAGGCATACAATATTCAAGGAAGTCACAAAGAACCCCAGGGTAATGTCTAAGGATCTGCACACCTCTCTTGCATTGGCTAATGTCACTGTTCATGAGTCCACCATCAGGAAAACACTGAACAGGAATGGTGTGCATGGGAGGATAGCAAGGAGGAAGCCACTACTCTGCAAAAAGAACATTGCTGCCTGTCTAAAGTGTGCTAAATATCACCTGGATGCGCCAGAAGACAATTGGAAGAAGAATGCTCTGAGGACGGATTAATCAAAAATATACCTGTTTGGCTTAAATGAGAAACGATATGTCTGGTGAAAACCAAACACTGCATTCCAACATAAGAATCTCATCCCAACCGTGAAACACGCTCATGGCAGTATTATGGTTTGGAGCTGCTTCATGCCTCGGAACCAGGACGGCTTGCCATCTTTGATGGAACTAAGAATGATAGATTGTACCAGCAAGTTCTAAAGGAGAATATCAGAGTACCCGTCCGTGAACTGAAGCTCAACAGAAGGTGGGTCATGCAGCAAGACAACGACCCTAAAGACACAAGTCAGTCTACTTAAGAATGATTGAAGCAGAAGAAATTTTGGAATGGCCGAATCAAAGTTCAGACCTTAATCCAATAGAAATGTTGTGGCAGGACCTGAAGTGAAGAGTTCAAGAGGAAGCCCGCCAATATAACTGAGTTGAAGCAGTTCTCTAAAGAGTTACTGAAAGCAAAGGTTCACATACTTTTTCCGACAAAGACATTACAAAAGTATCATGTTTTGTGTGTTATTTGTTTAACTGGGTTCTCTGTATCTATTTGTAGGACTTAGATGAAGATCTGATCAAATTTTACGTCAAATTTATGCAGAAACGCAGAAAATTCTAAAGGGTTCACAAACTTTTATCGTCACTGTACAAACTGGCACACTCCTTTAGATTAAACCATTGGCATGGTGCTGGTTGTTATAAGAAATGGTTCATACAGCTGTACTCTGTATAAACTAGTCACCAGCTAATATGTATCACGATTTATATAACCTTGTTATTGGCCTAAACAACACCAACACTCCTTCCCTAATACTGGTGGGGTCCTTCCCTCAGCATCAGTTGTTGGAGCCCGTACTGGACATTTGAATCTGATGATTCAGCACAATTAATCTTTGCAGGCGATTGTCTTAAGAAAACGCTGTGGTCTGTGGCCCGCGAAAGACAAAACGGGACAAACATGATAAATTATCCAATCAAAATGCAGGGCGGCTGGTCTTGAGCATGGACCAAAAGTATGTTTCCAAAAAATGCAAAGGATTTATTGATAATCGGGCAAAGTATGTAATAAAATAGCAAAGGAAAAGACACAAAAGCTATATATCTAACTAACAGTGAATTCACTGAGGGATACACCCAAGATATGATTTGATTGTTATCATCTAGATATAGCTATAAAATCTGAAAACTGGAACATTTAAAAATGTTTCTAGTATCAACATGGAATGTAATAAAGATGGGGGACTGTATGTGTTCCAATATGGGGCCACAGAAAAATTAAGAGGAGAGTTTGCAGATAAAGGCATATGTAATGGTTACCTCATATGTGACGGTTACCTCATACATTTTAGCAAAGCTGGCCACAATTATGGACAAGGTAGACAATTGGTGACAATTATGGACAAATTATCTCAACACTTATGGAAATGTACTTAGTCTTCCTAAATGTACCCCTCTGCCTTTTTGTGTGTGCATAAGATGTTAGGGAATTACCATTTTCTGTTCCCTGTTAATCATTTTTTAAAGAAATTTACATAAAATGTCAAATGTAATTTCATCCAGCATTTTACTTGATATAAAAAAAAATGGGACAACTGTGAGTCTCACCCATAATACACATAAAATAATATACACAAATAATATAACCAAAACATATTGTTTTATGCATGTGGCCGGCATGCTTGCAAAATGCACGGAGGGAAATTGTCAGCTCCATCAAGGAACTTTCATTTACAAGGAACAGTTATTTTTTCAAGCTAGCAATAATAACATTAACCCACTTAGCACAAATTACGTTGTTAAATGACTACAAGCAGTTTGCCTGGCAGTAAGTCAATAATTCCACCAAAGAATGTATAATAATCGACCAGGTTTGTCTTGATCTGAAATCACTTGCCCACTGTGTACACTAAGAGCCGGTCCTTGATAAACAAGAACCTTCTGACAGTTGCAGCATTCTGCAAAGTGCTTCTAAATGTATGAACACATTTTTCTTGCCTTTCCCATTGATGTGTTTCATAAAATGATTGAAACCAGTGCCACCTTTTGCTCCTCGTAATGCATTTATAATGGCATTTGCTCACTCCGTAATCATTTGAATTCCTCATGCAGGCTGTTTCCCCAGGTGAAGGTGCAGGGAAATATTCACATTTGGAACATAAATTATTTCACAATATTGTTTTATGCAATAAATCAGATTACTTTATAGCATACATCTACTGTATTTACAAGGACATGCAAACACAGAGACCCAGGTGTGAACCCCAGAGTTATGATCAATATACAGTGCATTTACAATATTTCTAACAGAATCTTTTATTACAGATTTGAGTGTAAGGGGAAATCTGCAATGAATTCAGGATCTGTCGTCCAGATTGGAGAGAGGAGATCACTTTCCAGGTATCTGTCACTCAAAAGAAGGCTGGTAGATTAGATAGAGGCTGATTTCTGATTTATTCTAGGTATTCAACTTTATTTTCATGACCTGTTTGTTTCAGTCACCCTCAACCATTTCAGTAACCATTTTAAATAACAGGAGTTGCAAACATCTACATATATCTGGTGTACACAGACAATAAACACCCAGCAAACTATTTTGACTTCCATTGATGTATGAATTCACAAATTAATTTAAAATATATATGTAATCCACTTCATTTTCTAAAAATAACCTAAATTGGAAAAACAAATCCTCATCACAATATTGGGAACAAAAAATGTGGGGAAACTTGTAACTATGAAAAGAAAATGCCACAAGTGCCACAAGGTGGAAAGGCAGGGGCCATTTGGATAATGTCAATGTCCAGGGTTTAGACCGATCAAAAACATCGGCAGTCGCAATACTTTCAGACAAGTTTGACTCCTGACCAACACCGGACAGGGCAGCCACACTTTACTAGCCCCTTTATATGATTTGCATATTGCACTGAGAAATCCAGTGACACCCGAGCATCAAGGTGACCAGGTCATCTCACATATAATAAAATGGCTTCAGGGTGAAAGCATCAGAACCTAATGTAGACTTGTCAGCTTGGTGCTAAAGGACAAGCTTAGGGCAAGGTGTCATGCCTGGGTACATAGACAATAAAAACAAATATTTTTTTATGGCGGCAGTGTTAGCATAATGGTTAAGGAACTGGGCTTGTAACGCAAAGGTTGCAGGTTCGATTCCCAGGTGGGAACACTGCCGTTGTACCCTTGAGCAAGGTACTTAACCTGGATTGCTTCAGTAAAATATCCAGCTGTATGAATGGATTGTATGTAAAGAAATGTGAACTGTGTAAGTCGCTCTGGATAAGAGCGTCTGCTAAATGCCTAAAATGTAATGTAAATGTAAATAACCAAATGGAAATTGACACACGAATGCTCTGGATTAGGTGTGCAAAGCAGTTAATGTAGAGTGGAATATTATTTTGTGTATTACAAATGTAAGCCAGAATAATTTGTTGCTTTTTTATGTCTCTGTGTGTATTCATGTACCTACACACATTTTGTTTACACACCTACACATTTTTTTAACGTACTAAAGTGTTTCTCTTTATCTTTTTCAGGGCTGAAGTCTTGTCTTTGCTCAACACCTATAACTGTTTTTTAAAAGAGAAGACAAACCTACACTTAAATGTTCATGAGGTAAGATGTCACATTGCACTACAATTTCAGTGCATATGCCTTGTATAACCAGTGAATTATGCCACTATCATAATTTAGTAAAATCAGGCACAGGCACACAGAAGGTGCACCTAGCCTACTACCCTTGATCATTACTGGGTCTTATGTGTGAAGATGAATACTCTTACCAGAGGCTTATATTTGCCAAGTGGATACCATGCTGTTGTAAAATGTTCTCCACTAATTGTCCTGTTTTTGCTTTACTTGGAGAGAGGGACTGCCCACAGCCAATTAAATATAACCATTCAATAGCATAATGTGCCATACATATTTAAATCATATTTTCTGTAATATGACAGTAGAAGGCAGCAAGAGAGTCACGGAAAAAGATACAATGCAAAATAGCTGAGCAGCAAGCTGAAATCTTACATAAGTACATAAGAATACAATTCTTTTTCTCCTCCCATAAAATTATCCTGCCTTAAAGTTTTATTTCTCAGATGCAGAACTGCACATTTGGCTATATTGAATGTAATGTTGCTGGTTTACACTTCTGGATTTTGTTTAAATGCTTAGATGAGCTTGGATTACCTTATTAGATGTCAAGCTGTTTGTTAAACCCCCATCTGCAAATTTGTACCATCTGCAAATTTAACTAATTTGCAACTGACACCCCTATCAAGATCATTTATGTAAATAAAGAAAAGCAAAGGTCCCAACACCAATCCTTGTGGGACTCCTCTGCCCACAGCACCTTGCTCAGTCAGATATGATCCCTCCTACCTATTATGTTTGAAGATATAACCGGGACACCACGTCTGCATTCAGTATACTCTTGCTTTCCAGCATTTAACTCTTAGCGGACATAACATTTCTCCCACTCGAGGAAAAGCCACAGAAATGGCTCAAGACAAAACCCGAGACACCGAACAGTGTGTACTGAAGCATGTGTAAAGAAAGTTTACCACAGATAAAGATTACACAGCAATAAAGATACAACGATAGGCTACACTAAAACATGCGAGCCATGTGATACCCTACATTAATTAACCAACACAATGAACAGTATACACCCCCCCCCTTTTTTTACATTCAAGGGTGAAACTCAGTGACATAGTGCCTGAAACGATCTGGCCAGGAGCGTACCCGCACCGGCCGTGAAAGAGGTTCTTCAGCCAGAGGCTGCACGTCTGGGGCTCCAACCCCTGTGTTCGCCGGCAGGGCAGCTGATGCATCCAGGCACTCTGCAGATAAGGCTGCGGGGTTAGGAGTGTCAGTGGCTGACGCTGGTGGAGCTGACACCTTGGGCGCTTTTACTCTCCTAGAGATGGCTGGCATGCCACCTGGAACCATCGGTAAGGTGGGCAGGCCAGAGCTGACTGTGGATCTGGCATTTGGCTGTCCGCCTCCGGGGGGGGGGGGTAATGACCGAGGAGAAAAGGAGCTGAAGCTTGTGATCACGAAATGGAGTCGTCTAATTCTGACCCAATCTGAGGGTGGGGCCAAAATAAAATGGGCGCTTTTACGGGGAAAAAATCAGAAATAAATCCTAGATGTGTCATAGCGCTGCTTCACCTGCCACTGGTGAGAGGAGACCGTGCTGTGGGTAGAAGCAGGGGAGGCAGGAGCTGTGTGAGACTGGAGCCTGTCTAGGGGAAGCTGTAGCTCCCAGGCCTAGCATGAGGGATGCTGGTGAGCAACCAGTAATGGTGTGCTTTGTGGCCCTATAGTGCAACAGTGTTTGAAGCACAGCAGTGGAGAAATGGCAGCCATCCACGAGGTGCACTCTGATTCAATTCTTCAATGTTTGATTCAGGCCAGCGGTGTAGCCTGAGCGGCCCATGACCTGTATCAGACGTGGCTAGTAATGCTGTGAGGGCCTGGTGGTCAGTCCAGAGTGTGAACGCCCGGCCATAAAGGTACATGTGCCAGCGTTCACACCCCCAGACACATGCTAAATCCTCACGCTCACCCACTGAGTATTTCTGCTCTGTCGGGCTGAGGGCACGGGAGGCAAACGTTATGGGCTTCTCTATACCCTCCTGAAGCTGAGACAGGACTGCTCCTACGGCAACAGCAGAGGCATCACAGGGGGCGAGGTGAGCTGGGCTTCAAGGAGGCGGATGGCCTCTGTGCAGGCCTCTGTGCAGGCAAAAGGCATATCCTTTTTAAGCAGCTGGTGCAGAGGGGCGGTGGTGGCTGAATACTGGGGCAGGAAATGCAGGTAGTAGGCTGTCATGCCCAGGAAGGAGGCAACCTGGGCCATGGAGGTGGGCTCAGGGATGCGCTGAATTGTGTTGATGTTGGACTGGAGTGGAGTGAGGCCATCTGCTGACAGTTGGAAACCAACACATTCAATGACATGGGCAGAGAAGAGACATTTCTGTCCATTGAGGGCGACATGGTGGCTGGTCAGGGCTGTGAACACCTGCCCATAGGCCGGTGTACCACAGTGTCATCCAGGTAGATGGCTACCCCAGGGATCCCGGTGAGGACAGAGGACATCACCTTCTGAAAGCAACTGGGGGCTGAACTGAGTCCAAAAGGCATCCTTGTGTACCGGAACATCCCAGTGTGTGTGACAAATGCTGTGAGGTCCCAGCTGCTGTGGTGGAGAGGAACCTGCAGATAACCCTGGCGGAGGTCCAACTTAGAGAATATTGTTGACTATACTGTGTCATTAGTTCCTCTGATGTGGGCAAGGGGTATTTGTCTGGGATAACAGCCTTGTTCACCACTCTGAGGTCGACCCAGATCCGTAGGCCACCAGAATTATTTTTCGCAATGACCAGGTTGGAGATCCAGGGAGAGGCATCAACCGGCTCAATAATGCCTGCCTCCAGTAGGCGGCATAACTCAGCTGCAACATCATCATGGAGAGCCTGTGGAATGTGGTGCAGCGGCTGAATAGCGTGGTGATTAAAGACAGTGAGACAGCCCAGCCCCTCGAACAGTGTGGGCCATTTCTGTTGCCATGGAGAGCAGACGGTGAGGATCGCCGATCCACAGGAATCCAGGAGTGCGAAGCCCAAGCTAGTGAAAAGATCAAGGTCCAGCAGGTTGGCCCCCTGCCACGAGACAGTGAACATGAAAGCTGGCAGGGTCTTAGGACCGTAATGCACCGGTAGCTGAATTGAGCCCACAATGTCGATCCTGGAGCTGCCATAGCCACATAGTGTTGTGGATGGAGCACCCAGTTGCACATGAGAATAATTTTTTTGACAGTGGTTAAGTTTAAAAGTGACACAGTAGCCCCAGTGTCAATGAGCAGGGCATACACAATCCAATTAGACTGTGCAGGATTTATATTTTACAGGGCCAGATTGGACATGATGGATTGTAGTAGTGGGCCGATCAGTGGGAGATGAGGGGCAGGCCGTCGTGCAGCTGGGCCTGAGCAACATACTTTAGCGAAACGATTCAATTTTCTGCAGTGATGACAAACTTGCCCCCGCGCAGGACAGTTCTGTGCTCCTAGTGTGTGATGTGGAGCCGCAGTTCCCACAGATCTGTTGGTTGGTTGGTTAGTCATGTGACTGTCGAGTGAGCTGCACGCAGGGGCCTGCATCTGAAATGTCCGGGCACTCCGGGCAATGGAGCGCCTGTGCCACAAGTCCGGATGGCAGAGACGAGACAGGGGGCAGGGTAGCTAGCTGAGCAGGTCACTCTGCAGTGGATTCAATTTATAATGCTTTCCTATTGCATTTGCGAGAGTCAGGTCATCTGGTTCACCCAGTAGCCTTTCCCGTATTTTTGTATTATTAGAATGTTTGGCGAGCTGGTCGCGAAAGAACTCGTCATACATAATACCGAATTTGCACAGACTAGCTAAACACCGCAAGTTAGCTGGTGCACAGACTCACCCGTCTGCTGATGGCACAGACAAAAAATTATTCTCCGGAGAATGACACTCTGAGAAGCTAAAGGAGTGCAGGAGCAGAGTCCTCTGTCTGACCTCACTCACATCTTCCAGGCCCAAAGCAGCAATATAAGTTTAGAAAGATTCCAACCAGTGGGTCCACAGCATGGGAGGCTCACCAGGTGAAGCCAGGAAGGGAGGAGGCGGTGGAAGTGAAAATTCTGCCATTCTCGTTGCCAATATTATGTTTGAAAATATAACCAGGACAACACATCTGCATTCAGTATACTCCTGCTTTATTAACTCTCATGCCACGACACTCCTGCCCATGGCTCCACCCACTACCACATTGCATAGCAACCACATGTTCCAGTATTACCGTAAATGCCATAGTAAGCGGACATAACACTGCCATCACTCTTTGTATTCTACCTTGCAGCCGATTTGAAAGCCACTCTGAAATAGCACCTGCGATTCCTACCGATTTCATTTTGGCAATGAGCCTCTTGTGTGGTACCTTGTAAGATACTTTTTGGAAGTCCAAATATAAAAACTTTTGTTAAACATGACCTCCGCCTGAAAAACATGTTTGCCATCCCTTAAAATACTGTTACTTTCAGGGAATAATTCCAACCTGTCCCTAATAGTACATTCCACTATTTTACATGAGATGCAAGTTAAACTGACTGGCTTGTTAGTTCACTGGGTCAGTACAGTCTCCCTTCTTATACTGTATATTGGAATTATACTACCTTGCCTTCAGTAATCTAGAATGTATCCAGTTTTTAGGGGTTGCATAAATAATCTCCCCAAGTACCTTGAGTACTCTTGGATACATGCCATTGGGGCCTGCATGCTGGATGGTAGCACAATCTGAGGAATTATTTAGCTCCAGCAAGCACACAAGGGTTTATTTATTTCATCCACCAACAGACACCACTACAAACAATGGAAGCTTTATGGGTCTTGTTTACTACATGATCATATGTTTATTATACTTGTTATTCACTAAATGTAATGCATGGACCTCATTTCTTATTCGTAATATTATATATATTATATCCGTAAAAGTGAGTACTGCACTTTGACTATGAGACTAGAGCCCCAACTTAATCAGACCATGTCACATATTTTAGTTTAAATGGTGTGTTAAAACAATATACTTTCAGGGGAAAAAAGTTATTTGCGAGTAATTTGGCTCAAAGTACAACCAAAAGTGTAAAAATCCTGAGGTTGCTCTTGACCGACGTGAGTGGGAAATGGGCATGACTCATTACAGCAAACCGTGCTGAACAATAGGAAGGATCGATTGCCTTTTGTTCAGCACAGTGCAGCATGAGGGCTATACAGTGTATGCGTGCTAACTTTTAGACACTGAATAGACTGATGACGACTTTAAAACATCAATAGCAGAAAAGCACAATAGATCTATTAGTCCTGAATTGAGATTTGAATGCTGACAGCTGCCAGTTCTGTCTGTGCCAAAGGGATATGTTGCTAGCAGCCCTTTGCTTTCTAAATGCTTCAGGGAACAGAAGTTGCTGCTTTGCTTGCTAGTTCACCAAAGAACAAAATGCAAAATGCAATATTGGCAGTAGGAAGGCTATTTCTTTGTTTGTGCAAAAAATCACCTTTTCATTGTCTTCCAGGACATTGGAAATTAATTTCATTATATTTTTTGGTTGTACTCCTTGAAAAATCTTGTTTCATCCTGGTTTTTATTTACATTCCCTGAACACGTTTTGTACTGTAAGAGTACCTAATCAAATTTAGTATCTCCTTGTCCATTTTTCCCATCTGTTGACAGAAAGGAGGTGAGGTGATGGCAGAGGGCTTTCTGGTAATCTCTTGGGGAGTACGTAGACCCATCCGCTTGAAAATACAAGATGAAATACAAGCGCTGCCTTACACGACTCAAAGGTCACCAGACCCTATCAGTCCACTCGGATGTAAGAGGTTATGTATCACCTTTTTCTTGTTGTTCTTGTACTTGTTGTTCTTTTTCTCATCATAGTCATATCAACAGCGATCCAAATGTGTTTTAGAATATTGCTTTCCATTAGCAAAAAAGAAGGGTGCTGAGAGAAATTATATCTAAAAGTTTCACATATGATATTCTAATGGATAATATAAAGGTCAACATCACCCTAAAATCGAAATGTTGACATATTGACATATTGAACACTTTACATTGCAATGAAAATATTAATATAAGTATATTAATAACATGGCAGGTGATCTATAATGTATTTGTTCACACTGCCTCATTTGTGGGTAAGAAAGGAATGCATTGTGCATATACACCATTGCATTTGTAATACAATAAGGACAATGTATACAAAAAATATATATGGGTAAAAGTCTCCTTTAATGTGTAATTTCTGAAATCATTTCCAGAGGGATGACCCGTTGGGGAGAATTTGATGATCTTCTTAACATTGATGAAATGGCAGAAATGAATCTGGATGCTCCAGCTGAACCCACTAACCACAATACAGGTTCAAATTGTGAATTCATTCACATACAATTCATTGTATCTACATTAATAGGATCAGTGATTACCGGATACATGTTTCATACAGTAATGTTTGTTGAAGGTTGACAAGGTTTTGGGTCTCCACAGTAACATGAATCAAGACATTAAAAGTGAACACCCAAACCTTTATCAACACTACTAAATATATTTCAGATATAGGCCAAGTGACTAGTGATAATTCTCAATGCCACTCTACAACACACAAGTCACAGCAGAAATGCTGCAGCAGCGCAGCAAGCCTCACTAATTAAAAACACAGCGGATGGGGTAATCTACACCAGAAGCGAATGCATTGCGTCATGGGTGTGTTGCTGGAGCAGCACAGCATTGTCTTTCGTGTCTGTTCTCTGGTTCGCCATGCTGCCCAACAAAATTCATTGTTTTATTTATATTGCGTCATTATATTACTGCATGTGTCCCCCTAGTTCCCTCCTGCATTTGTGGAGAATATCAACAGCAGATATTTTAAGAAGCTGCTAAAAATACAGCAGCTAAAGGTCCTTTCATTTTTGTATTGCCATAGCAGAAAATAAACATAAAAGCAAGCCTTGACATGAACCTGACGGGACTGGTGTAGGCACAGGAGTGGCTTGCTGCGCTGCATGAAGTAGGTTACAAAACTATAAAAGGATTTTAAATTGGATGATTTTCAAAACAAATGAAGAGCTTATAATTCAGATGTATACTTTCATAAAAGCAAGCCACAATATACAAAATTTTATATTTTAAGTTTAGGAATATGTTACTGATTTATTGTTAATGACTTCCATAATATCTACTGAACTCAGTAAATAGGAAAATAATGAGTCTATACTTTCAGGTCATTACTAGTAATGGGGGTTACTAGTAATTGTGGTTCATGGGTGGAACAATGAAGTTGTCATTATCAGAACCAGTTGTTTTGCCAATACTTACCAACATTCTGGCAATACTTGGAGAGTATGCTTTTGATTTTATACAAGTCAACACGTAAGGACTTCATCCATTATGGGGCTCATAAAGCTCTACTCTTCCATCACTAGCTATTACCACCGTTGCTTTTTGCAGACTCAGGAGGATTGATATGTGACTGACAAAACTCATGTACAACTCATAACTGTGTACAGCTCTACAATGATACTGCCGCTAGTGAATTCCCCCACATTTGCACACATTTGCTACTTGTATCTTTTGAACATATACATTGTCAGGGAATATAAGAAAATAAGCACCTGTTTATTTTTGTGAAGGGTGTAGAGTATATGAGAGCAACACAATGAAAACCCCTAAGAAGAGTGTTGCAGCAGAGGAAGCCTCAAACTTGTTCCGCACCATGAGTGATGCCTCTCTGGTTAAGAAGAGGATAAAAACTAGGACAGCAGCAGAGAGACAACAGGCTAAACAGCACCGCTTCTCCATTAATGGCCACTTCTACAACTACAAGGTCAGTTTACTCAAGTGTTTGAAAAGTGGTATAAATATGGATTATTGAAATTGTATTAAAGATTGGGCACCAGGGATTGCGCGTGTTCATTTGCGATTAATCATCCATTGGGGTGCATAACTTTTAACATATAATTTTATAAATTATTTGACTCTTAGCAGAAATGTTGACAGTTGGTATTGTTTCAGCATTGGGATTCTGACTTTGTACGTTTTCTCCACGGTATAAAATCAATAATCAGTTAGCATGATCTGTAATTGTTTTTAGCGATTTTGTTTGGTTGTTTCACACCATAATGAAGCAAATCAGTCAATTCCTTTCAATTATCTTTAGACCTCCATTTTCACTCCTTCCTTTGCGACTCCCACCAATGTACGAATCAACAGCAGGATGACGACACATGAAGTTATAGTGCAGCTACTGCAAAAATTCAAGGTGAGTCATTGTTCTAACTTTTATATTTTTCTGTTATAAATTCAAAGTAAAGGCCTTGCAGTTATAGTAGTATAGTAAGTAATTGTGTAGTATAGCATAGTAATAGCATCCTGAGCCTAGCAGGTTAAATTCTCTGCTGACTAAAGGAGCACTCCGACCAAGATCTATAATTTTATGACATACTACTTACTATGTGTTTTTCAATCCATCCACATGGTGTTGTTGATACTTTTGCGGTTATGTATATTTCCCTATGAGCCGTGAGCATTCAAATGGCAAATATAATGGTAATCAATTGTCAAATAGCTGACAAAGACAAAATACACACCAAATACACCAAAATAACTTCTAACATCTTTTCTGGCCACACATTGACATTATGATAATTAAATAAAGATGAATATTAATTTGTTACGTCTTTATTTTTATTTTTTAAGCAATACTAGTGAAACAGCAAGTGTTGTAAGCAAGCGAGAGAAAATTAGTTAAATGGCATATTTTACTTACACTTCAGCAGCAAACCTATTAACTACTATTATGTTTAGCTAGCTATCTAACTAGGTAAGTTTATGTAATAAACATGAACTGTGAATCAAATAAAAAAGTGATCATAGAACAAGTTAGCTAGTGCTGTATGACATTACAGGCACCATAGCTAATGATAACTAGCAACATATTTTATGATTCGTGTGTTTTTAAGGATAGAAGTAACTTCACTATTATAGCTAACCAGTTAAGTTGTTAATATTAACTTTGTGTCATTCAGTTTTTAATAACTAGCTAGCTAAGTTAGCTTGCAAGGCAGATAATACAATTACAACAGGCTACATTACAAAACATTATATATAGTGTTACTTACTATTTTATATTATAAAACCATCCTTCAGAACCCCACCCCTTCGCATCCCAGTTCTGTACAATCTTGGCATGTAGATTCTTTGTCAGTTATTTGACATTTGGACGCTCACAGGGAAATGGACATAAATGCAAAAGTATTAGCAGCGGCATGTGGATGGATCGACAACACATACTGTAAGTAGTACATCATGAAATTATGTATTATTTGATGAGTTCTCCTCTGATCAAAGACATTAAAAATGGAAACCACTACCTCTTCACATGGCACACTGCATTAAAACAGAACTATCAAAGTATAAGCAGTAGCTGGCTACATTCTAATACAACGGTTACAGAAGATTTCCATTATAATTTTTTGGTTTCAACTAGCAACTCATCTGGATACAGTACTATACAAACCAACACTAAGCAACTCAAGCTGGATATAGTACTATATTGATTACATATGGCACCCAAACAATGATAATGATAATGATAATGCTTGACATTTGTTAGGAAACCATAAGAAGAACCGCAACATTAAGTAAACCTGATAACAATAGATAACCATGACATGTTTCACATGCAACCTAAATACAAAGCAGTGAAAGCAATGTCATTCACAGCACTACATATAATTTCACAGTTAATGAATGCATGGGTTTTAATTGTCACCTCTGGTCTTTGTTCATCGCAGATTGAGAATGATCCACATGAGTTTGCCTTGTATTGTATTCATCAAAGTGGTGGTGAGTTGTCTTCACATGTTCCGTCTTGTTGCTGGCACAGAAATACAGCCTAACTGAAATTCCTCTGCCCTGTCTTATGACATACTTCACAAAATGCACACCACAAAGAAAAGCCTTACAAAAATGCATTCATTATTTAACATTTCATAAAAACAGGCCACTTTTTATGGCAGCGGATTCATTTACTCCTTTCTCTTTGTTATAACATAAAATGAATGAGAGGATATTACATTTCTTGGATATCACATTTGGTTTCAATTTGTCATTTACACTTCCAGTTGTCATTAATTGTCCTCTACTCATATTTACATTAGAGAAGAGAAAACTGAGTGACTCAGACCTTCCTCTGTGGGAGCGAGTTCTTCACGGGCCTTCTGAGAGCATCATGAAGATGTTTTTAATGGACAGGGATGAACAGGAAGTCAGCAATGATGTATGTACCTATGCATGGTTTCTTTTGAAGCAATGACGTCTTCAAAATGAAATACACATTTCATTTATTGCTAAGACAAAAATGGCAAAATGCTACCACAAGTTATTGAGTATAGCTGTCATTGAATTGTGCTCTCTGTTAAGGTGGCACAGTATCTGAATTTGGAACTGCCTATTCTGGAAGGAATAGTGGAGAAGTTGAGAGAAGAGGAAAATAGAGAGATACAGAGAATCATCACAAAGTGAGTTGTAATATTTTTATTTCATGGTTATTAGTATTAGTTAGTACCATAGTAATACCATACCATACCTTAATTGTTTTTAACTGAATACACCAGTGTTCACGATAGTCTAAAATATGTCAACTTTATCTATTTCTCACTTTGGTTACACTCTCCAACTGTGTTTGCTTCAAAAGTAGGGCCATTTGTTTAATTATTCATTATACATTTTCTGTATAAATTATAACAGTGTTGGAAACGGTAACTTATGTAGCTGCATCTTTTAGGTTTCCTAAAGGATGCATATTTTTTGTACTTTAGATTAGATGTCTGTGCTTTCTCCCATATAACAAAAAAAAAAGTTGTGGGCCATAATCTTCATTCCCCTACTGTGAAGTCTACACATTCTACACAGATTCGCTGGGAGGGTCAAAACAAGCACACTCTACTCGTGTGACTAACCTCATCAAAGCTAGACATTAACTAACTTCATTGGGCATAGCAGATATGGTGGTTCACTAATTCAGTGATAGCTCAGTGTTATGTTAATGGCTGCAACCCCAGTCGTAAAATATAACTGTTCATTCTTTTTGGGGTAATACGCCTTTGTTGGGGATGAATGTTGATCTTTTCTTGTCTTTTTTTTAGCTAGTTTAGCCAATTAGAGGGGGTGGAGCATAGCCCATCAATTTCTTAAAGCCTTCCTGATTTAAAAAAACGTGTAGTTATTGCAATTGTTACATAATTATTAGATTCACTCTGTCTATTGATAAGGAAAATCTCCTCACAGTTTACAAAACATTAAAAATATTAAAGCAGTTCCTCACTTAAAAATGCCTTAGTATCTTAGTATGTCTCTCCACAAATGTCTCTTGACGAGACTGGCTTTTATAAACCAGCATAAGAAACTTGCTTATAGCCCTGTCTGTACCAAACACATCATTCTTTTTTTAACTTCAGCACATTCCTCTATTGTAGTGAATGGGAAGAGCTGCACAATCTATCATCCAGCATGAAGGCCACAGTACTTTCTGTGGGTCTAAATGGGTCTTCCTCTAATTTAACCTTCCTCTAGTGTTCGTTGCACCCCCCATTATTATAGTGTTCATGGCCAAATTTGGCCGGTCTGTTTTAACTGCTCTTATATGAATACAAAAACCATTCATCACCAAATGTATTTATTTATTAATATTTGCCTACACAGTTGCTTACTCATTGTGTTCAGAGAGTAAAATGAGAGCAGGGCACAAAGAAAGATGTATATATGGGGTCTGTGAGAAGATACTGTATGATACATTTTTGTGTGTGTGTGTATGGGTATGTTTTCCTCTTCCTTCTTCACTCCTATGGTGGTCATTTTATACCTGGAACACCACAGGTGTGACTAAGTTGACTAAACCACTCAAAATTCAATGAAAGTGGTGATCAGAAATTTGATATGTTCAAATGCCTAGTGTGGAGGAAAACATAAGGTCTTGCAATCAGATGAACAGTATTTATCATTTAGATTTGATCCGAACAAAAGAGGAAGGTTAACTAATTGAAGTCAATTCCCTATCTTACAATTGATTATAATGAGAAGATGTATTAGGCTTTTACTATATTCATATTGGTTATATTTTATGTACCTTCCAAACCAAGCATTCTTGTTTATTATTTTGATGAATCCTATCCATGTGTTAATCAGTTGAAGCTTTTGAATGCTGACAGGAATATATGTTTTATTACTGCCATGGTAATTTAGTATCTCTTGTGAAACTGTTGTAATTTTCTTTGATAGGTACAAACAACAGCAGAGACTTCTCTCACAGTGCCTGGGATCAAAGAAAATACCCAAAACAGAAACAACTGTGTAGAAGAGAAGCATGTGAGGAAAATTACCGTGTATGCGATGTATATTTTCTTATTTTAATTATGAACTGACAATGCGATGCAGTGGCAGTGACATTTTTAAAATATAATTTGAATTAAAAAGTACTTTTTCAGGTAATTTTGTTTAAAATTTGACCAATGTATGATATTATGTTCATGTACATAATAATAATAATAATAATACTATAGATGTTGTATTTTCCTAATTAAAGTTTTGGCAATTGTAAAATGTACTACTAAATGTACTATATATTGTGTACGTTTTCCAATAAAATGATCACCTTCTGTTTCCTATGATGTCGGTCTTCTATAATTACATTTAGAGCAGAGCCCTGCATGGAATTCCTGCCTGCATACATTTCTGATCATTCACAGTTCTTTTCCTTTCCCATGCAGAATTGGTCAAATACATGAGTATTAAAATATTTTGTATTTGAAAATGTCAATTTTTATGTATCTGACGACACTGTCCCAAAAAAGTATACAGGCCCAAACAAATGGCTTATATTCAAAGTATTTAAAATATGTCCTCAAAATACTACCAGTATTTTCAAAATACTTTTAAAATAAATTTCAAATACCTTGATAAAATCATATGCTCAAGAATGTATAGACAATTGGGAGTGATGAAAAGGTTATTAAAGTCCATAGATAAATGATAGAAAATAAGTAGTATGTTTATATATTTATGAGACTGGTCCCGTGCTTGCCAACAATATTTTTCCTTTCGCCGTGTTCACGTAAAATGCGTTTTTGTGTCCTGCACGCATCTGCAATACATTTGCCTCCATAAATCCTGTATACATAGGAAGCCAGTTACTGCAGGCTCTTTCATTAAAACAATTTCCAGTCAATAAATACAACCATTCACTGTATGTGAAAGATAAGTAAATAAAACAACATTAATAGTGTAATTTCATTATACATGGGTATTTGAATAGTACTGCGTATTCTTGGCAGCCCAATCCCACCCCCAGCAGAGTAAATGTGTTATATGCCCACTCCTCAGGGAAGGGCTTTTAGGGCACATACAGACAGGAAAAATGGACATGGACATTTTTTTTTTTGAAGTGGGGTACAGGCAGTGGCGATTTTAAGGTTTTAAAACAGGGCAGAAATCATTTTCTTTTAAATGTTTTTTTGACATTGATTTGAAAATTGTAATATTTTATCCCAACAGTAGGGGGTGCAAATGCACCCCCTGCACCTGCGGTAAAATTGCCACTGGGTACAGGGACTGGGCAGCAGAGAGGGTGGGGACAAGGTAGTTAGCTAGCTAGCATTATTTTAGTTTTGTGGAGAAAGCCTGCCTACTTCAGGGGACTGGTTGAACTAGAAGAAGGTCAGAGTGAAAAGTATCAACTCTTCAACTCATGCAGGAGAAGATGTTGCCGTACTCTCTTACGTTTGTGTCTGCCCTATGCCACAGGTTAGCTCCCATTGAAAACCATTATGTCCAGTGCATTTTGCCATATGCAGATACTTATGCAGGGCTCCAAATGGTTCTGAACTATTCTGCTTTCTCCTTCTCTCACCGCCTGCTCCCCCCCTTCCCATCAAAGTACATTTGTCCTGGGCCCACAACCATTGGTTCTGGTCTCACGTATATGTGGGATCCCAGTCCCATGACAGGGCTCTAGTTTAACGGTTGTCACATAAGGCTAATTTTGTTTATGAAATATATAAGTCAAATGCATCAAATGCGCAACCAGATAAGAACCAGACCCATACATACAAGGCATTGTAGCTGAAGTTTATTTAGCAGGAATAGCTGTATTTTGTTTTGGTTTCAGTCATAGAAAACCCAAACTCAAAGTCCATTCAATCTCATACATATTCATACATCTCTTCAATATTTCACAAAGTACTGGAAAGTATCCTGGGGCGGATTTCTTCAATGTGCAGTGAAGCTGTGTGGGTAAAAATCTTTAAATCTTTAAAAAGCTTAAAATCTATCTTAGATGGTTTAAATATAAGATTTTTTTTTTCTTCCAATTTTTATGAGGTAATCATATTGAATGACAACTGCTAGGTCATCTCTGGGCACTTTGGTGAAAACGATTGCTCATTTTGAAAGCCACAATTTCCGTAACATAACGTTCCTCCCAGTCGTAAAGATATTTCCAGACAGTGTGACTGTTCAAGAATATGAGACGAGCAGTACTTTGGGGAATAAATGAGGTAACTGTTAGTGAGAGTTGATTGCCACTGGAAAAGTAGGATCATGTCTAAAAATAATTATAATGTTGATGATGGTTTACCGCTATGTACTTGCCGAGGTCCCTGCAATTTGTAACGTTGCCTGGTGGATATTCTGACACAAACAAGACGACTGCGAGGAGAATATTTTAGAGCAGGCACTGTAAACCATTCCCCCTAAAAACCATGCAATTTGAATATTATAAATATTCTGAATGATAACATGTGTAGAACCTGGCGGTTTCCTCGAGTCTACAATTGGGCATTCCATAAAATAAACAGAGTATAACTCATTGTGCTGTTTGGAGGGCTGTACTCTCAATCAAATCAAATCCTTCTCCAGCAGAGATTGCATCTCCAACAGGAAGGTATGAGTGTGCACAAGCTCCCCCAACATTGTGGCGCAGGCTCCTGTGTACAGATTGGCATCAAAATTGTAGTACCCTCTGGGCAATATAGCAATACAGCAATATAGCATGATCCATTGGTCTCTTACAAACTTTCTGAGGTGCTCATCTATGTTATTATGAACAATAAGTGCTCCAAATCTGAGCAGAATTTAAAGATTCTGTCAAAAATCACCTATAAAGAAATACAGGAAGAAAGAAAAAAAAAACTAAATAAGGAACTAGAACCAATGTAATATATCATATTTTAATTATTCCAGTTTGAAATCCTATCAAAAAGATGCTTGTTTTTCAAAAACTGTCCTTGTTGTTGGTGTGAAGAAGTATAAAGTTATTTCTTGCAGGAGGAATCAATTAATTCATGTTTGTCATTCCGTGGATTGAAAGTGACCTCAAATGTACACATCAGACGCTGCAGAAGGAAAGGATCGTTAAACAAGTTACTCAAAAATAAAATAAATCCAAGAACAAGTAATGAAGTATTAAAATGGATTATGTTTTTTTCTTTGTAAACTGGGATACTACACAATCTAGTGATATACTGTGTGTATATATATATATATATATCAAGGACAACACGTGTTTTGTTGCATTTAAATAAAATTACCTTTTTTCCCAGAACACAGGATTCCATGCCAACATCCGCAGATTTAAGGCATTTTGTCTTTCCAATTATAGCATCTATCTTGTATGTAATGACGTTAGTAACCTATCATTTTGAAACACAAGGGAGACATTTAGTTAATGCATAGCATAAAATGTACAATTGGATAAGATTAAATATACTCCAAATGTAAGGATTCTAGTGTAAACTATTTACATATTAATGTTTATTGAATGACTGCACACCAGAATAAAAAAAAATATATATATACATTTAACTGGAATTTTCTGTAAAAAGTATATAAGTAAGGCTGAAACAATGCATTGATTTATCAGAAGTTATCGATGACTCCTTTACATTCATAACTAAAATGACCATGCCAGGTATGAATGGTATTCATTCATACCATAATGCAGGTTTTCTTGCATTGTTATTTGATTTATTGTTTTCTTAATTTCTATTTACTTTCTTTACTATTTCAACTTTTAAATTGTACCGTCAGGTCCAATGTGTTTACAGCAGACGTGTGTGCTAGGTTGAGTACAAGTGTCTTGTACCGGTACATTATATTACCTGTGTCTCAGCAGATGTGACATTGAGCAGCCTGAAGTACTTCTTGGACTTGGATCTGGTGTTGAATTCCTCCACTGCCTTTTTGGCCACCTCCTGCACTTCAGGGCTTTGGGGATTCATTTGAAATGAACCGCCAGGAGGTTGTATGTCCCCTGTAAAATATTACATTCACATATCAACACTTTCCTAATAAAATCTAAAATGCATTCAGATTTTATTAGCATGTACCTTTCACCAGAAAAATACACACATATATTTCTTGATATATTTTTACAAGTAAAGCCTTGTGTAAAGTAAAGTAAACTTGTGGCCACAAATGAATAACTCATGAGAATGAGATCCTGGCCATGAGATCTGTTACTACTTAAGGTGCCCTATGACTGCCAAGATGCATGTCAACAAGCCAGGATGGCAGAATTTTGTAGATCGTGCTGTGCGCTGAGAAGAACATGCAGTACATCATTAAGAAGATCCAAAAAATGATAAATAATCAGCTTGTGAGCTGGAAATGAAGAAATCAGAAATGACTGAATGTTTAAACGGACGGATTTTAACCAATGTATCTCAAAAGAAGGTTTGTATTCTTAGTGAGCTAGCTAGATTTTATTGCTTGTGCATTCAATTTAAGCTGATTGAATAACAAAATTTGTAGATTATGGCCAGCAAGCAATACTTTTTTTCTTACAACCTGTTTATAGATATCGGTGCATTAACATGTACAGGTACCTGCCAAGATAAAGGAAATTGTATAAAAACAGTTTCCAGTTTCAAATTATTTTGACTACCATAGCTAGAAGAAGAGATCTCAGTGACTATGAAAGAGCTTCAGTGATGAAGACTGCTCAACTTTTTAATGTTTCATGAGGAACAGTAGCTAAGGTGATGTTGGCATGTAAGTCTGTGGGAAAGATATCATAAACTAGGGCAACTGTGCTTGAGAATGCATACTCCTCGACTGTGTGTCTATGCATTGATTCAAGATTGAAGGCAAGACAGGTGAGTAACTCTGAATCAGTTGACTGAGAATATCAATCATGGGTGTGAGGAAGCAGTTTGAAGTCAGTTGAGAACTTCACAGAGAGGGATACTACAGTCAGGTTGCAGTGTATGAACCCCTTAAAGTCAGTTGTGAACTTCACAGAAAGGGATACTATGGTCAGGTTGCAGTGTTTAAACCCCTTATTACAGCTAAACATAGTAAAGTGGTGCAAAGAACACAGACAGTGTTCTATTGAGCAGTGGAAAAAAGTCAGATGAGTCAGACTCATGGTCAGATGAGTCAGACTCATGGTCAGATGAGTCATCCTTCACCCTGTTCTCAACAAACAAGCTGGCAGACCAATGTCTGATGCACATACGAAAGAAAAGAAACCTATTACAGCTAAACAAGTGCTTGTTGCAAAGAACACAGACAGTGTTCTATTGAGCAGTGGAAAAAAAGGGTTCTGGTCAGATGGCTCTGTTCTAGTGCATGTCTGGCACATGAAACCTATAGGTCCAGTTTTCCTGTTCATGGTTTAGGTGTACTCATTTTCCTGTCATGGAAGGCCAATAAATACAAAGCCATTCTGAGTGATCGCCTTCATGCTATGGTGAAGCATTTCTATCCCGATGAGAGTGGTCTCTTCCAGGATGAGAGTGGCCCCATCCACAGGGCAACGAATGGTAACTCAATGGTTTGATGTGCATGACCATGGCTATCTCAGTCATCAGATCTCAACCCAATTGAACACTTATGGGAGATTCTAGAACAGCTCCTGAAACACCACAATCAACAAAGCACTAAATGGAATTTCACATGGAAGAATGGTATGGCATCCCTCCAGTAGATTTCCAGACATTTATACAACCTATGCCAAGCGGTTCTGGAGGCTTGTGGTGGCCCAACTTTTTGTTGGTGCTTCCTTTATTTTGGCAGTTACCTGTATGATGTAATTAACCAGTAAATTCTAACTGTGCGGTCGAACAGGTCTCTCAGGTTTTACAGTAGTTATTGGCATCGGTCAGTGCTTTTTGGTGTGCACGTCATTCATTTCCCCAGATTTGCAGATTTTACTTGGCGAACAGCCAAGTGAATGCCCTATTGGTTGCAACAGATGTTTTTCAGCCTAATAAAACCAATCTATTGTACTTAACCATTCAGTTGATCCACACCGAATGTTCTGCTCTGCTTGGCGGTTCTCCCAAATGGACAGAGTGGAATTTTCCTCTCTGATGTAAACACAACGTAATGCCCGATTTCAGGGGTGCCCTGGCCTTCTGACTAAAATAATATAATTGAAAAATGTACAGTCTAAAATTTTTTTTTTTTTTTATTAATGTTGAAAAATGTTAAGACATTTTTTTCACTTTGAAGTTGTAGGTTAAAATGTGTAAATAAAGGTGGAAAAGTCTGATTTAATATGTTTTAATTCCATGCTGTAAGGCAACAATAGATGACATTACATTTTTGAGATGGTGTAGAATTTATAGGGGCTGTATATTTGAAATTTACATTAATTCATAGTTTGGAAATGATATTTTAGAAACAATAATTGCCAACTGGTAGCTTTGATCGTAATACATAGCTCTCTATTTAAAACAGTTTGTTGGGCAGCCCTGCCATGAAATATTAATGAAAGAACATCACTGTATACCTCATTAAAGTTAACTAGTCTTGGTTGTTTTCCTGGTGTTGTTGCACCCCACAACACAACTTAAGAGGGACAGCCACCACCATCTTGTTTCCACAAGCTAACTACTTAAAAATAACCTCTGAAAAATAAAGCTACACAATATTATCTTATTATGGCTGACAACTTTACATATAATTAAAATCTAAACCATGTCCCTCACGGAAATCAATGGCAGATGTAAATAGACTGAGTCTATGGGGTTTAACTGTAGTTTTGAATACAGTGTTTCATGGCTGGCACCTGTTGGCCATGAATTGTTCATTGAATGAATTGAATTGGATTGAACTGAAACAACAGGGTTTAAGCAACAGGTCGCTATATCTAATAAAAAGCAATTTTTAAGAAGTTTGTGTTGTAAATAGAAATAGGTTTCACAGAATTTCTGTACAACGAAAGAGCAAGCTCAACTTACTTGCTGTGATCAGTTCTTCTTCCACCGGCTGGTCACCATTCGAAAAATGAAGCAATGGAATTATAGAAAGCATCAGAAATGCACAGAGACCCATAGTTCCAGCAGCTTGTCGTCCGTAGAAGGGCACAAGACCGAATGGCAGAGGCCTGGAATGTTTTACCAGCCTGTGAGGTCCACTCCCTTCCTGGCAGTGAAAGGTGGGAGTGTGCTGTGATCACAGAAACACTTTCACACAAAAGGGAGTTTCTCTCTGGCCTTCTGCGTCAACCAAAACAGTCAGCTCTCAAATAATGAGTCACAGAGTAGTCCCTCCCTTCCCAATCCAGAACAGTTCTTTGAAACATAAGCTTTTTATTGCCGTAATCCAGTGGCAAGCTGTCGTCAGGCAAACCCGGTTTGCGGAACTCTATTTAACTGATAATGAAGCATGCTATTGCGGTTGTGTACCCCTCAGTTTTAATGAAATGAATGGTGGGGAGAGCACATTAATGCAAGATGCTCTCTGTGTGAGGGAATCTGAACCTCATGAAAATATCAGTGTTTTTTATTTGTATGCCAGGGTAGGACTCATTCTTGTTCCTTGAATTTGATATGACAGTACATTTGAGGAATTTTTAATGTATAATTCCTCAAATGGAGTATAAGGGCTCTATTTTGAGGACACAAAGGGGTCATTTGCAAGGGCAAGCACTGACACGGATCAAAAAGGACTGTTTCGGAATCAGTTTTTGTATTTTAACAACGCAAACTCTTATGAAACCCTCTTCCTCACCCAAGAGGCCACACAACTCCTGGTCCAGGCCCTGGTGATCTCGCGTCTGGACTACTGCAATTCCTTGCTGGCAGGCCTACCGGTTTGTGCCTAAATTCACCCACGTTACCCCTCAGAATGCTCCTCTCTGCACTGGCTTCAATCAACCTAAGTTCACCCATACCCTCAAATCACTGGTGCTTGGCTTTCAGGCGGGTAGAGGAACTGCTTCCCCTTACCTACAGACACTCATCACACCCTACACCCCAGCCAGACCCCACCACTCAGCCTCCTCTGGAAAACTGACTGTCCCATCACTCCAGGCCCCCGGCAGCCACTCCTCGTGGTCTCGCCTCTTCTCTGTCCTGACCCTTTGGTGGTGGAACGACCTTCCGCAATCGGTCAGGACCACAGAATCACTTGCGATCTTCCACAAGCGACTCAAAACCCACCTTTTCAGACCACTGAATTCTGTTAATCTAGCCTATTGTCATCACCACTGCCGACTTGCTCAACACTTCTTGTATATGTATCCCTGCCTTCTCATTTAATAAAAAATATAAAAATTACTAACATTTTCCTTCCCAGTGTTACAGGTATGGTATGCAGCTGCCTACAACGATGTCTATCGCTATATTACTGCACTGATCTCATGAGCAAACTATGATTGTTCCGACCATGTATTAATGCACATCTTGTAAGTCGCTCTGGATAAGAGCGTCTGCTAAATGCTTACAATGTAAAAATGTAAATGTATGAAACGTTTCCGTTTGTAATTAATTGAAGGTGTGGTGAAGGTCTGACTGCACTGGCAAATCATGATGCTTTTTCCTCTCTCTGTTCACGTGGTACATGCTCTCTGCCCTAGCTACTGTAAGATATTGAACTGTAAGCAGACGGGTAAATCATATCACAATTACAAGGGATCTGTGCGGCCAAATGGAGACAGTAATTGACATATGAATAGGTGATTGAGAGGAAGAGATAGAGAAACTCCTGAAACCAACAATGGCCAGTAGAATACATGGATAGGTGATCAAACGGCTACTCAGGCCTACCATTTAGACTTGATCAACAATACAATAGACTGTTTCCTGGCTAGGCCCCGGGAACTGAATCAATCACACCCCCCCTAGTGATGAGCAGACTGATTGATTTAAGGAAGCCAGTGTCTGGCCACCTTAAATCAATCACATTATTTCCGAATACACATTTCTGTTTCCCGCCTCAGAAAACAAAGCTGAAAAATGTTATTTAGAGTCATTCAGTTGGGAGAAGGGCATTCAGATGAACTCCGCTGAGTCCAGAGTGCTTGCTGGTATTCTTGTATTGCCTGTCATTTACTTTGTTACTGTCGCTACCGAAATAAAACCTTCTTCATCAAGATCAGAGTGCTGCCATATTTCTTACACTACTCTAATGTCTGATTGTCCATAGTAGGATACAAAATTAGGTTGCAAGTGTTTCTGCTGAAGAGTTACAGATAAAGGTTGTTCATTCATGTTTTATTTATTAAACATCACATAAATGCATGCCAAATTTAATTAATAATGTTATGAAGTGATGTCTGCTAATTAGCCTCATAATAATAATCATCATCATTATAATAATAATTATCACAAGTATTACAATCATACTTGTAATATATATAATGGAACACTCAGACTTGTGAATGTCTTTGGGTGTGTTTTTTCATTCAAGTACTTAAAATTAAGTTGTTTTTCTCTCAATGGGCACATACAGCTTTTCTTAGTGAGGGCTTTCATGTTATGCCACCCGCCCTGCCCAGACATCTGAAAGGCTTGTTAACAATGAATGTGTTTAAGCTGTCTTTAAGTTGTGATTCTGTGTGGCCCAGTAGGTAGAGCATGGTGTTGACAACGCTTAGGTTGTGGGTTCAATTCCCATTGGGACCACATGTACTGAAAAATGTATGCATTCAGTACTGTAAATCACTTTGGATAAAAGCGTCTGCTAAATGGAATATGTCATATATCATATATATATATCATGCTTCATGTCGTCGGTCAGTACACGTGTTGATGCACAGGGTATAATCCCAATTCGTAATCAGTCTCATACTTTAGTCATACAATTTGGAATTTCAATTCTTAATGGTAAAGAATGAATCAAACCAAAAATGTGTATGAATTCAGCTTTTGATCAAAACCTTTAACTTCTTGCTTAAAATGTAATTTAATTATATTGGGCATTTAGCTAGCTGTAGTAGTTCCTATCTGGCTTGTAACGTTCTTCTCATGGGGGGTTTTCCGGAGAGTACCGGCAAAGGTTAAAGGTTACGTGTCAAAAAGCTCACCACGAAGTGCATCCCATTACAGGACACGATTGGCCATGCTATCCGTGCTTCCATACTCCAAAGTGTGTACTTCGAGCAAGAACTGAAGTGCGATCTCAGGAGCACGGTAGTACGGAGCATGGAAGTATGTGGTTTGGGACACAGGTCTTGGGAACACCGTGATTTCGTCTGACTTTGCAAGATTACATTGTTGCACCAGATTTATTTAGAAGGCCGCTTAAGTTCATGTTCGCTAGTTATCGTCATTATATCTCCCTCCAGAAATAATACTGAACGGCCTCCCACGTGGTCTAGTGGTTTCAATGTCCAACGCTGGCCACAGTGACCGGGGTTCGATTCCCCGGCCGCACCGGTTCTGTCCGGGAGTGCCACCGGGGGCATCAATTGGCTGTCCACCCCAGGGAGGGGGGAGGGAAGCCGACAAGACGTTCACCGCGCACAGGAGTGGCTCTGGGGTGCCGAAGTTACGGTCGTCGGCTCGGTGAGTGCCGTCTCGGGGGAGATGATACTCCGCCTTCGTCGCCGTCGGTCACAGGGCTTCAGCAGCTAACTATGAGGGAGGGATTGACCTGAAAATAGCAGATGTAATTGACCCTTCGCTAAACCACGCCCCCCTTAGTTATTGTTGCTATGTACGTCAAGCTTTCGGAGCCAGCATGGCGCTCCCACTGTCACTAACTGCACTCCCTGGAGAAATATTGTCCAATTTTTGGAAAATAGAAAAAGCGATTTCAGATAGAAGCAGACAGAAGGGTATACAATATGCATTTGAAGGTTATATTCAAGATATCACACTGACTCAGCAACAAAATGACGTAAAAAAAATTAAGATAGAAGCGAAAGCCTACAGATCAGAGTAAAAGGGATCATCACCGGGCGATTAAGACAGAGGACAACGACATTAAGTTACACTGTTCCTGTAAAGCTGGGTAGGTCTCTATTCACTATTACAATCATTAAAAAGCAAAAGCAGTAGGCCTATATAACGTTACATTCAGTAGTAAGTTAGCTAGCATTAGCTAACTAACGTAACATTAGTCGCCTATAGTGTGCTGTAACGACATTACTCTGTTTAACTTGTACCTTATCCTCTAGCTAGCTAGCCAACCAGATCTCTCATGAACTTACTAAATCAGCTTGCTTGCTAGCTCACTGGTTAACTATTTTCGCAGCCAACTACCTAACTAGCAAGCTATTTAGTGCTAGCTAGTAATGAGCCTGGCTCACTTGACAATGGCCTGATCTTAAACACGGTAGCTAGCTAGCTAGCCAACGTGAAGCAGATATCTCAAGTTTAGCGACACGGTGATGTCACCGACATATAAATTCGCTATTGACCAGTATAACGTAATACTGTTTACTAACGCGATGTGGAAGTCGGTATTAACGAGGCATAGCTTGGCATCTGCCGCAGCGAGACTTCACAAAGCCTCAAACTTGCAGTAAAATATTTGCGCTGTCGTAATTATTATATATATAGGCTATGATTAAAAAAACAATTCGCTTGGACGAATGGAGATTCGCCAGGTGTTTCGGGCATTTCAGTTACGAAAGGATTGGAATTAGGCAAGTTTAGGACCGTTTCGTGTATACGCGAGCAATTCAGCCTACACTTTTCAGGGTTTGATTTAGGTTTTATAAAGGGAAAAAAAACGTATATCTCCTTCAAACCTGTCTGGGTAACGAGTGTCACTGTTACACTTGCCCCAGGCACAACGTTTAACCATAATTTGCTAAAAATCCATAAAAACCAGCTTGAAAATGAAGAAAATGTCAAATTTTTGCGTGTAATTGAATGGAAGGCAGGAAAATAATGTCGGAGGAACTGTCGGAGTATGTAAAACATGCCGCTGTGATTGGCCAGTTTGCGTTTTGGGGCGTGGTTTAGCGAAGGGTCAATTGGCTACCAAATTGGGAGAAAAACGGGATAAAATAAGTACAAAATAAATGAATAAAAAAATAACACTGGACAAAATTATTGGCCCTTTTTTGCCCTAAATTACAATTGTGCACTAAAATATTAGCTTAAGTAGGCCTACTGGCTAGCATGGTTAAAAATAGATATCCAGTCAAAAACATATATATTAAGGATGTTAAAAAATATGTTAATGATCCTAGTTTTTCAAATATATATATATATATATAGGTTGTTACATTAGATATATATATATATATATATATATATATATATATTTAAAAATTATGAATGTACACATTTACCTGAGCAGACATGGATGGTTGAATGGACTGGTAAAGACCGGAATGGAATGGTGGCAGTGTGGTATAATGGTTAGGGAACTGGGCTTGTATCGTTAAGGCTGCAGGTTCAATCCCCAGGTGGGACACTGTCGTTGTACCCTTGAGCAAGGTACTTAACCTGAATTGCTTAAGTTAATATCCAGCTGTATAAATAGATTGTAAATAAATGTAAACTGTAAGTCGCTCTGGATAAGAGCATCTGCTAAATGCTTGCAATGTCTGCTAAATGCTTGCAATGCAATGCAATGTAAGACTGTTACTGTACTTGCTTGAAATGTTAAATTAAATTACATAACAATTTTATGTTTTTAAAAGGGAAGAGTGTTTAATTGTATTTAAAAGGTTAAATACATACATGCCTGCACTGATCAGAGTTAGCACGTTGTTGTCACAACCCATGATTTGTTAGTGGGCAGGGACACCCACAGGATGACCACTTCTCCCAAGTGCTTTCATTTTTCCATATTTTTCAACTGACGAGGCAAAGCGGTTAGATTCCCTAGTCTCTGTAGAGGAGCAGAAGGAAGCTGCTGCCGTTTCCAAACAACCAATTTGTTTCCAAACCTTGGAAAATTATGAGAACATTGGCGAGGTGCTTAAACTATCCACCAGAGGGCAGTGTGTCATAATTATCATTAGAGGACTGAACACATCCAGTTGCATCGGTGCATTGTCCCATTGTCCCACAGTTCTCATTAGAAAGAGGCATCTGGTACGGCTACTTACATTCTCAAATCTTTCTTGCAGTTTCATCGGCACTTGCACCGGCTCTTTTAAGAAGCTCTATTATTTTCATTAAAGGCTTTGTACATTAGATTTCTTTATTTTCAAACAGCATCCTACTATATATTTCTGATATTACCGGGTAATTTCCTCATACATTACAAATATTTAATAAATGCAGCTCTTTATCTGCTTTAATTATTTAGGCAAAGTGCTCAGATCCAATGCCAATCTTCAGGTATTGCAATTAGCCCTAATTCTAGGTACATTTGTCAAGATCATCTTCAAACTTGTGTTTATAATATCAAGAGGCATTTAGTTAAATTATATACCTTTCCATCTCACCCTACATGACAAGACAGCCGCAATTATAACTGATATCCTCTCACACATTTGTTTCCAATTTTCTATGATCCTACTATCTTCCCCTCCCAGATTCCTTGGAGAGAATGATGCAATCTGTAGGAAATATACACATTTCTTTTAGATGCATTGCCAGTACTAATTTTATTGTGGAGGAATACAGGATGAGTAAGCATTAGGTATAAAAAGGAACATATTTGTTAGTAATTATAAACGCTGTGATAGATGCAGAAAACATGTATCATCAAATCAGCTTGCTAGCTGCTAAAGTAATCATGCTCCAGAAACATTTTGCATTCCTTACTAAAATTCACCAATATTCTTATGTGATCATAAATACATGCACAGGTGACTACCAAAATAAAGGAAACGCATCATTAAGTGTCTTAATAGGGCATTGGGCCAGCAAAAGCCACCAGAACAGCTTCTATGTGCCTTGGCATAGATTCTACAAGTGTCTGGAACTTCCACAATAAATTCAATCACTTGATGTTTTGGCAGTTACCTGCATCTACATGTGAACTTGAAAATGCATTAAAGTGGTCAGTTCTCTAATTGCAATTCCATTTCATGGCAACAAATCTATGAGAGGATGCCCTATATACTGTATAGTCTCGCTGCTATAGGTACCATAGCAATGCTTGATATCACTATTATTCAGTGCTCTGCACTTCCAATCATTGTGTTTGTAAAATGGTAAGATGAAAACAGTGTAGTGGCATTATCATCCATGTCCACAGGCACGATGCACCCCCCCCATCCCCCGTCCCAGCAGCCCACACACACAGTGCAGTAGATATGCCATTTTACTGTGGTAATAGACATGTATGCCAGCCTGTTTGTGAAATTGTCAGACCTTAAATTAGAAGCAGTGATGGGGAAGATCATAGACTAGACTGCATTTTATTTGCCAGAGGGCTAACTTTTATCCCTTTCCTCTCCTCTCTGTGGTATGCAGCGGTTTCTCTTTCTCCCTTCGGCATGTGCAGCTCTGAAAGCTCTCTGCGATACTCACAGGTTTCACTTGCTCGGTTGTTTGCTGCGTGTCTCCATCCACAGGCTGGTTAATGATAGCCTGCCTAGTCTGGAGATCGAAATACTGGTCCCCACAATCATCATGAAAAGCAAGTTTTCCATCAATTATTTCAATTGGCAAAACAGTTGAAATCTATCTCGGAACATTGAATATGTGCCCATATTTACTGTGTAAACATACATATTCATTATTTAAATGTTATGTTACGCACTTAAAAATTGATCTGAAATACCACCTCCGATATGCATTTTCATCTTCAAACATATTTGGGTATGAAACCACATGCAACTTCTCTTGGGTTGGTTTCCTCTATAGCTGGCTTCATCTGTATTACTCTACCAACCTTGCTGCATTTATGATCACTTAAATCAATGAATTATCATAAAAATGGTGTGCCATTCTGAAATGCCTTTTGAAAATGATGTGGTGCATATATTGTATGTTTACATAAGTAAATGCCAAAAAATGCATCTAGCTTCACCCCATACCATTAGAGGTGGGATGAGCATCAAGTTATATTTGTACAATAAACTGGCCCTCTTTACGATTTGAGTCCACAGTCCCACTGTATAAATATATGTATAGTCCAAAATACATAAATACATGAGAAATGTATTACATTATTAAGCTTGGAAAATCCACTGATCTGAACAGATAACCTCATTACAGTACAGGTTACTGCCAAACTAAAGGAAACGCTTGAATGAGAGATACTGATAGCAGTTATGGTTATATGGTTTGGGCGTTATCGTCGCTAAATGGTTTTATGAGCATGAAAAGAATGTAAACCATATGCCGTGGCTGTCTCAGTCACCAGATCGCAACCCTATTGAACACTTATGGGGGATTCTGGAGCGGTAAGAGACAGTGCACCTTAAAACAGAAAGACAGTGTTTTCCACCACCATCAATAAAACACCAAATGATGGAATTTCTCATTGAAGGATGGTGTTGCATCACTCCAATCGAGTTCCAGACATGTAGAATCTATGCCAAGGTGCATTGAAGCTGTTCTGGCAGCTCGTGGTGGCCCAATGCCCTATTAAAACACTATGGTGTTTCCCTTATTTTAGAAGTTTCCTGTATATGTTATTTATTTGTGTTATATAGCTGTATGTTATATAAACTTTGATAAGGGAACACTGATCACTTGTGACATCACACCAGCTAGACCGTTCAAATTTTATTACATTCGGAAATGATTAACCGGGAAATCCATTCTTCCTATTACATTATATTACATTAATTAACAAGACGCTCTTATCCAGAGCAACACACAAGAACACAAGCGCTCTTACATGAGTTAAATGACCAACAGTGATAGATCTAGGTAATAACACGACTAGACCCAGAGTGCATGTGCAACTTCACTAATGCATAGGCGTAACAAGTGGGGGGGACAGCGGAGACATGTGCACCACCCCCCCCCCCCCCACCCCCCCCCCCGCCCCAATTTTCAAAACAGTCAACTCTGTCCCCTCCAGTATTTTGTGATCTAAAACATCCCCTTTCATTATGCCCCCAATACATGGTTACGCCTTCCTTGCTCAAATGTAAGTGAATTATACCAATTTCTGGTAACACTTATATTGTGAACAAAAATATTGTGAAAAATGGATCCGCTATACAGCGGTTTATATGTTGTATTACACCTATGTTAAACTACAGCTGAAGCGAATAGCAAGTCTAATGCATAGAAATTGAACCTTCAGAAAACTGTATTTACAAGCGTTTACATTTTCTGCAACATTTATGCACTTTTAAATTAAACAAAAATATAAATCACCAAATCAAAAGACGACCAGACGCTAACAGGATAAATACATATTCTCCCCTATTCTAGAATGGCTAATAACAACTGTATGCCTGTCCCATTTCTGCAACGTTCTCCTTATTTAGAAGGGCACACACTTCCACTTCAACTCACCCTCCACTTCCTTTCACTCTGAGCTGCAGTAATGGTTTTTATTCCAAGCCCAATGGTCGGGAAGTGTATTATTTCTCCCAGCACTGAAGAATATTGGGTTGAAGTAATAACTTTATTCAGTACGACTGGTAAAAAAAATATATGCTGGAATTAATGTGGAGAAATAAATTGTGCCGATGAACAAATCATTTCACTCTGTCATTGTTGATGCCAGACTTTCCGATTACGCATTAAACTCCAGAGCTTAGAGCAGGAAGACCATATATATTACATAGATTAAACTCACTATACATCTACGGCATGCAATTCAATAGTTATTGCAGTAGAAAATAATTCTGTATGCATTCATCCCTCCTTGACCTCGCATCATACTCAAATATGTTTTGTGGTGGAAGTTGTGCATCCAGCATCCAGAAAAACCAAATACTTTGATCTTGTAACAGCTTGTAAAAACTAGGATTGAATTTTAATCTAATAAATAGATTATCTGTGAGCCAGGGGTTTATTCAATAAACAAAACGGTTTCATTTAAAAAGTAGAGATGGATGTGAGACATGGCTAACTATGAGATTAGTAGAGATGCACCGATCGATCGGCCTCTGACCGGAAATGGCCGATTTTCAGCTGATCGGCCTCAATCGGTGACTTGATCCCGATCACTCCACATAGCCGATTCTTGCGCCGGTTGGCTCCTCGCCCCCCTCTTTTTCACGTGACGTGCGCGCACCCGTGAGCCAATGCAAACAGATCAGATGAGCGCAGCGCTGAAAACGCCTCAACATGTCCTTAGTATGGGCGTTTTTCACAGTCAGTGAAGACGACTTAAAGCTTGCAGTTTGTCATACATGTCAATCGAAAATAAGCCGCGGAGGAACAACCTCGAAAACGTTCGGAACGACCAACCTAATCAGACACTTGAAAAGTCATCACCCAGGTACCAAGTCGATGCCCAAATTCTGACGGTAGTCGTTTTTCTACAGTACCGTAGGTACCGGGGTTAATTAACAATTAACTTCGTTGCGCTAGTTCGGTTCCTCTGAACCATTTTCCATTAATAGAACATAGTGGTAGTGCATAAACCTGACGTAATAATGCACTTGAAGCACTGAATTGCACTGAAATCATTATGTTCGCTAATGAGTGACGTTATGAAACAGTGCTATTCACTCATACAAATCGAACTTATTAGACCTAATGATAAATTCATCTAACGATTTCTAGCTAAACCACAAATTGTTTATTAACTGTGTTGTGCATGAAGGTGCCAGCTGTGCGTTTCCACTATCAAACAAACTCAGAAACAGCAGCATCGCCTCTTTTCCAATTACTCCTAGTTTGAAACATTTTTATCTAAGCTTTGAAGCTAGTTAAAGTCGTAGTCGTTAGGCTACCTGACTCACGCAAATAAGCTTGTTTCAATGCCTTTGACAAGCTCCGCAACTGAAACATCCGCCCTTATATCGCTACAAGTGTTTTCCATTGCACTATATAGAATTGGGATCTACTCTAATCCACCTCTAGCAAACAAATTAGTCTAGCGCATCATAGGTTCGAACTAACCTGTTTTCCATTAGCATTGTCGCAATAACTTTCTGATGCACGTCAAGTTGAAGCCATATAATTATTTAATGGAAAAAGGGCTTGTGTCATCTGTCATCAGAATATAACGTTAGTGTTTTAAAAAATATTTCCGGACTAATGGTCTGTCACCATGTCAGTAAATTTAAACTACTCTTGTTTCTTTTTATTTATTACTTAAAGGCTACATGCCACTGTTGTTGGATTCTCTTTTATTCATCATTGAATTTAATTTGCACAAAAAAAAAGAAAAGCTCTGTCCAGTAACCTGGAACACTTTTTTATTTTGAAATGTGTTTTAGTGAGACCTACCTCATGCTTCTGACCTACCTCAGAATTGTCAATCTTAATTTTCTATTAAAGCAAAGTTACAAAAATGTTTGTAAGTTGTCAATTATTGTTTTTAGGAAAAAAAATCGGAATCGGCCAAAATCGGTATCGGCAGGTCAGACTAATCAAAAATTGGAAATCGGAATCGGCCAAGAAAATCGCAATCGGTGCATCTCTAGAGATTAGCATTTGCAATTATGACTGCCAGTATATATTTTTTTTCTTAAAAATAAAGGGGGGGGTTAATGGGGGAACCATAAGAACAGAGTATTGAATCCATGACCGCTATACACTCAGTGGCCACTTTATTAGGTACACCTTTCTAGTACTGGGTAGGACCATTCTCTGTAAACTCTAGACACTGTTGTGCATCAAAATCCCATGAGATCAGCAGTGTCTGAGATACTCACACCACCCCGTCTGGCAACAACAATCATTCCACGGTCAAAGTCACTTAGATCACATTTCTTCCCCATTGTGATTTTTGGTCTGAACAACAACTGAACCTCTTGAACATGTCTGCATGCTTTTATGCATTGAGTTTCTGCCACATGGTTGGCCGATTACATAATTGCATTAACAAGCAGGTGTACAGGTGTACCTAATAAAGTGGCCACAGGGTGTATATTGAATTGTTCAGATTTGTATGTGTGGAGCTCATTGGGAAGGCATCGAAATATTAAAATCTCTCATTTCCTGTCCGTGACATCTCTGCCCATACCGCGGTTGTCGCGGAACCGATAGAGTGAAATTCTGACAACAAACTTCACACGAACACTGCAGTAATGTCACCACCGCATTGCTGCTTTAAATAAAACGATAAAAAGTATAAACACAATTTACAAGTTCATGATAAAATAGCATTTATTTCACGATACAAAATACAAACAAGGATAGTTATAAAACAGCTTATTCATTATATAGTCGTACACATACAGTAAGCATACTTATTTAAATCTAATGTGGGCTCGGTTTATGAAAATAAAACTTCTTGTGCCAAAGGCAGATACCAGAGAACCGTTCATCCCACGGCTCTCAAGAGCTGCCTCTACGTATTCCATAACAACATGAATTTTAACGAGTAGCCTAAATTGTGAATAAAACACAGGACACTGGGGCATTTTCCTCATCAATGTGAAAGCACCGATAGCATTTTATAGTAGCCTAGCAAAATGAGTCAAATGAAATTCATATATAAGCTTAAAACTATTTAGGCCTATATATTAACTTTTATATTCTATCGATGACAAAAACATACATTTCTGACCAAGTTTATAAGACCGGACACTGCAACTTAAAACAAGTGCTTTTGTTTTTTAGCAATGATTTAAAGAAAAAAAAAGATATTCTCAATTTGTTAATTGAGAGGGAGAATTCTCAATTTGATTAAAACTAGCCTACATATTTCACATGGCGTGACCAACAGAGTGACTTGAACTTGAGAACAGACATGTTTTTACCTAGACTTTCTGGCCTTGGAAGCAGAACTCCAAGAACTAAAGAGCCACACATGATAACCACAGTAACCATGCCTTGCTCAGTCTGGTCCTGTACAAACAAGAGAAGTTACACAATTCAACCCTTGTGGTTTTGGTGAGTCACTTATTACAGAGCACTTGACACATTACAAAGAGAAAAACAGAAAAAAGGGCCCCCTTGTTTGCTCTGGAACTTCTCTCTGTACTGTGTGGACTGACTAGGCATGCATGCACTGATACATTTTCTCCCTCCTTGTCAGATGGGACATTACCATAGACCATTCTCACAAAACTACACTACCCACAATGCCACACCTTCACACCACCAGTATAACTATGCTTGCAGTTCTTTAACAAGACATGTTATGAACCGCAATACTTGTATATTGTTTATTTATGGAATCGATCAAAATGCATGACTTGTGTCATGAATGATTCTTACTGTGTCAGAGTTCAGAAAATGTACTCAATAGGAATGAGCCCATCTTCAAGTTAAGCACAAGCTCTTAGGCCTACAAAGCATTGCACCTTAAAACAATTACCATCAATTCAAACTTATCTGTAATTACTCAGAGGTGGGTATGAGAAATATCCAAAGCTTGTTCTAAGCGTAGTTCCGTTGTCAAACATAGCTGCGTTTTTTGTCTTTCTGCAGTAATTAAGCCAGCAGGTGCACAATGCCATCTTTTAACTTGTTAAAAATATTCAAACGTTATCCACATTTGAAAGGGCATTCAAAAGCACTTCTCTTCCAATAAAAAACCCAACACACACAAATTCAAACAATATGCATCCAAACCACAGACAGACAAGACAGGTTGTTGAGAGTAAAGTTTAAGCCAACATGTATAAAAAAAAAAAAAAAAAAAAAATAAAATAATCTGTAATTTGTATTCACCAAGCCATCCTTGGGTTACTTTCAGGGAATATTATGAGCTGGATAATAACAGAAGTAGAAAAACTGTAGTATATCTAGCTGACGTGTGTGTTTAAATTTTGTAACTTTTAAAACAAACATGAATATACCCATTTGTCTTTTAAAACCTTTATACATACACTGCTATAGAAGTAATATCATAGCAGAAATCTCAACACGCACATAATATTTTCTGTCACCCATTCCTGCCAGCACATAACCAAATATGCCTTTGCATATACAAAACTAACAATACAATTGTGCTGTACTAGAGGTTTATCAGTGGAGTGTAGCATTGGTCCTATAGAAAATGTATGAAATGTCTTAGTTCATTTGTTGGGGTCGCATGGTGTCACTGCTGTGGATTTTGCTTGCAAAGTGATGAGAACATTCTACCAGCGTATTTCAAACCCCCAAAAGCTGGAGGCGCGAGAACAGGTTCCGTATCAACAGAATGCATCATTAGGCATGGCTTGCAATTATATGACTCAGCAACATGGATTTAATACAAATATATCATTTGAAACTGTGCCAGCAACAAATTACAAGAAACTTGTTTTGCTTTTTACTTTTCTGGTCAAAGCAAAAGCATGCCAGAATCCAGAAACGCACACCTACTCAAGCCCCTTTCCAGCATTGTGTGATTTTGATCCATAAAAACAAAATCTACAATTAAAATGGAAAGGGAGATAAAACTTTACAGCAGTGTGTAACTCCATTCCTGGAGGGCGTAGGCTTGTTTTTGTTCCAACTAATTACTCTGGCTTTAATTTTCCAAGCAGCTATATACACCAATGCTGGTTCACTCTTTATATCAGACTACAGTAAAACCTTTTTCCCAAGGAAATGTGTTTCGTCTGCAGCTGTAGCTCATTACTATCAAAAATGTCAGATCGGGGCCTCTGATAGCGTAGCGGTCTAACGCACCCGTATTGGCGAGTGTGAGCTGCCTATCACAGTCGCTGTTCGAAACCCGGACTGTACCCGACCGGCCCTGGTGGGGAGTCCCGATCGGGGGCGGCGTTTGCCTGCCCCAGGGGGAGGGGGAAGGGTGAGCCGGCATGAACTCGCTGAGAAGCACATAAGGATGAGTCCAGAACGTGGGTGGGTGAATTCCGTCTCGAAGGAAGCAGAGTTCGCGTTTGTGTGGGGAGGGCGAAATAAATAGAGGGTATAATTGGCCACTAAATTGGGAGAAAAACAGGAAAAAAATCAAACAAATTCAGAAAAAAAAGACAAAAAAAGTCAGATCAATTAAAGCAGGGTTACTCAAATCAGTCCTCGTGGGCCGAGCACTGCTGTTTTCCCACGCTCCCTTTACCTGAGAGTCAGGTGTGAAGATAAGATGCATTTGTAGCAATTGAAATTTGATTAATAACATTGCAAACTTTCTTAAAGCACCATGCATGTGCACGGAAAACAAAAAAACATACTGTACATACACATGCATCTCTGTGCAGATATAACCACACAAACGTCTTATTTTGCTTACAGCTGTCTATAGAATATATCTCAGGGCTGTCATTATAAAACTGTACTCAAACATATTAACACATAATTACTAGGGCTCGAGTACAAATGTTGTACGTATTGGTATGGTGGTAAAAAACTATAATTGCCAATAGTGTGACTGCACTGTGCATACACTATTTGAGAGCAGTTTCCATAGCTGCCACTGGTACTTTCAAAAACACAATTTATTCTGAGGGCAAGCTATTTTGGACATGCTCTTCTTTTGGTTCTGAAAACAAATGTTGGTTTCCTTTTGTATGAATTCTTGTTTTCTCTGTTCATAAAAATGTTTTTATTCAGCATTTTCTGTAAATCAGCAACCCATCATTAATTAGTTTGAACACATAATATATGGTTCATAGTTTTAAATTGTTACGGGTATAATTATTTATTAATATTTATCCACCTTTATTCCCCTCTTGGTGAGTTGACGTGGGAATATTTTCAAACAAATGCAAGGTAAAAATGCATGCTTGATATAAAATATATAAAATCATTCCATGTAATTTGTGTCTGTAATTATTGAATCAAATGCGTATTGGTGTTACATTTAAAATATATGTATATATTGCTTTGTCAAAGAATTTGGTACATCTCCCAAACAAATCTATTAATTGACCTATCGACCAATGACATCCGAGGATGCCTGTATCCATGGATACAGGAGTTTGGAAGAGTACACGGTACAAGGTCCACGTTTGCAGGTGTGCCAGCCTGTTCTGGGGGTCAGGGAGAAACTGAGTGAGTATGACATCTGATACGCTGTACTTCTGTACTTTTTCTACAACGTAGATTAACTGAACATAATTTTTCCAATGTTTTGCAATTGCTGGTTTTAAGTTAACCAACAGGTGGTGCTGAAGGAGGCACTTCAGGCTTTAGTGCCTTGGTTTTAATCATCTTATTAACTACTTCTAGGCCAAACCTTTTTTTAGAAATAATATTTTAAGAGGCTGCTAATGGAGGCATTGCATGAACCATGATGCAGTGGCAAAAAAAAAAAAAACATCTAAATGAAGTAAAGTCATCTAAATTTCTAAGAAATATAAATTGCTTATGACTATTTTACAACTTTACTCAACAGACAACAACCCAAAATAATGCCCTATTTGCTTAAAAAAAAAAGTGTATCTAGTCTGAATAAGTTCACGCTACACAATTGGGGCAAAAAATTGTTGCAAGCTTAACATCACTAGTGTACATGTTATAGAGGTTATTTTGGGTGTCATCCATTCAATAGATCAGTAATTTTACACAAAAAATATATTTATATTATATACAAACTGAAATATATTTTCATTTATAGGTTATTATAATATACAAGATAAAGACAAAGTTTAACAAAATGATTATTATGCGTATGTCTGGATGGAGAACTTGTTATAAAACTTATGTTGATTTAGTTTGAATGCAATAATGATTAAGGTCTTTTTTATATTAGTTTGGAGGGATTTATAATAATTATGGCATAATCAAAAGTTTACTCAATATTTCAAAATGTGGATATGCCTAAACCTTTCACTTTTACGATCTTTATAGATTTTTTACTCCGTGGAAAGGAGTTCTACGAAAAACATCTTCTATAATTTAAGTGACATATTCTGGAATTGAATGTACTGGTTAGAGGGGAAAAGATAAGGGGAAAACTAAACTACCATGCAGTTGGCTGCTGGGTTTCACCACTTGTCAGTAATTGGTCATCAGGTGAAATCAATTCGGTTACAGCAAAAAAAAAAACATTGCTAGATGTTAGATGTGATATGCCAGCCATTTAAAACAAAGGACTGCAGACAATTATTGCTGACACTGATTCAGGGACAACGAATGAAAGGTGGTGTAGCTAATTACACCCTGATCATTAAAAACAATACTTATCGTATTGTACATTAAAAGGAACATTAAAAGTTATCACCATCACTTTGTCAAATTATTTCAGCTTGAATTGTCCTCTCCTGCAGACACTTAAAATCCAGTAGAGTTCTTATACAGTAATGTGGCCAGACGCCCTTGGGAACTGCAACCTTCTGATCGTGTGACCCTTCCCAGAGGACAAGGGTGCCACGCTTTTAGTTGGATAAAACCTGGATTTTAAAAATAATCAACGTAAACAGAATAATTAGCCCTATGCTTGGACAACTTAGCTTGTTATTAACATCACAGATACTTAAATAGCACTGATTTTCAAATGACATGACATCCATCCACAAGTGAGACTTTTGAAATAAAATCACATTCTTCTTCGTTCCATTTTCACAATCTTACTGAGTCTGAACCATTGAGTGAATGCGAATCGACTGAGGAACCCAACAGTTTAAAGTTCCGTACTGTTTTCCGACATTCCAAAATGAACAGCAACCAACGGTGACATTTTCTCACGTGTCTTACTGAAGTCCAAAGGGGAGTGAAGACGGCAACCTGTTCATCCACACATGGTCTTCCATGGGTGAGGATGGAAGGAGTATGAGGAGGAGGTAAAGAAAGGAGGAAAACAAGATCGCCCCAAACCAAATCTTCTGTCGGTCTGACTTTCACATCGACCGCATCCATGTGGGAGTCTCCAATGGCACGTTGAGTCAGTCTTCAATCTGCTTGTATATCCACCACGATAACGGTAACCATTTACTCCTTCTCACTCCAGAACAGATAGCAGCAGCCTTACGGCAAGCCTTCGTTCTATTCTATTCTATTCTATTTTTTTATATAAAAATAAAAATGTGTCAGTAATGCCCAAAACGCTGCTCTCTTTTGACAAATAACACAATTATTTTGCAGCAATCCAGCGGGATTCACGAGGGTGAAATGCCAAGTGGACCATTCTCTAGAAATGTGTATCAAGATTTAAAAAACTTAATGACCATGAACCAAGATCAATATCCTATGGTTTTTATGGTTCAGGCCAGTTTGTGAAGTGTATCAAAGAATGTGATCATTTTTCTTATCCGTTGTCGGTGCTACAGAGGTTGTACAAGTTCACAGTTCACGCGTATCAAAAATCCACTGGAGAGAGCAGACCCGTGAATAGCAGCCACAGGCACAGGAACCAGGTGGACTGTGGGTAATTTCAGCACTGATTACTGGCAGTTGTGGTGCTTCCCTTTGAGGATACCCTAAGGGGGCTTACAAGGAGCATGCCAATCTGGGCATCTGGGAAAACAAGAAGAAAGGAGAGACTCATATTAAAGGTATAAATCATGGTTAATTACAACCTGCAACTGTCTGAGGAAGATTACAGACTTACTGACATGGGGAAGGATTTGGAAACATGGCATACACATTTTTAATTCTGGCAGGAATTCCACTGTTGGGTTTGTTGACATCCTTGCGCTATTCCTTAAGGGCAGGGATAGGCGACTCCAATCCCCCAGAATTCTCCATCTGGAGTACCTTTGAAGTTAAACCATGCATGACATGACATGACATGACATGATTGACTAAAATTAATTTGGTTTGGGTCCAAATAATTCCTACATAATCATCTGTTAAGCCTTGTGTTCTGATGTATGTCCATAGTCCACATAAGGAATGTAATGGAAAACAACCATAACCATTTTAAAATGACCTCAAAGCAGAGCACTCTTTAGTCATTGCAATGTATTAAAATAAACTGCAATCAAAGCAAATGGAACTAAACATAATATGGGCACACTAGACCACAGGACTCTCTGGATTAAAACAAATGGTTCTGTGGGTAGCCTCAGTTCTTGAACGATCATACGGCACGCCCGTTTTCCCAGGGCCCAATGGGCATTGCTCAAGTGACTCTGCAGTAATGTCAAGGTGCTCCCACCACTGTTCTGTGAGACAGAAAGGTACCACAACCCTGGGGGAGGCCTATCTTCACAAATTTAAGTCAATGAAATGACCAATGGACCAAATGCTGTTTTCACAGAGGACGACCGGGAACTCTGATCTCTGTGAAACACAATGGTGATCCAAAACCTGAATACCTCTACTATGAGTCAGATATTACCTCAAGGCTTGGGCAGGGACAACTGATGTAGACTGAGTTGCATTAGGACCTAAATACTAAAGGTCTCTATATGAAATAATGAAACAATAACCATAAAAAATCTGATTTGGGACAAGAGAAGCTTAAGTGTCCATCTCCATACTTATACAGCAGTTGTGTGAGGAAAGCGTGTGAAGTACTATGATAAAGGCTGTCTAGAATTTAGAATGTCATAGCCACATCAAACCCCTCAAAAGTAGTTTGTCTGAAGGTATGTCAGGTATCCTGTGGAGGGCATAAGTAGCTGCTTTAAGTTGAATTCAGACAATGGTCCATTTAGACATGGACTCCCGGGAGAAATTATGTAGGGCCAGGAAGACTGCATCCATCTCAAAAATGTTGATGTGCCATCCCATTTGACATGGACTCCCAGGGAAGGATCCATCTCAAAAATGTTGATGTGCCAACCTAGGCAGGACCTCTCTTTCCAGATGGTTCTTCACCACATCAGGGATGCATGCAAAAATATGATCACCCTTTAAGACACTGGCACCCTTCTAGTGTTAAAACCCACCAAACTATCAACTTGTAGCAGTTGTATATCATGGTAAGGAGGCTTCATTTTTTCTCACAAGGGCAGACCGTCTGGGCTGCAAACCATTGCTGCATGGAATGACACCATAACAGGCCCAGCAATACAACCCAAGTCACTGTTGCCAGGAGGCTCAACAGTCCCTGTTATTGCAACACCGTCACATGAGTTTTGTAGTCGAGAAGAGCAAAAGGACTATTCCCTCTTGCATCAGGCACATGTGCACAGCCCTCGAGTTCAGGAAGAGTGCCAGGATGGTAATTTGTCTCAAGGGGGACTTAGCTTTCTGATCTGGGCATGCCCAAATGAATTGTGTTTCAGCACCACTGCTGACTCATTCCAGGCTTGTCTCGATCATGGAGAGCAGATCGGCCATTTCAGGTAAATTTTCCACCCAAATGCCATGGCTGTGGTTGGCACCCAGGAAGCTTTTAGGCATTTGGTGACACTGTGAGCAACCAGGGATTATATTGAATCAGACCCTGGAACCTCTGATGCCCACACCAGGAGGGCGGCTCAGGACAATAAGGTCCAGGTCAGATCTTGCTACCCGATGCACAGAATAAACTCAGCCAGAAGTGGAGGGAAAAAATACACAAAATAGACCATGCATTATGAAAAACAGATAAAATAATGATACCTGATGGTTTGGAGAGTGTGAATATAAGGCTTAAACTCCACAGACAGAGGGAGTAAGAAAACAGGCATTTAGTAACAGTCTTGTATGCTCAACTTGTTTTGAACAGGAAACTGTACTAGACCAGCAGAAAGAAGTGAGGTAATTAAATAAGAGAAAGACCCATCTAGTACCACAAACATCCATTGTGGTTTAAACCCAGTAAGAGACAATTAACATCAGGGAGGAGGAGGAGGAGGAATATTTTCTGCCTAAAAAAATAAATTAAATAAAAAACTAGAGGGAGGTCTAGAGGGAGAGTCAAATAAAAAGCCATGGCATGCTTATCATTATTATCAGGCAGTAAGTTAGTTGTCAATAATAAGTTGTAAACTTAATATTATGATCCGCGAAAGGTGGATCCCCTCTAATGTGTTGGCAACTTGCTTCCCTTTGATGGAAAATGAGTACCTGTGTATCTGGGCCACTAGCACACGTTTGGGGAATGTTTTGACTCCTGTAAATTCTCCCGTAAGCTGGATAAAGTAAACATGCTAGTATTTCTTGTGATTAAAAAAACTAGCTAAATCTAAAGTAACATGGTAAAATAGTGTAATAAAAATAGTTTTATCCTTTAGATTTTTTGGTTGGTTTTATTGTACATGATTCAGTTCAATAAGTCTGGTTCCAAAAATTACAGAAATAAGTAATATATGAGGGACCTATTAGCACAAAATTCCACTAAGAGCTATAAACACTGGGAACTGAAAGGAATTCTAGACAGGAATTCTAGACAGGAACTTAACCATGCACTCAGGAAGCCTTGGTTTATTTCTACTATCTTTCCTAAAGGAGAACTCTGACCCCTGTTGTCACGGTACACCCCACCAAACAGAAGACAAAAACAGAAACTTCTTTCAAAGCGGTTCAAGACAGATCTATGCAAGTAAAATTACACTAAGATTAGTGAAGAAAAAGGCACAAAATCTAAAGAACACACAATTTAAGTTTAATTGTCATCATTGAAGTTGCCTCTTCAGGATTTCAATAAAACGGCACTCATATCTGGAACCCTGTCCCCTAACTTCACTACAATTAATGAGAGGAAGGGGTAAAAAAGGCCTGACTCACCTTAGATTGGCAAGGACTTCATCTTTACCATCGAGGTCAATTCTTGTTTAGTTACTGCATCTCGTCTCCTTTGTCTGACCCTGCATATCCAGAAAGAAAATCAGCATATTTCAGATTTTACAGATTACACTAATTGTACATGACATAAACTGATTACACAGGGGTGCATAGGTGTGTTATCAGACATCTAAGATGTAAAACAAAAATTCATTAGGGTTTGTGTTTACCTTGGTGACATAACTCTAGTACAGATCCTATCTTTTATTTTACAGTATATCATATATGCTTCCTGGTTGGTACGACTTCCCCTTCTTGCATTCACTGCAGTTTTTGCTTGCTGGAAAAATATGATTGAAAAAAATGCATTCTCCAAATACTTCTGGGCACAATGATTGACATCTTATAATAAAATAAATTTTATTTTTAATTTGTGCATTGAATTTGAATTTAATGTGAATTTAACTTGCAACATATGCCACTAAAAATGCCACATGTGGTTCTGTGTGGCTCAGTAGGTAGAGCATGGCGTTGGCAACGCTTAGGTTGTGGGTTCAATTCCTGCTGGGACCACATATACTGAAAAAAAAAGTATGCGTCCACTACTGTAAGTCGCTTTGGATAAAAGCGTCTGCTAAAAGGCATAGGTAAAAACAAATTATCAGTAAAAACAACAGGAGTTAAATGTGATGGTTTGTGAATAAATAAAAAATCCATTACTGTTAATAAGGACAGACTATAAATACAAATGGGTTTATGGATGAATATACAGTCAACTCCACAATTACTGAGACCCAGGGTAGGAGAGGATCCCTCATTTACTCAAGTGTTGCCTTTATTTAGCCAGTTACCTGTCGTTTTCTATAGTCTTTTATGAGATTGGTGAGGGAGGGGTATTTCTGACCATTCCTCCAAACATAATCTTTTAAGTCCTTTAGATCCTTTAATCTGTGCTTGTGGGTGGCTTGAGATGGCCACTGAAAAACATTTTGTGGTCAGTTAACAATTTCTTGGTTGATTTTGAGGCATGCTGGGGATACATGTCTTGTTGAAATATCCATTTGTGGCTACGTTTCAGTTTCCTGGCAGGGGGGAACCAGGTTTTTGGCCCAAATGTCTTGGTACTTGCTGGATTTCATAATTCCATTGACTTAACCAGGACAAGTAGATGAAAAAAAAAACTCATAACATTAAAGATCCACCACCATATTTCACCGTAGGCATGACGTCCTTTTCAACATAAGCATCATTATTCCAACGCAAAAACCCACAGCTGGCGTGCATGGCAAAAAAGCTACATTTTGCTCTCATCTGACCATAACACCCAGTTCCAATGCCCATTTTTTGAGCACACAATATAGCCCATAACCTGTACTGCTTATTTTATACAGCCTTTTTTGCTCATCGTTAGAAAGGGTCTGAATAATTATGGAGTTGACTGTCTTTTCAATATACTGCGGCCAAAATGGAGCCACAAACCTCTCCTGAACCGCTTTCCTTCAGGTAGAGGGGATGGAATGCAGGTACCTAATCAGCTGAGAGCTCTGGTAATTAGAAAAGCAGTTGGAAGGAGCGGAGGGGAACGATTCATCCTTTTTGTGAGATGGGGTACTTTGTCTCGTTCTCAGAAGATTGAATAACATTTGAATAACGTTTGAATAACGGAAAAACCAGTTTGGGAAACAAAGATAAATGCTGTACAAGTTGGGTTCCTGAGTGGCTCAGACATTAAAGGCACTCACCATGAGTGTAAGCGAAGGCCTATAACTGTAGATTCAGGCAGTAATTTGAGGGGCACAATTGGCCAGTGTTCCAAAAACAAAAATGCAAGGAAGCAAAAAATGACAAGAAATGATGCAAAACTTGAAACCACAAGGCTTTCAAACTGAATGGCTTCTGACTTCCAGCTATAGGCAAGAGTGTATAACTGGGGACAATGTTTAAAAACTCTGTAAAATACTAGTTTAATGAATGAATCCTGATAGAATTTAGGGATATTAAATTATTCACACCTAGGAACAACAGTAGCATTTCTTCTCTTTAACCTTCCGGCTTTTTTGTTTGTAGTTTGTGGATCTACATTCCTGTCGGTTCTGAGTGGAAGAGTGGAAAAGCAGCTAGAGGCGCCCTGCAGTTAAGAAATGTGAAAGAGTGGCCAACTGATTAAATTATTCTCACCAGAGGAGGATGATTAAAGCAGACAGCATGGACAAAATGATCCCAGCAAATAGGCCAAGTGAAATCAGCACTCCAAGGCTTCTGTAGTTTTCCACCTCTGCATCTACAAGACACACACACAAATTATTAGTGAAATTATTTTCGTGTATGGTGTATGACCTTCCCGTAACCCTTCGCTTTTCAAACTTCTAACATTCAACTCAATCATATGCACTAATTAAAGGATACAGGTAATACAGCCTAATTACAAATATATTTTTATGAAAATAGGTAGCAATATATATATATTTAATGAACAATGGCATTAAGAATAAATGCAAATATACATGACATCAGTCCTCAATGGAAAATATCACCATAAGATATCGCTTACTTGCCATAATAGCAGGCCAAAAATCTAGACTGCCAAACTCCCCGGGAAGTAAATTTGAAGCAGATTGTAGAACACTCTTTACATTCATTACACATATTCACTTTTCCTGCCTCTATCCTAGCACAAATTAGCTGCCGGAGTGCACACGCTTGCAGCTACTGAATACTGGAAACCCTTCAGGAGCAAAGAAAGTTAGTCAGTCTGTTCCCTGCCACATCGACAGCATCCAGGAGCCCGACACATCATCTGTCGCTCGGTTGCGATTTGAGCCCGTAAGGGAAGTGCTGAGAGTCCAGACAGATGCGTGGTAGCCATCATGCCAAAACCCTGGTCTTTCTAGACGCATCTCAAAAGGACATATAAAACATACTCAATCAAACTCAATTAAGTGCTCTTCTCTACTGCCAAGACGACTCTTTCATCGAAAAGGAATCCTTGCAGTGACTGAAAGGGAATTGTGTCTTACTTTCCTGTGTTCCAACTGCAATTAGCATCCCTTTTCATATTTCACCCAATGGTGAATAATACATTCCATGTACCTGGTGACTTGGCTGTGGAACAGTCTGGTTCTGTATAGTCAGGAATTTCAGCAATTGATATTTGCTGTTCAAGGTCTTCCTTCTTCGGTTCTAAAAGTAACACAAAAAAAACCATAGTGAAGTGCAAAGCCGTAAGCAATGTTTAGTTTATTTTTTTAATGTAATGAGATGAGTTCTCAAGAAATAAGGACACGTTGTCAAAGGTTGGCTGAGTAATCTGTAAGTTTAATGTGCATTTTAAATGAAACCGATATTACTTTTTCAATTAGTCAAAGTTCGTCCAAACAGCTTCAGCTATGACAGTGATTTTCAAACTGGATTATGTTTTTCATTTTTTAAACAATGTTCTGGACTGTGAGTGTGGATTTTGCTGGAGAAAACAGGTTCATAAAATTGTTTCAATTACTAATATGGTACCATTATACAAATATTGCAAATCAAAAACAATTAGATATGCTTAACAAAGAGTATATGCAGGGGGTAGACAAACAAGTGGAAACACAAAACAATATATGAATATTTATTAACTAATACGGAGTTTGGCTGCCTTTTGCCCAGCTTCAATCCTTCTTGGAATGCTGTTATACAAGTTTTGAACTGTACTAGATACAGTGGGATATTGGACCATTCTTCAAGAAGGAAAGCATCCAGTTCTTTGAGAGCTGAAAGCAGTGGAAATCTACTCCACATTCTACGTTCCAGAACTTCTCATAAAGGTTCAATGATGCTTAGATCTGGTGATTGCGGAGGCCATGGAATGTGTTTAACTTCATCTTGATGTTCATGAAACCACTCTTGAATCCATTTAGCGGTATGTATGGGGGCATTAACGTCTTGGAATATGGGAACGTCTTGAGGACACAATGTTTGCACTATTGGGTGCACCTGGTCACCAAAAATGGCTTTGTATTCCTTGGCCGTAATTCTACCCTGCAGAGTAATAATTGGACTCAATGACTCCCATGGGATGGCTGCTCGTACCATAACAGATCCACCACCATGTTTTACAGTTGTGAACATGCTATGTGGGTTGAAGGCTTCATTTGGCTTTCTCCAAACATAAACCTGTCCAGATGTAGGTAAAGGGTAAAATACGACTCATCAGATCATATTACTTTCTTCCACTGCTCAGAAGTCCAGGTTTTGTGCTCATTACACCAGGTTATGCGTTGTTGTGCATTAGCCTTGGTTACAAGCGGTTTCCGAATGGCAGCCCTATCATAAATATCAGCTTACAGCTTCTGTTGAGATCGAGTGACAGAGTGGTGTAGATTCAGTTCTGTGGCCACTTTTGAAACTGTGATTTTGTTTTTTAGCAACCACCTTGTTAAGTGTCCATCCATCTGTCAGTGAGCTTCAACTTGCGACCACTGTTCCTCTTTCCTGACGCAGTTTTTCATTATTAGGCATGTGCCGTCATGATTTTGAACACTGTTCCCTATGACAAAGTACATTAACTTTGCCGTTTCTGTGAGTGACACACCTGCGATTCGGACACCAACTATTTGACCGCTCAAAATCTATTAGATCACTCACGTTGCTTTAGAAACTCGCATATTAAAGTATTGATTTTAATCTTTTATAGCAAAAACATTATTCGTAATTAGTATTAACATTAATATTAAACATGTAGACTCCTTTTAAATTGCAATTTCCATTATTTTCTACCCCCTTTATATATCCACTCTTTTTGAGGGAAGTGGATCCTGCTGTGCTGAGAGTAATTGTTCATATTCACATAAAAGGATGTAGCACTTTGCCTGTAACATTTATTCCCCCCCAATGTTTCACATTATAAATGAATGCATTGCACCCAGGATTCAAACATATAACATTTTGGGCAGAAAGGAAGAAGGGACAACTCTCACCGATCCAAGGCAGGGCCTGAACCTCTGGGCTCCAGTCACTCCACTGCCCAAAGTTCAGATCATCCCTGGCCTGAACTTGGATGATGTGGGGGTGAGCTACCAGGGCGTCCATGATCAGAAGGACGGTATTGGTGGTCTTCAACTGAGAGAAGAAACCAACAATTATGAAGAAATGTACCCAAAAATACATTTTCTGAACCTCAACCTATCCAACATGGCAGGGGATGAGGTTACGGATACTTTGGTCATAATTTACCCAGCAACGGTGCCAGGTGAGAAGCCAGGGGGCACTGAAAAAACTGTAACCTGAAGATTCCGGGCCACTCAACCCCAACTCGACAAAGTTAGATTTCTGTAATTTGCTAATTAAGATCGAGAACAAGGTTTTACTTCAAAGCTACTAAAAAAAAGTAGCTAGAAAATATTCCACGCCCCAATGTTTACCCTTGGTATCAACACAAGTAAGCAAAAACTAGTTAGCGTTACTATGATTAAATCTTTGTCTTCAGTTTTATGGCTTCAAAACTCAAATAACTTCACATCATCGGCTAACAATTCTCCACCTCTTCTATATTAATTGGTCATGGAGGCAATAGCAGGAGTGGAGTAGCCAATATTATACAAGGAGAGTGGTTGGCTGTTTGAAGCATTTTTTCTCTTGCGATATAACAAACCAAAAGTAAATTAAATAAATATGCATTTCACGAGACCAAAAGAAAAATGTTGAAATGTAAAGAATGTTTAGAAACTTCAGACTAGGCAGGAGAAACGGTGATAACACGTATGTCTGGACTCAATGAAGGCATGGAGCAATGGTCTGGTCTCTCTCTGAGAGGCCAGAATCACAACCGCAGGCAGAAGAGGAATGAGATGACTGGACTCAGGAAAGACAAGACTGTGTCCATGGTTTGGGGAGTTGGACACATACCACTGACCAGTTGACGGAGCCCTGGGGACGGTAGCGCAGCTGGAAGCTGAGGGGGAAGCCCCCGTCATTGGACCACGAGGAAGGGTAGCTCCATCTGACCTGCAATCTCTTTGGTTGTCCTATCACTGGCTCAGGGGTCACTGCCTCAGGGGGGTCTGGTTTCACTGTACACACACAAAGAGAGTTGGGAGTTGAGTCTGTCACTACTGACAGATATACAAACATGAAGGAACATAATTACACAATTGCAGTGGCACAGACCCAGAGCTACCAGAAACGCAGTTCAGCATACAGGTGGTCAAGGTAATTCCATAATACACACAGTAACGCATAGATTGGGTCAGAAGTAAATCAGTGGGTTTTTTAAGACACCCCACGTGGAAACATACAGACATGCAAATACTGGTCCACTGGCACTGGATAGACACAAAATGGCAGTATATGCATCATATATTTCTTAACTGTATATACAGACATTACATATATGGAATTAATATCAGCTTTCACTTTGTATTAAACAGGTGTTCTGCTATACAGATGGAAGAAGGTACTATTGCACTAGGAGGGGAGGAAGACCCACAGCTTCATTAAATACACAAAGTGACCATTTTCTGTCATGCTCCATACGTACGCAGGGTATGGAGCTGCACTCTGACCAGTGTGGTCTCTGAGCCCAGGGGGTTGACCTCTGTGACATTGACCATGTGGTAGTGATGCCACATGGTGGGATGTTCGATGATGCACTCGTTTGCCTGGAAGGAGTTTTGGTGACATGGCTCCACAGTGTTTGTCCTGTCCCTATATGGGTTGGGAGTCATTGGTTACCAGGCATGATTTGAAAACCGGATGATTTTGTTTCTCAATGCGTTGCTCATTCAGAAACGGTGCTAATCCTGCTCAGAACCCCGCCCCCCCCAAAAATAAATAACTGGGATTTCTCCCCTACTGTTACCAATGTAGATGTGTATGGTGAGAACAAGACTGGAAGGGTATGTATGATGCCTGATGATACATGTATGGTGTATGTTGAGCAGAGGGATTGCCAAATGTATACTTTTAAAATGCAAGACATTGTCAACTGGTGAGTGTTTTATTAAAAAACTAAACATTTTTTGTTCAGTTACGGCTAAGAAGTATAATTTTATAATGCTAAGAATAATATACACACAATGGCACTCCAGAAAATCAAACTTTGTTTCTAAATAATCTGGTTAAATCACACACGATGTCATTATTAGTGATCCAATTCCATAACAAACTATATTAAATCATCAATTTGTATTCAAAGAACATGGGTATTGTGGGTTATGTAGTGATTTGTGTCTGCCTGGGAGCTACCTCACCTGTAGGAGGCAATGTATTTGGTGGGCAGGTAAGTCTTCACTGGCTGCTCCCAAGAACACTGGACACTGTGGTAGTTGGACATCTTGCAGGAGATGCTGACAAGTCCAGGCATGTCTGTGGGGGTAGGGGAGAGCTGAACAGTTTTCATTGAAGCAGAATGGATCAGTTCAAACAATCAATTGCACTTCCAATCAGAAATGAATATACAAAAAATATCAAGATATTTTAAATATATTAAATAAACATATTGATGTGGTTTTTACTCACATGTATACGCTTGAAGACATGAAAGTATTTAACACTGTAACGAGATTTGATTGCAGCTTTGAGCACAGCACCACTGATGGGTCTAGTGCTGAACAGGTCTATGACTGTTGGATAGTGTTCAGAAATTGTCAAATTCAACAGGGATGAGCACCTCAGAGAGACCCTGCGGTTGTTCCAAAGGGCATAACTGTGAAAGATATTTTCTACAGTGATAGAACCCAATAGAACCTAGTTAATGTACTAAAAACTTTTTAAAAAAATCTTGAGGGTACAGTGGGAAGCACTGATTGATTTTGCATAGAAGGATTCAAGAAATATTGGAAGATCAGATGATATATACCATGGAGGATCAGATGATATAGTGTTGTGTATTCATTTTTAAAAATCACCTAAAAGACATGCAAATTTAAAAGGGAGGTGGGTCAATTCCCAGGTAGGTCACTGCTGTTGCAGCCTTGAGCAAGGTACTCAACCTGAATAGCTTCAGTAAATATCCAGCACGTTAATAAATACAAAAACTGTGTACGTTGCTCTGGATAAGAGCGTCTGCTAAGCGCCTGTAATGTAATATAAAAAATGTAATGCATATTACATGCGGAATAGCTTAGTAGGACTTGCAAAAGCAGAGGAAGCTAGAAAGTTCAAGACTAGACTTGAAACCATGCCTAGATGAGCTGAATAGCCTGTTTGTGTCATGAAATATTTGCACTTCTTATTCATATTTCATCAGAACAGAGGACGGGGAACTCTCCCTGCAGTATCAGCAATCCCACCCCTTCCTGAAAGGAAACTGGACTGCAGCCAGGGTCACAACTTCCTGTCATATGAAATGTTCTGCACTTCAGGGGAATGCTCTTCAAATGACCCCGTTGCTTCTGTTTATTCCAGCCTCATTCCAACTCCCCTAAAAGCATAGAGTCTCAGCAGACGTGAGAAGTGCTTTCATGTGTTTTCTTGTTCAGTCACCTGCAACCGCAGCGCCCTCTAGAAGTGTTGTTTAAGTTCACTCGATGCTGCAAGTAATGGTCCAATTAAGTCAGGGACGATGTTTCGAGTGGTCTTTCCCATACTGGACTCTCTATCTGAGGGTTGTGAACTTGAACCATAGTTAAAATTCAGTATAAATTGGCTCTGGTAAATAAACAGAAAAATTGACATATCAGCAGATACCCTGCCTAAATGTATCTGTGAAGAAGATATGAAAGGTCAAGTTATAAAAAATTCTAAATAAAAGTCTTAATTGAAAGAAGGCTGCAGCATTCAGAGGTTTGCCCATAGAAGGTGCTTTAGCATCAAGGATTCATTTTACAAGCCTGAGGTTCCAAGGGCACCAGCTGAAACGTACTTGTTTTAAACCTCAAAAAAAAAAAAAATGAAAGAGACGGAGTACATTTTACCCCCAGAGCATTCATTAAATGTCTGAATTGCATTTGAAATCAATATGAACACACTGTTTTTATGAGTTAACATTCAAATGGAATATATATTTTATGTCCTCATGTTATTATTTTAATATGGAACTTTCCAACTTTGACACATTCTTCAAATCTGGCCCCCACATTTTTTCACACTGTTATAATATACTGCCTGGCCAAAAAAAGAGCCTTCCATTGGATAATTACTGCAGTGATTAATATGTTTTAGCTGGCAACAAGTTATTTAACCCTAACTGATGCAGTGAGTAGCTTCTCATTTCTTAAACAACCATGTCGGAAGACATATCCTGAGGTCGTGGAAAAGATGTTAATCTGTTTCAGAAGGGTCAAATTATTGCCCTGCATCAAGCAAAGAAAACAACTAAGGAGATTGCTGAAACTACTAAAATTGGGTTAAGAACTGTCCAACGCATTATTAAAACCTGGAAGGATAGTGGTGAACCATCATCTTCGAGGAAGAAATGTGGTCGGAAAAAATCTTGAATGATCGTGATCGGCGATCACTTAAACGTTTGGTGAAATCATATCGTAAAAAATCAACAGTAGAACTCACGGCTATGTTTAATAGTGAAAGTAAGAGCATTTCCACACACACAATGCAAAGGGAACTCAAGGGATTGAGACTAAACAGCATAAAGATTGGACTCTGGAGCAATGGAAGAAGGTCATGTGGTCTGATGAGTCCAGATTTACCCTGTTCCAGAGTGATGGGCGCATCAGGGTAAGAAGAGAGGCGGATGAAGTGATGCACCCATCATGCCTAGTGCCTACCGTACAAGCCTGTGGGGGCAGTGTTATGATCTGGGGTTGCTGCAGTTGGTCAGGTCTAGGTCAGCAACGTTATGTGCCCAAAGAATGAGGTCAGCTGACTACCTGAATATACTGAATGACCAGGTTTTTCCATCAATGGATTTTTTCTTCCCTGATGGCACGGGCATATTCCAAGATGACAATGCCACAATTAATCTGGCTCAAATTGTGAAAGAGTGGTTCAGGGAGCATGAGACATCATTTTCACACATGGATTGGCCACCACAGAGTCCAGACCTTAACCCCATTGAGAATCTTTGGGATGTGCTGGAGCAGACTTTGCGCAGCGGTCCGATTCTCCCATCATCAATACAAGATCTTGGCGAAAAATGTATGCAACTCTGGAGGGAAATAAATGTTGTGACATTGCAGAAGCTTATCGAAACGATGCCACGGCAAATGTGTGCCGTAATCAAAGCTAAAGGCGGTCCAACGAAATATTAGAGAGTGTGACTTTTTTTTTTGGAAGGGCAGTGTATTAAGTATCTTTGGTGTCATAATTCAAAGTCTCTTCAGATGATTGCACCATAACCAATAATTGTTTGTTCTGATACTAGAACCACTAGTGGGCAATATAAGTCAAAATAAACATATGCCAGGAACTGACAGCAAAATCAATATTTGCTCGTATCTCATATTTGCTCGTATCTCATATTTGCTAAAAAAGTAGGTAAGGTACCAACTATTGAGGTTGAAGTATATTTTTCATTTGTAATAAGGTCTATTCAATCTTTAAGATGGACCGCTTAATCTACCACCAATTAAAAGTAAATCTGTTATTTTTTGAACTCTTAAACAACCAATGGATTCCTTTGAAAAATCAAAGCTACACTATTAAAGGCAAATATGACACGTCACAGTTGATTTTGGAGATGCATATTGGATAATGCAGTGCAGTCTGAATTTTCTTGATTATCTTCTTGAAAGGTTATGCATTGGAATTACAAACGCAATCACAAATTCATTCCTATTTTCATCATTTACATATTAGCTGACCAAGAACACCAAAATCTAGGCTAAGAATTCTTAAATGTATTACAAATAGTAATACAAAATGTAAGCGCAAAATATAAAATGAAAGAATATGAAGACAAATTGGCCAGTTTTGAAACAGCTGCTCTGAAATCTTGACCCCTTTCTATTCCTTTATTCATTTAGTTAGTTATCTATCCTTTGCTGATATACATTCATTTATTGACATTTTTTAAGCATGAATATACAGGTGAACTATTGTTGTTTTTATTATCGTCATTGTTACAGCAAATTGTGGTATTTTCTCATCAATATTGTTAATTGTCTCATTCAGATTTTAAGAATGGGAGTCTTTCAGTGCTCATAACTTCCCCACAAGCTGTCCTGGAGGCAGATTTTGTTCAAGTGAAGGGATACTTACGCCCCAGTCTCAGTTTGGTGGCCCAAAGGAGATTCCCTCCCTCGTCAAGGCAGCTGTAGTTGCCCTCCGCGGTGCGGTCGGCGTTGACGAGGGTGAGAGAGCTGTTGGATGAAAGTGCCTGCCGTGGCAACACTGCACTGCCATTCAGCCGCCACTCCACTGGATACCTGCCACCCCATAATAAAAACACAGCCATCAATCTTTCAGCGGTAGAACACAGGAGCCACACGGTCACCACTGTAGAATGGTGCTAAATATCATCCAATTATCATATCCGCTCGCTTACAGGAAGGTGGGATTTTTTGGGGACTGTGATTCATTGTAAGGGGACACAACCTGATACAGACCCATCAGCACATACAGTACATACCCAGTCCAGGATGACTTGCATACCAGCGTGACGTCTGACCCCAGCTTCCCGTACTGCACGTCTGAAACTTGCAAGAGAAGAGAACAGGGGGTGTGAGTGCTGCCACTGCTCAGCTGGGCCCGTGCTGGAAATTCCTCAGTAACAGGTAGACCAGTGAGAGAGACGGTTTCACACAGACTCAAGTATCCAGATCCTGGTCTGGGCTCACTGCGCTCGGCTGGAACTGGCAAAGTGAAAGAAATTCTTCCCCCGCCGGTTGTGTTTATGCTCACGTCTATACAGGACCAGGTGGTTGCTATCTGGGTTCGGTATTTATATCTGAGGGGTGGTATGATGGGCGTTCTTTGCCAGGTCTTGGACTAGGTCCGTCGCACACTTTCGAGAGACGGATGGCGTCCAGTGTCTAGGGCTTGGGTCGGCTCCAGACGTGGCTGGGTTCAGTGTTTGTATTTTACTGGCAGAGCTGTTGAAAAGCCCAGCTGTTCCTAACATTTTATTTCAGAGCCACGTTTTCTGGCCGCGGAATTATTTTTTTTACACCTCTGGCCAACAAAATATATCTCATTAATTCGTACATTCACTCTGTGTTTATGGAGTTGTGGGTGCAAACACAAATCTTCACTTGTCTCCACAGAGAAAAAAGGCAAACGCCCCTCTTGCCTCGCATTCATTGATACAGCAGTGAACGTGTTGTAGCACAAGGAGAGAGTGGTCTTTGTATGGCTATCGCTGGACCCTGCTGGCTTGTGTTTACTTGTCCGTTTCCAAACATATTGCTGACCATGGATGTGTTCCACAGTTTTGAGGTTACTGTCCCTGGCACTGAGTATAATTATATATAAACCAGATATTATTTCTGTCAAACACCCTCATAGAAACCAACAGACACACACACCAAAAAACTGAACTGGCCATCTTTGAACCATGATCATAATTCACAGCAAACCTTGTGTAGCTACAGAGCTCCTTTTACTAGGCTGGTGCTGTTCAGTTAAACCTCACTGAACTACATTGGACTGTGTTCAATATCTTCCCTGATTATGTTTCACTAACCTGCCAGTTTAGAACATACCTAAAATCAGAGTCAGAAAACAAACAGGCCTAATTGGCCAAAAGAGTAAATGTACAACTGGAAGATTGGAAGTGAAATATGTTAGGACAACAGAAAATATATTTTTCACATACTGCAACACAACGGAGTCTATGTAGTATGCTATAAATAACTAAATATACAAATGGTACACTAATGCAAAGTATGCCATGGACTATCGTCTTTCTACACAAATAAACATGTTAACGTTCAATAAAAAGCCCTTCTCCTGGTCTTACCTTCATTGCTCCATATCTCGGAATTGATATGGACGGTGCATAGAGTGATGATTGCAATGACTATCAGACCTCCTGGACGTGTCACGAAACCGGGCATCTGCAAAATTCAAAACGAGAGACTCAGACATCAAACATTGACTTTTGGACATAGGGAATTGAACAAACTCCAAGATGCACGACACAAACACTTCAAATGTGCCAAAGATGCATCTCCACACAAGACCTGAAAATTCTGTTCAGATTAGATCAAATAAAACATACTAACAGAGATTTTATTTTCTCACTGTTAAAACACAGCGAGCCCATTCAGTGAATTTATTGCTACCATTTTCTATTCAGCCATTATAACTACATTTAATGGCAGTGTTATAAAACTATCAGGAGCAGTAAATACTGCATTAATATGGCATTAGTAAGCTATTACTAGAAATCCTTTAAGACCAATCAAATCAGAACAATATGTCTAAACCCTGTGACTCCAGTGTTGCCTAACTACCAGGCGTCTTCAAGTACACTCACAGCTCAAAAGAGCACGACAGAGAGACACTATACACACACGCAAACACACATTAGCCAGATGTCTCTCTTATGCATGTTTACTTTTCCCTTCCTTCCTCCATAAAAAGATGCAAGGTTTCTGATGCCCTCCTTGCGAATACAGAACAAACACTCTTCTATTTTGAATTTAACACAGGTAAACGCCAACCCCGCCATCTGCATACAAAAACCCGACCATCATCCCTTGCTTCATTTCCAACTGCCATCCTGTCCTATCTCCACTCAGACATAGAATTCATTGGCCAGTCACACAAAGATCAGTAATACTTAGTTGTGTAGTTACTTGTTACAATATTAGCATTATCATAGTGTTGTAACGCCAGAAAATATATTGTCATTTGCCATAAAACTGTGGCCACGATATCTATTCTTGTGGTTTGATTTATATGCTCCATTCTTTATAATTAGCCTACATATTTTACTGTTTTATAGCGGAATGCTAAGCAGTTAAATTAAATAGGCAATTACCTTCTAAGAAATTATATGGCGTTAACGTTCTCATTTGAGCACTAGATAAGCAATAAACCATACATTCTTGGCCAGTTGGAAACCTGCACTTTCTTTAGTCTACTTACAAAATTTGAAGCTTCGAAGAGCCTTATTTTTCCCATACTTCGGTCAGTCTCTATAGCTATTTAGTTCTAATATTCTGTTTACCTTTTTGTGCCCCACCCTGGATTTGATCTTGTAGCCTTCTGAAAAGCAAGTCCTATTGCCTAACATTTATTGTATTGCATATTGACGCCCAAGGTACATGCAAACAATACGTTGTTCCTCTCTTCCATTTCATCTAGCCCAATAACCAAATTGTGCCTCAGGAGATTCAAATCAACACAATGAACTTGAGGAAAGTCAGACAAATGGACAAATTACAAAAACATTCCTCCGGGAATGGAAAATCAAGGCACACCTGAGATGGACATATACACACCCACGTATTTTGAGGATATAATAACATATAGTGCCTTCACGAGCCCGGGGCACACAGGTGAACAGGAGCAAGAGGAGAAAAGAGACATTCCAGGTAGACGAGTCACTGTGGAAAGGGGGTGGTGTTTGTGGCCAGAAAAATCTTTTTTTTTGCCCTTAATGTGCTCAACGAAATAGAAGTTACCAGGTCTGGTAAAGCATGCTCAGTCCTTCTGGAAAAATTCCATACATGCATATGACGTATACGTATGCCGTTAAAATAGAAATAAGTAGCCTATGAGTCAGTTCATGGATATCATGGATTCATTTCATGAACAAATGGCAATCAAATTTAAAAAAATTAAAAGCACACTGCAGATGAAACATCGTCGACACCATAAAATTAATTACGGGAAGAACTGACATATGGTTCTGGAGTGAATATGATAGTTTGGAAAAGCTGTGGGGGGAAGAAACAGATCAGCTTTCAACATCTTGCTTCAGACAGAGTGGACAGATTTGTGGGTGTGTCAGAATCAGCAACGAAGGGGACGGAAAAAGATTAGCTAGTGTTGTTAGCGCGCAAACGCATCGAGGATATCTGAGAAGCTGGATCTATCCGCAATTCATTTGTCAGATCTTTGTATTCCCAGACCAAAACTAAGTTGGGTGCATCAAGCTCCTCAACAAATGTAGGGGCCTCTTCCTACCCTCAGCTGCAGTGGCACATGTAGTTCACTGAACCATAATACATTCACCCGGGCCAGCTGTGGCCTGGGATTACGTCCTCATATTCACATTAGCAGTTCAAATCCAATTAGATTCAGGATGCTTCCCTGCTTCTGGACAGAAGTCAACGGCTGACTGCGTCAGGCACCATATTAACGCATAACGCTAGTAATTAAAAAATTGAAATATTTTGCGTGTGGATATCTGTGGTTTATATTACAAACACAAGACACTAGATAAAGGATAACGTTTTGGCAAAGTGCTCTCGAACAACACTATGTTATTGAGATTGTGAATATGGTTTACTGGCTAAAGGGTCACAAGTCGAAAAACACTGCGGTTTTGATCCCTCCCCTTATAGACACAGGGACGTCGCATTCTCTCAGCCACTCTGGATTAATTACACTGTTGTCTTATCTTGTGTGAGAGGGAGGGAAAAGTTCAGTTCCAATTAACCAAGGGAGCCAGGGAGAGAAACGATTCAGATTAATGCCATATGCCTGAATAGTGCTTGCATTACTAACAAACCTTCCATCCAAGTTTCTCTGTCTCTGTGAAGGCCTACCAGCGCACTACTTTTTATTTGTGCAAGACATGAGCACACATCTGCTAAGGATTTTACTCAAAAGAATTGAGTTGGCTACAATATGCCAGATATCAAATAAAGCAAAAAATCCCAACAAGTTCTCTCCCATTTTCAGAAGCTATGGAGTTAGAACCATAGCTGGAGGAGTTAGAAATATAACATTAGGGGGCCTCCGATAGCGTAGCGGTCTAGCGCACCCATATTGGCTGGTCCTTTACGAGTGTGAGCTGCCTGTCTGTACCCAACTGTACCAGACCGGCCCTGGTTGGGAGTCCCGATCGGGGGCGGTGTTTGGCTGTCCGCCCCTGGGGGAGGGTGAGCCGGCATGAACTCGCTGACAAGCGCATAAGGGTGTCTCCAGAACGTGGGTGGGCAAGTTCGCTGCCCTCGAAGAATTAGCTTGCCTCGTAGAGACGAGCGGTGAGTTTGTGTGGGGAGGGCAAATCTAAATAAATAAGAGGGCATAAATGTGTACAGGATGTATTCATTGGTAATTTATCTCATGTAAAGCTGCACCTTAAAGAGAAATAGATTTTGAGATGCCACACATTTTCAAAATGCTTCTTTGAAGAAAAGGGCAGATGGTGTAATGGCCCTGAATCTGTACCACAGGCCCCACTCTTGAGTGTAACGAAATCAACAGAGAGCATGCGGCTACACCGCAATCCACTTCTGTCCAGGTGTGTAAAAATAGACACACCTGGAGCTACTTGATTCATGGAAAGAGCTTTCGGGAAAAGTCAGTGGAATGCATGCTCCATTATTACCCTATTGACTGAGAGGACTTTCTGATCTTTCTGCCCTCGTATGTTGTTTTCCTTTCCTCAACACCATTTTACAATGCAGCTGGTGTCAAAGGAAGAGCTTAACAGTGACTGAACATTCTGGCTTACTGAATTAAGAGGGACGCTCTTCCATCAGCAGGTCTATCTTTGAGAGAAAGAGAGCAGCTGTTCAAGATAAACATTGGTCCACTTAATCCATGGCTGAAGAGGGATCCAACTGTGCCTCTGAAGTAGAAATTGCTGGAATATCGTTTTACCTTGATTAGCTTTCACATAACATTGCAATTTGGCACAAAACCTAGAAAGGCCAGGAACTGGGCAATGTCTGGTTGGACGTCCAAATCATTTATATATAGTGCCATGAGCCCTTGAGCACTTGACCATCTGGGCTGTCAAGCTGAATCTCAGCAGTTACCTGCCAGGTGCCCCTGCAGGCGCTGAGGTAGCGTAAGTGTGTAGGGAGTGAAACATGGACGGATGGAGCATGGAAAACAACTTTGAGATGCATTTCTATTGATGACAGAGTGAAAAAATATCATACTGGTATGTTGCATACAGATGGATTTAATTTATTTTGCTCATTTTTGCTATGTATTTTTAGACCGCACTACAAATATGACAATAGACCAGCACTTAGACACAAAAACGCAAATAATGAGAATCTGAGATTGAGACAGACACAGGCGAAGGGGAAACTGCTGTCAAAAACCATAACGGTGAAGTGAGAGGCTCTCTCTTGTTGCACAAAATGGTTGACTTCATCCAGTGGTTTGAGAGTTGGGATGGCAGAATTCACAAAACTGTCAATTCCAGCATCTTATGAACGCATGTCAAAAATTGTCAGAACAGGTTCACAGCACAAACAGAACAATAAACCGTAAATTATTAAAACATTCAACGAAGTAACAGAAAAGATCACAGGATATTGTAAAACGGATCAATTGAAAAATAAATCACGGGTCAGTCGGGCCACTTCACAAACATCTGAAGGCGGTCAGGATTTTTGACCGTAAACAAGCTTGCAGTCTGGATGTGGAAAATCTCCCCCTTGATTCTATTCCAGGCTTTGAACTGTCACTCTGAATGTAAAACTTACAAACAGCACATTGAGGAAAACTCCCAAATGTGTTCAGATCAATTTTGCTGAAAAATATTTCCCATAGCTAAATGCTAGCTACTTGTCAATTGTTGTGAATTCTGATGAGGCTGGGAGAAGTGCTTTTTTTATGGCCAAGTTATCATAAATGTCAATCCAGGAAAGATGAGACAGTAAACTAGTACAGTGACAATGATTAGGCCTGAAAATGACTTGAAATCGATGCTCCATCAACCCCTTGATGGTGGAGGACTGAATTACATGCCAGATAACAACCCAAGATTTTCTCTTAGCCCTATTTATAAATCACCTTTGTATTTGAATATATAGACTGATACGCAATATGGATAAATTATTGAATATACTGATTGAAATGATAAATATATGGGTCATTTCATGCCAACTCAACCTGAAATAGGTCATTATGTTGCCCAGCCATCTTAGAATTTGCTAGAAAATTCCAGAGGGTTTTCAGGTATGCCAATTTCAAAGATTCATTATTTATTTTAAAAACTAGTCTAGTTCTGCCTGACAGAAAAGATTGTGGAAAAGCCTACAGAACCAAAACTCCATGCTGTTTTCTGGCTGAATGCTTACACAGTGTTCAGAGTTACTGGTTATTCTGCAGTACACCTATGGTTTGTTGTTTTCGCTGGTTCTGTGATAGGTAGTTTACGTTGAGGGGCCAGGCCCAAGATTATTACTCTGGTGTACCTAGTATCACAGATGTAACTAAATAAAGCAACGCAACTCAACTCAACGTATCCTGCCATTTTGATACGGCAAGTTGCTCTGGACACGTAAGGACTATTTCAGACTGCTGAAAATGGAGCCAGGCTCTGGCCTTGTAACAGGCGACCAGCTAACCATAATCCTAAAAATAAATCTTATCACAATGCAGTCAGGAAGCCCTGCTCCAAAGAGTACGGGGCGGGGCTGGGAGGGGGAGAAAAGGGGTAAGCTACAATAGGTCACTGCTGGTCAAACAGTTCAGCAGAATCTGGAAAAAGAGAAGAGAGGAAACATATTTTCTGATGTATAAGACAAACTTTCAAAATGTAGCCTGTTATCAAAATGCCCCCTAAAGTTATACAATTACCCTGCATCATGTGCATCAATAGTATCATTATTTATATTCTTGTTTATTTCTTTTATTAAATGTTTTCTTGTTCCCACCCTTGTAGTTTAGTGTCTCCAGATATCAGAGATACTTGCCAACTGCCAACTGTCAGTCTTGGCTATATGCTCAATAGTAAGAATACATTCAAAGATATTTTATTTTATGGATGGTTGTAAATGTGTACACATATTTAAATATCTTTAGTTTACAGTTGATCTTTTCTCTCTTTTATTATTTTGGAATAGCCGACCTAATCATATCAGTGAGCCCTTATCTTATCACTACAATGTCCTCTCCACCGATCTGGGAAATGGCAGACAAGGTCATGCCTTCCTCCAAAGTGCGTGCTGCCAGTGATTGCTTTTAAGTCAGCAGTCTGTCAGCAGATCCACGCTAACTTTGCAAAGGAGTAGGCCCCTTCAGACAGGTAGTTTCATGTTCATATTTTAGCATGACAAAAGAAGGCAAGGTCAAATCATGTTTTTATTAAGACTGGTGAGGCAGTGAAGCAGCGGAGTTCAGATAGTACAAATATAAATAATAACAACAATGTTCCGTTTAATATTCTATAACCAAAACAATATGGGACTTTAAAGATCCTCTTACACAAGAACACAAAATAGGATATTTTGTTTATTACACAAAAAGTGGGTTTTCCTTTCTCTTATAAAACCAACCCAACCCATACTGGTTTGACTACACAAGGCAGCAACAGGATGCTCAATGCCATTGTGTAGTGAGAACTGCCAAAATAAAGGAAATACAAAAATAAAGCGTCTTAATAGCAAGATGGGCCACCACGAGCCACCAAAACAACTTCAATTAGCCCGGCATATTCTACAAATGTCTCTATTGGAGGGATGCAACACCATTTTCCCACAAGAAATTCCATAATTTGGTGTTTTGTTGGCGATTATGGAAAACGCTGTCTGAGGCACCACTCCAGAATCTGCAATAAGTGTTCAACTGGGTTGAGATCTGGTGACTGAGACAGCCATGACATATGGTTGACATCGTTTTCATATTCATCAAACCATTCAGTGACCGCTTGTGCCCTGTGGATGGGGGCATTGTCATCCTGGAAGAGACCACTCCGATCAGGTGATCACTCAGAATGCATTTACTGGCATTTACCTTGCCCTCTAAGGGGTTGAATGGACCTAAACCATGCGAGGAAAATGCACCATAACAGAGCCACCAGAACCCTTCATTTGCTCAAGTGTTTCCTTTATTTTCGCAGTTACCTGTAAGTTGTTTTCCTTTCCCTGTATTCACAGCTTTTGTTCAATTATAGAACTGCATTTTGTTCATGATAACAAGAATACAAAAAAATATATAAACTTTATTTAATATTAGTCAGCCCCTGTTTCAAAACCAGCAAAAGGGCATATACTATAGTGGAAATAAAGATTCTCACTTTGTGCTCGAAAATGTTACATCAGAACTTTACTATTTTATTTTTACTATTTTAATATACTATTATTTTTAAATTAGAGGAGGGATTCCCTTTTAAAGAGCATGTATTTATAGCAAAATAGGATAGTATTTAAACATTACATGCTATTATTTAAACATTCATACGAACTGGTGAGTGCATTAAACATTCATTTGTTTGTTGATTATTTGCTGTACCCATTTTCTTCAAGATCACAGGTGCAAAATCACACAGCCATTGACTATTAAAATGGTCACCAGCTGAAACTCTCCCTATCCTGGACAACGCCAGTGATGTGTTACCTTACAGGACCTGAGCCGCAGTTAGTAATGGCATGATTTTATCCACAAAGACCATTGTTGCCCAGAATGCACAACTGTGCTCCGAGGCCATGCTCCGAAATCTTTCCATTGTTCGCCTCATTGTTTTGTGAACTTAAGAGCAAGTATTTTTGGGCATAAAGCCCTGGAAGCATTACAAAAACTGCTCGATGATTTATAGTGGAAGGCCTGATTAAGACAAAAACTATACCAGGTGTTTCCATGAACTGCTTCTCTGCTCACTTTCACTGCCACAAGCCTCAACACCATCAACCACAATATCTCACTGGTTTACAAGCAACTAAAAGCATTTTTATGAGGGAAACGTAAGATTCCCCCAATTCCAGTAAATAGACCTACACAGAGGAGGTTTAGTGTTCTAAATGTAAGTATAAATGGTGGTGAGTAATGATAGGCAGGTCACTCAGTTTAAAAAATATCATTAAAAGCTTACTAAACTGCAAATTAAATAATGATTGTGACCCAAGCTTCTAATTAGTGGACAAAAATAGCTTTTGAAAGTAAAAATAAAAAAAAAATTCCTCTCACAAAGAAACTCCTCCAACTGGCGAACAGGATTTTTTTTTTAATTTTTTGTTATTTTTCCCTCCCATTTTTGCCAATTTGGACATTTTCTATTTGCCCATTTTGTGCCTCCTGGGTTACCGTGGTGTCAACCCACCCCCGCACTAAATGTTCCCCGGTCATTGTCTGAAAATAACATAGTGGTGGCTGGAACCTGTGATGTCTCAGCTAAAGGCTGCAGTCTGCCTTTGTGTTGAGCCACTGTATCGACTGAACCACTTAGGGGCCCTCGTGATATATGTGAGGAACAAGATACGCATGGCTTGTTTTTTTGTATTTTATATATATATATATATATGGGGGTAGAATAAAAAGAAATATAGAAACACTAAATACAAAATTATGAGTCTACACATTTCATATTAATATCAATCCTAAATACCAATATGTTTCTGCTATAAAATACATTTTAAAATCAACACTTTAATTTTCTAAAGTTTCTAAAGTAACATGAGGGATCTAACATATTTTAAAAGAGGTCAAATAGTTGGGGCCCGAATTGCAGGTGCATCAGTCACAGAAACGGCAGAATTATTTAATGTGTCACAGGGAAGTGTGAAAATTAGGCACATGCATAATAACGAAAAACTGCATCGGGAAAGAGGAACAGCTGTCGCAAGTCAAAGCACACTATCAGGGATAGATGGACACTTAACAAGGTAGTTTCTAAAAAACACAAAACAACAGCCTCAAAAATGACCAGAAAACGGAATCTACACCATTGCGAATTGCCATTCTCAAAAAAAACTGTATGTCGTGAGCTTCACAAAGCTGATATTTATGGTAGGGCTGGCATTTGGAATCCGCTTGTAACCAAGACTAATGCGCAACAAGGCATGGCCTGGTGTAATGACCACAAAACCTGGACTTCTAAACAGTGGAAGAAAGTAGTATGATCTGATGAGTTGTCTTTTACTCTTTTTCCTATATCTGGATGGGTTTATGTTTGGAGAAGGCCAAAGGAAGCCTTCAACCCACATTGCCTGTTCCTAACTGTCAAACACAGTGGTGGATTTGTTATGGCATGGGCAACCAATATTGTGGGAGTCATTTGGTCCAATTATTACTCTGCATGGTAGAATTAAGGCCAAGTAATACAAAGCCATTTTTAGCGACCAGGTGCACCCTATATTGCTAATTTTGTTTGCTCAAGATGTTCTCATATTCCAAAACAATAACACCCCCATACACACTACTAAATAGATTCAATAATTGTTTCATGAACACCAGTATGTCAAGTCAAACACCTTCCATAGCCTTCCCAATCACCAGATCGAAAACATCATTAAACCTTTATGGGAAGTTCTGTAATGGAGGCTTTCCTTCTTGAAGAATAGTCCAATATCCCACTAGAAACAGTTCAAATCTGTATAACAGCATTCCATAAACGATTGATGTTGTTCACTCAATTAAGTTGTTTAATATCTATATTACATTTATATGAAAATAATTCAGTGAAAGTAACATACGGTATTCAATTAAATACAAAAACTACTAAATTTACAGCCCTGCAGTCTTCCCTTCAATAGAGTAGGCTACCTGGTGTTTCTAGCAGATTTTAAAGAAGCCCAGCTACACATGTAGGACAGCTTCACTTCAACCAGGCTACCACCTTCACACATGTTTATCCTTGGTGTTGCCTAGCCTGGGCTGATAGATCCACAATGTTTGCTTACAGTTTCCCTCAAGCATGGAAGTATTCGTCATTTTCACTGCATTGAATTCTTGCTCAAACACATTTAAACAGAACAGTCACACAGATTAAAATTCCATTATAAAGTACCTATATTCTACCTACAAAGGGCCAGGACAAGATTAAGAGGTTTAGTGAAGAAGATTGAGGTGTTATGATGTCCATAATGGTTGGAGACATACAATGAGCTGTCAATCATGGATTTGTTCAAACCAAGTTTTTTGTTCTTCACAGCAAAATGCTGTGATTGGTTCAAATCAATAAGTCAGTGATCGCTAAGGCCAGGAAAATATCTTGGTTGTTATATTTCATGCATTTCAGTCCTCTACTACTAAGGGGTCGATGGAGCTTCTATTACAAGCTATGCGTCAAACAATCATTCAATTAATTGCTACAATCATCTCAGTTAATTCATCATGAATGAATCAGTTATTCATTCAATTACCAGTTAATCAGGCCCATGAGAAGGACAGTGCAATGCTTATGTCTGTTAACACTTATCACGTGTCAGACATGTAGTGTATTAGACAATGCTTCAATAAAGTAAAATGTCCACGAAGAAGCATAAATTGTTTTTCTAAGAGATGGCAAATGTTGATTTAAGATGAGCAATCTGCCATGAATTGTTAAACAAAAACAATAAACACAAAAAAATACAACTAGCTTTTTGCAGCAGGGGCACATAATTAAAAACAGGGGCAGCTGTGGATGTCATACGTTTAAGTAGAGGGAAAAAAGTCCAGTGCTCTAACATGTTTTTTCCAAAATCACTCAGTCCACTTTTGGTCAAGGGACTTGAGTGAGTTTTGGAAAAACACTTCGATCTGAAGTGAAATGTAATCATTGTAATTTGGTTTACTGTATATTATTGCAGGATGTGTGAATCTATTCAAAAGATGCCAATTGTCAATGCAGAGAGAACTGACAAGTAGATAAATCATGTTGGCTCTCACTGCTCTTTCCCCTTATGCGTTTTTCACAGCTGTTTCCCGTCTCAAACTTGTTTTTATTTGTGCATTTGTCTTTAATGTGATAGTTCACCCAAATTCAATGCAAGTATAATTTTTGTTACTTTCAATACAATGAACTACGCATCAAAATAAATGTTTCTAATGAATTCACTGTCTCCAGAAATAGCAAATTCATCAACCGATAACTTCTTAGTACTGATGACCGAAAACAATACAAGAGTTTACGTAGCTACCTGCAGGTAGCATTGAAATTGTGTGCCAGTTACCTCCCAGTAACTTCTAACTAAGTCGCTCATCCATGTGATTCATTTGGTTGTTGGAGTTGATCGCAGGGGATATTATTTTTGCAGATTGAAGCACATAGTTTCAATACAGTAGTCCAATTTCAGCACACTTTTCTAAGCTGCTATTTAAATAGCAGCTTATTATATGTTCAACTTCCAAATTAACCAGGTGGCTGAACAATTTGTTTAAGAGTTACTGGGAGGTCACTTTGGCATACTGTTTCAAGCTACTTGCGTATACATAGATTCCAATTGTTTTTGGACATCAAGCTAGCCATTAGTGGATTCTGTTTGTGTAGTCAGCGAATTCGCTAAAAACTGCATAAAACATCGTATTGAAAGAAAAATATATATATTTAAATCGGTTTGGCGTGAACTATCGTTTAAGTGCTGGTCTATTGTAATATTGTTTCGTGGGGTCTGAAGCTAAGTTGCAAGATATGCAAGATAAATTAAACCCATCGGTATGCAATGTACTAATACGATATTGTTTTACTCTGTCATTGATAGAACTTTGAACATGGTTTCATCTCCTCCACACTTACCCGTAACAGCATAATTCTATTGTTTTATACTGTTTCAGTCATATGTCTGTGCTGATTGCCAAATGATTGCTAAAACTGCCTACATAGACATCTGGAGGATAACTGCCGAAATTAAGCTTGACAGCCTAGATCAGGGGTGTCCAAACTTTTTCCACTGAGGGCCAAATACAGAAAAATATACGAAAGGCTGGGCCACTATTGGGGGGGTGCTACACGAAAATAATTATTGTCGACGGGGGTGGGGTGCTACGCGAAAAAACCTGAGAGCAGTTTGTTTATTTCGCGGAGTTTTCAATGAATACGGGTGGCTCCACTAGTGGTGAAACTAAGAATTACAACTCAGTCAAGTGCAAGTTTCATGCGCGGGCCATATTCCTTATATTGGAATGCGGCCGCGGGCCAATTAAAAATGGACCGCGGGCCGCAGTTGGCCCGCGGGCCGTAGTTTGGACACCCCTGGCCTAGATGGTCACGTCCTCAAGATTTCCTCTGGGCCCTAGTGACAGCGTATGGTATCTCCGTCCATTTTTTGGTTTCATGAAGCTTCATTCTAACATCGCTACTCTGCAGGAGACCCCGATCAGCAGTAGCAGTCCAGGGGCATCTTCATTGTTCAGGACCACTTCCAAAAAGTGGCTTCAGGATTCAGACAGCAATACATCCATCCATCCATCCATCCATTATCTAAGCCGCTTATTCCTGGTCAGGGTCGCGGGGGGGGGGCTGGAGCCTATCCCAGCATGCGTTCCGGGCGAGAGGCAGGAATACACCCTGGACAGGTCGCCAATCCATCGCAGGGCACACACACCATTCACTCACACACTCATACCTACGGGTATTTAGACTCTCCAATTAGCCTAACGTGCATGTCTTTGGACTGTGGGAAGAAACCGGAGTACCCCGGAGGAAACCCATGCGGACACGGGGAGAACATGCAAACTCCGCACAGAAAGGCCCCCAGCCTGGATTCGAACCCGAGACCTTCTTGCTGTGAGGCGACAGCGCTATCCACTGCACCACCGTGCCGCCAACAGCAATACATATCTTTTTTAATAAGTTATACAAAAACATTACGCTCAGATAATACACATTTTGAGCTGCACCTCTTCTTTCTTGATAAATAGTCCTCCAGAAAGGACCACCAGTGCAGAGGTGTGGCTTGCAGCTGAGTGAGTTCACACATGTGCCAAAAAAGGCATTGGCACATGTAGAAAGAAAACTAGGCTTCAAACTTTCATTGGGAGTATATTCTGGAGCATATGCATTTTTTTAAAGCTCCAAAGCAGTATTTTTCATGAAGCAAAATGTCAAACATACAAAAAATGACATGAAAAACCTTAGTGTCAGTTGAACTATAGGCTAGTTAAATGTTTGCCATGCAGATGTTAATTAATTCTACAGTGAGAATGTCGAGAATCTAGCCTAATCGTAATGTGCATACTACTCTTTAAAAAACCTGGATTTAAGCAAAATATTGAGGCCCTGGGTCGGCAAAGACTGCAACTGAGTTCAAGAGAGGGAAGGCAGCGAAAAGGGTGACTGCAAATGTACTGCCACACTGAGCCTCTGTTGGAACAGTATCTACAGCACCACAGTCTGTTAGACATTACCAAGTTCCCTGAGGCACAAACTTAATAACTATGTTTTGGGACAGAGTGGAGGAAAGGTTTTCCTCCTCGTCTTTTCCTTGCTGTGGCAGAGCACAACATCCAAAGGAAAGCACAGTCCTTTTGACTTCCTCTGCTTAGCTTATCCAATCCAACCACTGGAACTCACTAGAATAAATTCTGTTAAAATCACATCAAAGCACTCTGAATTTCTTTATTGTAGTGTGGCTATGAATGACCGAAGGTTATCCTACTGATAACAACGTACAGAAAAATGCTTAATTGTTAGCATGCTTGAAGTATACAAGTTAAAATGGGAAAAAGACCTTGCCCTAATTGCTGTGCAATTAGCAAAAAAATCATTTTTATCTATATTTTTCCTTGTACATGTACATGCTTTTATTCATTGGGAGAAAAATAAGAAGGGGGAACATGTTTTTAATAAACTTTTTAAAGAAAAGTCAATAATTAACTTTCGTTATTTGATTATTTCAGCACAAGATTTAGAAAGAGATTTGAATGAGCCAACTACAAAACCATCAAAAGACATCCTCAGAGGCGCAGGTCTGCAGCACAACAGAGAAATTAGAAATCAATAACACCATGTCACAAAGCAATTAGACAAATAAACAAATATGGGGGAAGAAAGGCTGAAACAATCAAAAACTTGTATGGAATGCAGTCTGAAGTCATTTTAAATGGGCAGGCTGGTATGGAAGGCTATTTGTGCCAAACTCAAATGCAAAGCACACACGAGAATTACAATGCACATCTGTGTGTGCTGTATTTATCTTTGAGTGCATTGCGTTTCAATGTCTGTGTTTTGCAGTTCACTCTTCATTAGTGTCGTTTTCATACGGCAAACCCTTGGCTTATCGTCTGATTAAAGTAGCTGATAAAAGGGTGATGGCTTTAGATTTTTACTTCAGGATTTCTGAAGTACTTCATTGGCTGGCTGTTAGAGCACTCATTAAGCACCTCCTCCTGTGTCTCACTTCCCAAAACTTCATCCACGTTCACTTGATTGTGATTGGTCATATTTAATCATTGACAGGGGGATCAACATGGCTCCTCCCTGAAATGTGGACAGCCTTATCATAAAACTCAGCACTTGTACTGCCAGGTGTTATATCTGCAAGGATATACAAATAGCCTGGTTGGCAAGGCCAACTTCACAAAGGCTATGTCTCAATTAGTTCTGAACAACATAAACAATTACAATACAAAGAAAAATATTAACTTACATGGGTACATTAGACGGAGTGTGAAATGAATACCTGCCTGTCAAATGTGGGTAAAAGTTACTTGTGGCTGCTAATTCAGTTAGGGTTACATGCCATTTTGGCGGGTGTTCATGTTAGCATTCAAATAAAGTGGAATTATTTTATTTAGCAGACCTTCATTTTCATTTAGTACTCGGAACCTAGTGACAACTAAAACAAAGAACAGAGTTTGAATCTGCTGAAAATCAAAACCATGCTCAGCAATGTCCATTCCAGCAGGGGAAACCTTTCACAGATTTTGTGTGGATGGATAAGTGAGTATACTTTAATTATAATGAGCTACCTAGCTGTGCAACTACTGTAGCTATAAAGACGTAGAGCATTAGTAGGTTACACTGTTCTGGTTGTACCCGAGGTGCCCAGATGAAAGCCTGAATTAGCTGGCAGCGCAAAGTGGCCATTTTCCTGTTATTTGTTATTTGTGGGAATGTTCATTGGCTGGCATTGTCAAGGTAAGCACTTCCAAACAACAATTAATCCCTGCTCACCATTAAAAATTCATACTATGCCTGGCTGCCTTGGGATAAAGGTTTGAGCACTAAGCAGAAACCGCTGTGTGCAAAAGGATAGGGTTCAATTCAAAGTGAAACTAGCACAATATGTAGATTTTGTTTTGTGAAAGATATGCACCTGTGGCAGGTCATTCTGAGTAACTAGTGATTGCCCTCATCCATTAGCCACTTTACTTCAAGCCCTGATTAAATACCATGCACCATATTTTCAGTTTTGCAGCTCACTCCTAATATTGGTAAACATTGGGGCCAAAAAATTTGTATGACTGGCCGGTATGCACACTTATACTGCCAGTTTAATATATTACTAACATTCATCCAAGATTTTGGAAGCAAATGTTAACTCCCTCCCCCCTTTTACTATTGATACAACATTTTGTATTATTCAAGTTATTGAAAATTACAAGACCACAGTGTATGTGACACAAATTGCATTTGAAACAAATTGGCACAGAACAGTTAATTTAGTGAATATGTTTAATAGAGAAGGAGTTTGGAGGTATAGCTCAACACTCAAATAAAAAACCAATACTGTGCTTTTGTGTGACCCTTCGGACAATGCCTTATGCCACTGCAACATGAAAATGACTATTCATTCAGCCCCTGAGATTTAACACCCTCAGCTGTTTTCAAAACAGCCATGTGGAAATACTTTGGGCTGGATAGCTGAAAAAAAGACCAATTTCCAATGAACTTTGGAATCATTTGGCAGCACATACACATTATCATTCTGGGACAAACAGAGACAAAATACACTGAAAACAACCATGATTGTCCCAAAATTATACCAGGCAGTCAGATTAAGAATATTTTGTGTGAAATAATTTCCCTCATCTCCACATTAGTATATTATGGATTTTTTATTTAATCTCTGTGGTTCCAAAAACTTGGAAAAAATGGGAATGTCACCGTTATTTCAATTTCAACAGACCAGTTGTTTCTACCTTGGAAAAAACAACACAAGAAAAAATTGGCTAATTGAATAACAGGTAAAGGCCAGTGTAAATTTCATTAAATGCAGATGGACAGTGAGTCTAACAGCAGAGAAATGTAACTTCAACAGGCCCATAGAATCACAGAAAACTTGAAAAGGGCAACATACTCCAGAATCTACGAGTCACACATAGCAGTGGACCGTTCACAAAGTGTGAAAGACTGGAGCCTATAGAAGTCCGAAATATGAAAGTGACCTTAGGACCACACATTAAAGTAAAATAACACTGTCACACGCCACGCGACAATCCCTGAACGGGGACAGAGCAGTCCAGACACGGTTGAGTTTGTCGGTCTACGGACCGGATTTTATTTATTTTTTCTTGGAGAGTTCTCTGTTCCCACACTGGGCAGAGAACGAGCACCGGGAGCGTACAAAAACACAAACAAACACTTCACCCTAGTTGCCGCGAAGCTTTCGGGTAACTAACTAAAATAACACAACCAAATTAAACACTATCGAACCGGCACTTTTCAGTCCGTTCTATAATTTAACGTTCGCTTTTCTTTCGTTTTTCTTCTCGCTCCTCGGTCTCAAACGCCTCTCCTCTGGTTCCAGCCCCCTACTGAAGGGAGCAGAGCCGTTTTAAAGCACACAGATGTAATTATTATACACAGGACCGGTGTGTGCGCTTACTGCTCTGCCAGTAGGCGTGGCCGCTAATCGTCCTGATTAGCTGCCGAGACCGACGCCTTCCACAAACACCAACCAGGTTTAAAATGAAAAAAAATGAATTATAATTAAAAATGAACTCGTAATTTTTAATGAAAAAAAAACAAAAGCAATAAAAATAAAAATAAATAAATCATTTACTAGTCCCTAGACGACATAGAAACCTGATTTAAAGTGAAAAGAATGAAGAGGGAGTAGGCTGCGGTTTCTACAACTCTGGGTTGTTTTCCTGTTCGTGAGAGGTTCACTGGCGGAAGGTGTTTCAACAGGAACAAGTTTTTGTTTAGATTAGATGTATTAGATCTGACTACTGTTAATTTCAGAGCATTTACAAGAAAGAGCAGGCTACAATAGCCTGAGAAGAGGAATAGCTTGTGGGTCTAGAGAAGGTCAGAGTAAGGTTTTACATCACTGTCTCCCTTGATGAATGGTGGACTGTACCTAAATAACATAGCGCATCTTCGGTCAGATTTTTTAATTTAAAAAAATATATACGATTAGCATATAGTTCATCCAAAACGATGTTCAACTAAACAAATGTTCATCTCTTGATTACATTAGGCTATTTAATTTACACTTACATAATTCCACACCCTCAATTAATAAAAAAATGTTAAAAAAACCGGTTTTCCATTTTTGACCTTTGTACGACGGTTTCGATCAGTGCAATAATAATTAACCTGTCCTTGCAGTTTCGTTAACATGAACTCAACATTAGCTTAGAGTAGTATGTTTTAGCAGAACTTATACAGGGCGATAAAGAGCATTTAAAAAGAAATATATCTATATCAACCGATATTATGAAACAATAGATTGATCTGACCTTATAGAAAGCCTTTGACACAGTTTTGATAACATGCAAAACCTCCTACTGAGCATTAAATATCACTCTCTAAATGTTGAATTAGAAGGATAATAGGGGAGCAGCCATGAGTAGGTGCGGTCTCTTAGCAAATTCACACCACGGTACAGAACGTCTTGATAATAGACGAAGCAAAAAGCGGGATGATTTGCACCTGTATGCAAGAAACTAGGCTTAAATTCATTACCTGTTTCACAAAGGGGAAGAAATCAATCTCTTTCGAGCTGCTACTAAACTGAACAACATAGGCTAACCTGCAATAGCGCACTTGAAAGAACAGTGGCCAGTCTTGGAAACAGAAACAAGAAATCATTTGCTGCAGAAAGCCAAAACCAGCAAACTTTCCTTTCTCCTGGACACAAAAGCTGTTGCTAGCCCATGAGCATCACTCAGCCCGTATAAGGATCTGCAAAGCGCTTAATGTGGCGCGTATACAAAGAGCAGCACAAAACTACATGTAGTACAATGGAGGTGCTGATAAACACTTGACCATTACGCAGGCCTACGTGGATCCAAAATGCAAAAATAGTTTATTCTTCTTTTAGGCAGGCTGTCCAATCACACTGTACTGAATCAGTGTTCCACTTCCGATTCCATACCCGATGTGGAGACCTGCAAAGGCAGACCTTTGACTCTCAAAAAAGTAAAAGAATCCCTTTATTCACCCATGCGAAGAGAAGATGTTACATGTCCAAGAACGTCACCTTATAACAGGTCCTGTTAGACACACAGACCGTTTTGTAAAGTTGTGTCATATGGCAGTAGCATTACCACCACAAACTGCATCAGGACTGTAACGTAAATACTTTTTGGAGCTACAGAGAAAATGGTCTTGTGTTACCTAAGCTGGAGGAACTGGTGAGAATGTCAAAGTTTGAGTGTAAGTAACTGTAAGGCGGGTCATACTTTACATGTTGATGTGAATTAAACTTTTGTTATTGCAATGTGAAAAGTAATATATGCAGATGACTGCACTCCAAGAAATAGCGGAGTAGCTCAAGTGTTAGTAGTATTCAACTTTCACAAGTTCGGACATCTGAAAAAAAGAACACTCTCAGGCTCTAAGCTCTGTGTGACTAAATATAAAATATACTTGGCCGAAATACAAATATCAGCATTCTTATCATGCACACTGTCATATCAGGGAGGAAGCTGCATGCTTCTAGTATATGCATTATGCTAAAAAATATTGAGCTAGCACAAGAGCAATGAATATAAAAAGAATGTTCACAGAGAGAATAATAACCAAATCGCCTCAGGTAAATACTCAAGGTGATACTCTTTTCTTTTTTCTGCAGTGATCTGGGGACCCACTGCTGCTGCCCAAGTCTTTGTTAAAAGAATCCCAGGATATCATCAGACTGCTGGGATGTCAGCACTTGTAAAGGGTATGTGCATGTGCACTTAATCAAAGAAAACGGTGGCCGAATTCCATTTAGGCGAAGTTATGGCTCCCTCCCTTCACTCCCGAGAGGCTCTAAACTCTAGAGGTCAAACTCATTCTAGACTCTAAACAATGTTCCCTCCTTGGTTGAAGAAGGAAGCTTTTGAAATCACCTGGTGCAGTACAGTTGCAACAAAAAGAGGAGTGAACACTCAATTTGGAGTAACACTCATTTGGAGTACGAGTGAAATGAGATGGAGGAGTGATACCACTTTCAAACGGAACGGCCTAACAACTTGGAACATCCATATTAAGAAACGCCTGTCGCTGCCACGGAAACTGCAGTCATCATCGCCTCATTAACATACAGGATAGAACAATGACAATAATATTTTAGAGTGCCTTGAAAAAATACTAAGAACCTTGGAAAGTTTTCAAATGTTGCTGGATTACAAATGATATGTTCATTTATTGTCATTTTATATTTCTTATTCAAAATTCATATGCTCAAACAGAATTTTTATAAAGAAGAAATTAGTTATATCAGCAATTTTTTAAACAAAAATTAAAAAACGTAAATATGCTGCCTGCATAAGTATTCAGACCACTCGCACTGATACCTTTCGCTGCAATAACAGCTTTATATAAGGCGGCAGTGTAGTGTAATGGTTAGGGAACTGGACTTGTAACTCAGATGTCGCTGGTTCATTTCCCAGGTGGAGCACTGCTGTTGTAGTCTTGAGCAAGGTACTTAAAATGCTTCAGTAAAATATCCAGCTGTCTAAATGGATTGTATGTAAAGAAATGTAAACTGTGTAAGTCGCTCTGGATAAGAGTGTCTGCTAAAATGTATGTATTTTTGGGCAAAGCAATATGGACAGCAATTTTCAACTCGTGCCACAGATTGAGCCAACAGTGATCACTGGGATATCCAAGCCCTTACTGTTGTGTATCATTTTCCTAATCTGTGCCTTTTCATAACCATATCCCTGGCTTCCTGTGAAAGATCTTAGGTCTTCATTTTTTGGTCTTTGTGTCCTTCAAATTCACTACCTGACCAAAGACAGGTGTTTTTAATCCTGCAATCATGACAATCACTGTTATGGCAATCAACTCATTGTGTGGCTCATTAAGGTAATGTTTTATACCTGCATTAACCTACAGCTGCCAGAGCACAGGGTTTGAATACTTTTGCAATCAACATTTTTCCATTTTTATTTCATTTCAATTATATCGATATACTTTTTTTTTTTTACAAATGTGTGGAGCAGGTTGTATTTATAACAGATATTAGTTCTTAAATTAAAGTGTTATAAATCAAAGCAACAAAATGTGAAAATTATGCAAGGGTCGGAGTACCTTTGCAAGGTACTGTGTGTGTATACAGTAAACTCCGTTTTTATTCACACCCTTGATAAAGATAAACAAAAGAGACCGTATGAAAAACTATATAAGTAATGAGCTTATTTCATGCTCCCCAAAAAATGACATTCTTTAATAATAATGCTTTGGCATGAAACACAATCGAACAGTTCACAAATTATATATTTTTTTCCCAGAAAAGAATCACAAATATTCACACCCCTGTTATCAGTACTTTGTGGTTCCTCCCTTGGCCATTATAACAGCAAGTAGTTGCCTTCTGTAGTGCTGTACAAGGTTATGGAACTTCTTGGGGGAAGGAAGTTGGCTCTCCTCAACCATTCCTCCATGCAGAATTGTTCCAATTCCTTCAGATTCTTGGGTTGACGGTTGTGGACTACTTTTTTGTGTTCAAACCACAAATGTTCAGTTGGATTCAGGTCTGGAGACTGAGATGGCCACATCAGGACATTGGTCTTGTGCTCTGTCAACCATTTCTTAGTTGCTTTGGGCGTATGTTTGGGATGGAAGGTCTTGTTGGAAGGTCCATCTGTGGAAGGTGTAGCTTCCTGTCAGAAGGTTTTAAAAACTTTTTAGTGATTTGTTTTTTGTAGCCAACTCCTGACCTGTTGAGGTCAATAACCTTTTGTCTGATGCTTTCAGGGTGTTATTTGCCTTTCACCATGATGGCTGACCACAGTATTTCAAACATGTGTTCCCTCCTTTTATACCCTAGGGAAACAGGCAACCATTGTAAGCCACTGTATAGTTCCATGACTTTCCAATGAACTTCAAATAAGTTGTATATTTATGAAGATTTGTTTATGTTGGATTAAATTTAAAAGAATAGTTAGGGGTATGACTAATTGTGATCCATTAATGAAACTAAATATGTTTTTCTGAACAATTGTTTTAGTATTGTAGGTTTGGAATTTTTTGAGCATAAAATATACCTCATTACTTATATAGTTTATTTAGTCTACTGTGTGTGTGTGTGTATGTATATATGTATACATATATATATATATATATATATATATATAAAATGAAAGAAACACTTGCATAAATGGGGGATACAAAGTATATTGCAAGCAGATGCTTCCACACAGATGTGGTTCCTGAGTTAATTAAGCAATTAACATCCCATCAAGCTTGGGTTTTGTATAAAAATATTATACATAACATTGTTGCCCATTGTTTTGGCTACCATGGCTAAAAGAGATCTCTGTGACTTTGAAAGAGGGGTGATTATTGGGGCACATTTGGCAGGAGCTTCAGTGACAAACACTGTTCAACCTGCTGATGTTTCACAACAAACAGGTCAGTCAGCTGACTTAAACATGATTGAAAAATGTATACCCTTCCCCAAATGTTCTGGGTACCTTGTGTCATTTTTGCAAGTGGCCCAAGCACACCTTTCAGAATTTTAAAGAATATAAAGAAATTGTGGTGACAACTATACACCCATCAGCTACTTCCTCTATTGATCTCTAGAGAATACGAGCCAATCTGAGAGAAAGCTTGACCTCGGTTTATAGTGTGGTAATGATTGCTAGGTAAAAACGTCCTCCGATTGGTAGATCGTGGTAGCCCCGACATTCTCTGACAATCGGTCAATTATGGGAACAATGGATCTGCCAAAGTCTACACCTGAGCAGACTCAATTGGACGGTGTAAAGGCGAGGATGAGTTAACAAAAATGTCAACTTCACTTTTCATACAGTCGAAACGGATCTGCCCTCGAAAAAGAGGCGTTGGGATTCCCCCGAGTGAGGATAGCGAGTGAACAAAATGTACTGGAATGGAAGTGGGCAAGTGTAGGGTAGATTAAACCTCTGTAGCTGGTGTGCTCTGGTATAGTGTCCGCTACAGAAAATGATGTGAATAAGAGTGCGATTAGTTCCCGGAGATAGAGACTTGAGTCTTTAGCTCGGCGAGCTAACTCGCTCTCTTGTCGCGTCGAGATCCCTCCGTTCGAAACTCGCTGCAAGCAGAACCAGCTCCGTTACACTGGTGCCGTGACTCGGATCACACAACTGATGGTAATCGGTTGGGCCGTGGTTGCTGCCGCGGGAGTTTCGAGGGGGAGAATGTAGCGGGTGTGCTCAGCGAGCTAAATCGCTCTCTTGTCGCGTCAAGATCCCTCAGTTCGAAACTCGCTGCGGACAGAACCAACTCCGTTACGCCTCCTCAGTCAACAGACTTGAACATGCTTGAAATGGCGGCCACTTCACTTCCAACTCCTGTTCTGAGAGCAAGTGCTTACTGCATAAGGATGTTTATGAAAAAGAGGACTGTAAGCACAGCTGAGTTACAAGGGAGTGGCTGGAATTTTGCATACATGCTATTGAATATTATCAGAAGACTCACTGGTCCTTTCACTCCAGCATGCATGGGGAACATCAAACATGTCACACAGATATGAGGCTTTCGCGAAGGCTCCAGGATAACATGAAAACCAGATGCCAGTGATTTACACTCTCCCAGTTGCTCCAATCCCTGTTCTTTGTAGTCTGTCTGTAAACACTTGGCCTTATTCGGTAAAGAAATAAGAAACTAAGAAAAATCCAACCTAGACTGACTGATTATCTTGTTCTGTGGTTGTAGACTTGGCAAGCATCATCGATTACAAATACAAGGCAGAAACTGGCCGCCTGGAAAAAGAAGAGTGAATAGCAACTGGCTCAGAGTTGAACCAAGCCACTTCTTTTGCCCAAGCAGTGGTAAAGTGATTTACACACAAGCAGGAGACAGCTGTATACCAGAGGCATGACTCACTGCTGTATGGAGCCTCAAACCCTTTCTTGGCCCAGCAGCATCTCTACCCCATTATCCCAACTCACTATGTAGGCTAAATTCAGCTCCCCATCAAACACATCACCCTGGTAGTAGAATAAGGTCCTATTCACTAACAGATTCACAAAATATTAAAGTGTTTGAGATTCAGTCATCCCATATGCTACTTCACAAGCAGAATGTTTATCGCTGACCCATGCTGCTGTTGAGTGTAATTACAGAGCAGGAACAAGGAAAAGCAAGCTGAAACAAGCTATAATAAGTCTAAACTGCTTAACATTTGCATACTGAGAACATGTTATTTTCATAAACCAACTTGTCATTGCACCAAGCTTTTGGCTGGCACAAATCATACAAGTTTAAAACATGTTCTAGTTGTTTCATTGATATAAAATAACTTTGGAATTGGGAACATATTATTTATTTCTGACAGGGCTGTTGATTTGAGCCATCAATAAACATAAATATCGACACACCCAGCGGCTAAGACAGCTAACATTTTCCCATCTCCATATCTGTATCTGCGTAGTTATTCAGTGATACAGTACCATATTACCTGCATGTACCCCTGTTATTTTTAGAAAGTAACTTGATCCCCCAAATCAAAGGTTTAGCCTACTTTTCAATAAAGAAATTGTTGAAAAAACTAATAAGCTAATACTAAATGATGCATTCTAGATTTGCCACCACTAGCAAAATCTATACTGCTAGAAAAAAAACAATTCAATTATTATTCCATTGAATGGAGCTGTAGCATAGTAAAGTTAACTATAATAGAAACAACGTTGTGTTGTACTTTGTGAAATGTGAATTTAGGGCTATGGGAATATGAATTGTAAATTACAAAATTCAATCAAATTAGCAGATGGGCTACACAACAACAACAACATCATTCTGCCATGACTGTGACCTTCCCAGTGATGAGGCTATCTCAAAACAACCCATAAAAATCAACATTAACAGCAGACCTGCCACAGCCTACAGTACCACAAGAAAAAGAAAAAAAATCACCACACACAATCAAGGGGTGGTTTGGCAACAAACCTAAATAAAATGAAACCTTGACTTCCACAGCTGTACCACATTCCTGTATTCCATTCTCGAAGTAAATGCCCAGCTTAAATGTCATAGTTAATTTGTACAAGTTGAGCTTCAATAGACCCAAAAGGAAAAAATAAACACTTCAGTGTTAGGCAGAATTAAATGTACATGAATGTTAAATTACCTTAAAAAAATTAACCTTTGAACATCTCTCAAAATCCCAATTGCCCCTTTCTAGACTAGAAATTCCGATTTTGAGAGGTATGTTCAAAGGTAAAAAATAAAGGTAATTTAACAGTTGAAAGTTTCAGTAAATAGGCCTGAAATATTTTAAAACAATGTAGGCCAATTTAAACAATTGCATTTTAGCTAAGGAGGCTTCTGCTAATATAATAATAGTGAACAAAGATAACAGGGTTTTACCCTCTTCTCTGTCAATGATGTGTTGCTAGCAGCTGTTTGTGTAACTGCAATCACCAGACATCGCCTGCATGCCACAACAGGAACCCATTTTAAGGTAGAGTTGTAAACATAAACTTCACAGGTAAATCATGCAGACAAGCCACGTTTAACAAGCTGTGATAAAATGTTTTTGTGTTGCCTATGGGTCATTCATTCCATGCCAACACAAAGGGGCCATTGCCATACCCACTCAAATGTAGCTAAAATAATGTAAAAAAATGGTACATATTATGAGAATATGAGAAAAAATGCTAAAATTTCCAAAGAACTGCCATTTATGAAAGAGAATCCAGCAGCCTGGAGCACATTCTGTTTAGTTTTTTTTTTTGTTTTTTACCAGTCCTTGTTGTTCTCCAAGCACCTGGGCACAACAACAAGGTGTGCACACATTCATACCATCAGCTATTCAAACCAAAAAAGTTATTGCCATCCCTGCAATGAGATAACAACAATGCACTTGACAGCAACCCCCCTCTCTGGAGCCTGAAGTTGGTGGTGAACCTCTACAGCAATCGACTCTCAAACATTTGTCCTCTCGGACAGTCTTTTGTATCCATAAGAGTGTTCATTCGATACCTGCACTGAATGTTACAAATGTAGGCTATTCACTAAGAGAGGCTATTTTTTCAGACAATTTACCCCATCCAAACAAACCTTATTGCTCCCTTCAAATGTCTCTCCTCCTGGTCCCTTATAGGCTAACAGATTGGTTTTAATGGATAGCCAACAGTTGGAATGTAACATTCACGTAAAAAACACCTAGGCCTATTTCAGAATGAAAACTTGTGTTTTGACAGCATTACAAAAGGACAGATGCCATAGATGCTTCAATGTCCCCAATGAACCATTTCATATGTGCATTGTGCTTGCTGTGTGACAAAAATACATTTCTTACCTTGCCACTAATCACCTGCTGTAGGCTAGTGCTGATATTTTATTTTGTAACCAATGAAGGAAATATGCACCGTCACAAATTAAACTGCTATTCACTGACTGTTGTGACATTGCCATGCCAACCAAGACACCCCCTCCATTTATACGTAAAGAGTTTGGTCTATATTCTTTACGTGGAATAAAATTTCGGTTTATTCATGTTGAGCACCATATAAATCAAGTATAATTTATGTTTCTAGACTCCAACATCAGGAATACCTCAGTCCTGGCCAACTAATTTGAAATAAGCTGAAGGCAGCTAATTAAGACAGTCATTTTCATGTGCAAAACAGACAACACTTTTAAATGTGGAAAACTACATTTAAAAATGAAACATAGACTGAAAATAAATGCATTTATTGTACTGAAATTAGAAAGCGAGATCATTTATTTGTTGACTGTTATGTTCAGCTGCGGATGCGCCGAAAGCAATGTGCGCTAATTGTGTTTGGTTCACTAAGTCAGTTAGCTGGCGCTAACAATCAAACGGAGCTTTGCAGTTTCTAGTTAGCCAACTAACTAACTAACTAACGTCAATTCAAATGCAGCGCTGCCAGCTAGTCATGCATACTCTATATTCTGGTTAGCTGGTTAACTAACTAACGTTATATGTTTACTTTACAATACTAAAGTTAATAGTTAGCTAGTTCGATACGGTAACTTAATACAGACCGCTATCACGTTAACTAACATTAAATAAGACCGATATCGGTAGCTATCTGTATAGCTAGCTACATTTACAAATAACAAGCACACTAATAATATTTAGCTATCTTACTAGCTACCGGCTAACTTAGCTAAAGTAACTAAAGCTTAACTAGCAATATAGCCAGCTTAGGGGAAATACCGACTGCAAGCTATTGCTACCTATTTTGGTATAGCTGCTACCATCTATAGATAATAAGATAGCTAGAGGGACAGCACTTGGACAAAGCTAAAGTTTAAGCTCAACAAAGTGTGACTATATGCAATAAAATGCAGCGAAATTAGCAAAAGTTAATGTTTTCTTTTAGCGTTGTTAAACAACCGTAGCCCGCTGGTTAGCTAGCTAAGAATCTTGCGAACGATGTCCCAGCTAACGTTGGCTAGCTTGATGGAAACTTTTCCCCGACTCCGTCCGAGCCACCCTGGCTAGGGTTCTCGACGTTTTCCCCAAATGTAAACAACTTTTAGTCAGCTACCTTGTGTTAGCCACAAACACATCTTACCGTACTCAATCTGGGTCGAATATCCCCCGGCTAAACTAGTATTTTCGTGGTATCTCCGTCCATAGTATCTGATTATCCAAGTTTTTCCTCTTACTCAAAGACCCCACAGCAGCACGCACGGTAAGATCCGAAAGGAAAAGAGCCCATTGGAACAACCTCCTGTCAATTACAATCCTGGAAGCTGAATTCCTGGGGTGGGGGGGGTATGGCACTTAAAAGGTCCTGTTATTGTTCAAAGTTGCTCGTCGCCGTACCTAAATCTTACCTCTGTATCGTCAGTGTTGTAAAATAGCTACAGTATCTAACATAATCTTAATGTTTGATAAACGTAAATATAATGTTATGTTATGTTATGTTTTATTATCTGAATCATAACATTCAGTTCCATCAAACTGCAATCTGAATTGAATGAGTTCTCTTAAAGTTGATTTCAAATAGTAGGTCATAAACAGGATCTGTTAGTACCAGTGCATGATGGTTCAATCTGCCCTGGACTTTGCCTTGCAGTGACGCAGAAGGATGTTACCATACCCCAAGAGAAAGTAGTTCAGTGTCACGTAGCTTACCTTCTGATGGAGAGGGCTGGTTTTCAGCACTCTGGTGTCATTTACTGACCCAGTCCCAGGGTACACAAAAAATATGTTGGAGATTGTTGTGAGTTGAATAGAAAAATGAATAATTAAACAGCAGTCCCCTTGGTACTGTCCAGGCATACAAAACCTTGTCCAATGTTGTGGAGTTCAACCGGCTTAGAGTATCTTAATGCCATTTTTAAGTTTTCCTTCAGCTGCTCTGTAATATTTGCTTTGAAAAGCTATGATGGAGGCTGAAAGGACCAAAAGTTCAGCTTCTTTAAATAAACGTGACACTTTTTGCAAGTTAATGCAGGGTGCGGGTGAACTTTCTTTCATGGTATTTCCACTTCTATACACAGTGGAACCTATATGCAACCTGCAAATATATTTGGAAGTGTGAATACCTCACCTTTTCAACCCAGTACCCAATATCTGGTGTATGCCACCACACACCCAATCTAATGAAGATAATAATGTGTTCATTGCAGCAATTTCAGCTAAACTCATTATTGAACTTATTGCATTTAAATCATGTCTTGTTTTTATCCTCAACACATTTTTTAAAATATGACCGAGCTTTGTTATGAAAAGGGGATAAAATACAGCCTTTTACTTGCACAAGGACAATTTTTAACCTTTCTCTTTATTTATATAAAATAAGTAGTAAGTCTGTACCTTCTGTCTTAGTAATGACTATCTATAAATAATTACGTTAAATTATCCCTATCTGGCTCTATAATTTTGTTTATTAGGTTAGAGAAACAGAACGCTACAAAAATAAATGACTAGTTTCTGATGATATATCCCAGACAATAATCATTTTGGAGAAAGTAAAATTAAAACAAACATTGTGGTTTTTCAGGTGAATACCATAGCATCAGCAAGAATAAATCTGAAAAAATTCTACAGGATGAAATGCTAAAGTTTAAATGTTATATACATTTCCCATTGCAGCCTTTTAGTTGTAGATTATAAATGAGTTCCATACAGTTTTTAATAATTACCACATTTTAAAAAGAAAACAAATACATTTATTGTAAACATGCCTCCTTCCACATATTCATCCAATAAAATATTTTGGTTCTCAAAGCCCTCCATTGCAGCTGCAGGATCACATCAGAAAGGCTGGAAATGCCTCAGCTGCGCTCATCTTCAGAACTACAGTGTTGCACAATGTTCTTCTGTAGATGTTTATAAATTATGAATATTTTTAAACCTCCCACCTTTCCCCCTCCACTATCTTTAGCCCATTCAACTGGTCCACTCAGTGATGTCAGAAAAGTGTCAGTGATTGTTCCTACCATGTATTAATGCACATCTTGTAAGTCGCTCTCGATAAGAGCGTCTGCTAAATGATTAAAATGTAAATGTAAAAAATAAATGTCACGTTGAGGGGGCTTCACCTGAATGGGAGAGGGGATAGGAGATCTAATGGCGCTTTTCCACCGCTCAGTGTGGTATGGCACGGCACGGCACAGTAACCAATCCGTGCTCCCATGTTTTGTCGCTTTTCCACCGCCAAGCTCATTGAACACTGGGGCCCAAGCTCGTTCAAGCCCTTTCTAATACATTGTTCAAGCTCATCTCTAAGACTGCAGGCTATTTTTTCATTTTTTTATTATTGATATTGCCTCGTTTATCCATTCGCTATGTAATGGTACAGATCTATCCAGTGCTTAAGAATGCATTTTTAGTGATGTTATTAAGAAAGGTCTTTATTGTTGTGGTGAAATGTTGTTGGACAAGTCACCAAGAATGTAAACAGAGGGAGAGAAAGGTATGTTGGAATGCTCTAGAGGATGTTTTACTGTATTGTGCCATATATTTGGTATTGCTGAGTAGTGGAGCAAGTGGAGTTGTGTGCCCTTTTGTTCCTACATTTTTACAGCAACCATCCTTGTGTAGTCCCATTCTTTTTAGTTTTTGGGGTTTCTGCGGTGCAATATAATCTGTTTCATATTTTGAACTGAAACAGTTTTGTGTGAGTGGATCTGAAGTAGGTTCTGGCATTTCTCCAAATCGTAGACCAACCAAGCTCATCTGGGGCAACTTTCAGGTCATTTACCCATTGCGTAGTTCAAGTGCACTGTTTAGAATTTTGTAGTAAGGGTGTGTATTCTCAATCTCTTGACTTTGTCTCGATGTTAGTTCAGTTTCATATTGTAAGGTTATTTACTGTTGTTCATTTTGCAATGATCCTCATTAATTTCACATAGTTTAAGTGACCCCCTTTAATTTAACACAGTTTAAGAATTATTTTGGAGGGATCCCATTCCTTTGTATTAATTTGTTAAATTGTAGAAACTCATTTTTTTGTATTATATATTTTAAGAAGAAGATTGTGTGTTCTTCCATGTTATCCAAATTAGGGGGTTGCTATTTATTTTGAAGATGGGATTATTGCATATTAGTTGATTAATGGACTGAGATACTCTATGTTAATTGAGTGTTTTTTGACAAGATTTTAATATTTTGTATGAAGTTTTAATTGGGCTTTTCGGATAATAATAATAATAATAGTGAATTTGGTACCCAGAGTCTGCCAGCACCAGATGCACAAGAAGTGTAGTCCACCAGTGCATAATGACTGTGCAGCTCAGCTGGTGGACTGGTGAAAGGTAGCAGGCAGCACACACTTTGGAGGGCATGCATGCTCGTCTTTGCGCTCTCAGTTTGATTAAGGGTATTACAATGATGAGATAGGCCAACAAATTGGTTCAAAAGAAAACGTGGGATACAAATTGGTTCAATCAACCAGTCACCATGTGTCTGACCCGTGCTATATGGAATAGACCTCAACTGGCCTGCTAGATTCCATATTTTTGATAAACTGTGGTGGTATAGTTGTTTATAATAAGGTATCTCATACCTTGGTCCCCCAATAATAAATTATAATTATTTTTAAAAATCTGAAGAATTACAATGGGCTGCCTACCCACCTCCAGTGCTTGGACCTCTAATAAAACCAACATCAACATCTTGCAGCATGGGTGCTTGGCTGTTTACAAACAATATGGTGTCTTGCAGCTTCAGTGCTTGACTACTTAATAGTGTAACCATGTGCATAATCACTGAGAAGTGTACCATTGACTTAATGGGGAATGGAGGGTAGACTTTTGAACAGATACACATGGGAGAGGGTATGAATAGAACATAATAAACAAATACTAAGAATAAATAATAGTAGCATGTTGTGTAACAATAATGCAGTAATACTGTTTGTTTTGGAGAACCCACAACGATCTATTGTCAATCATTATTCAAAGCCTACAATATCATTTGTGACTGAGTACTGCTTTGTCCCAGCACAATGGTGACATCTGCTGTTTGTATTTGGGGCAACAACTGTACGTCCTAAATCTACTAATTAGATTACAAGGCGCAATTGAGGCAGATCAGCTATCACTGCAGAGGTGGTTGGCTACATCTGAAATCACAGTTGTTGTGGCAGGGATTATGAGCATGTTACTTGTCTCTTCATATACAAGGAGCATCCATCTATCACTGGCCCAGCCTTGTCACATGGTTCATTTGAACCAATTATTAGCTAGATTGTAAATACAAAATATGTGTGTAATCACTATGTTTAACAAAAGCTCATATGCATGGCACACTGAATTGCTTATATAGCTCTGTATTTTTACAAAAGTAATCCCTGTACTTTGTTAGAGGGTACAGGGAATTGCTTCTGGATAAAACGGGGATTGCAAATTCCAGACCTGGAGGGCTGCAGTGCCTGCAGGTTGTTGTGGATTCCTTTGAATTAGCAGCCAATGTAGGCCTACTAAACAAGACCTGTGGACTTGATGTGGACAATCAATGACTTAAAATGAGAATTTAAGCACTGTAACAAACCAAAAGCCAACAGACACTGTGGCTCTCCAGGACTGGAATTTGAGGTCCCTGGGATAAATACAAGCTCTTTAATTGTTTTCCTTTAATTAACTTGCTTGAATTTATCACTCAGTGTAAAGCGCAAAGCTTTATAGTGGGTATACTGAGTGCCCCAATTTGTCTTCATGTTTTAGGCATTAGGAACTTTCTATAATGCTGGCAACACAGGTTTTTCAGGATCAACTCTTCTCTTAATTTACTATATATTCATGAAAATAAGGACTGGTTCATTACAGCTGGCCCGCCACACTGTTTATCTGAAAGCATGTTGCATTACTCTTCCCACACAATGCTCACTCTCCTCTGGTCTATATGCAGTACCCTGCAGCCATACCAAACTTGTGCTGACTGCAGGCCAGAGTCCCACAGGGACAAGCACACTTGGCCATTTTGTGAAGGGCCAACTCATTAATAATAAAAATGACTCCTCTTGTTGATAGGCTGCCTGCAATCTATCTGTGTCAGTTGGAGTTATTCAGCACAGTGTGGCAGCTCAGCTGGCAGGTTGCAGAGTGTAACAGAAGTCCACTGGCTTGCTAGTCCTCACCCTGAATTGACAGCAATGGGACAGACCTACAATTTCAATATGGAATTCCAAACTGAGAAGAAATAAGTTATTTAAACTCAAATTTAAAATGGAGAGAGCTATATAGTACTTATATTTAACGCCTCCTAGACAGTGTTGGGGGAACTGTACAGTAAATAAGATGGTAAGAGTCTATACCTACTACAATGCAATGTATTTTACATTGCATTGCATTACAGGAATTTAGCAGACGATCTCAACCAGAGCCACTTTCAGTAAATGCATTTAAAATGGAAAGAATAATCACAACTAGAGCAAGAGATCAGCACAGCAGGAGCGACTGCCCCGGTGCCCGAAGGGACGGAAGAGCCAGGCAGGAGGGAGCAGTACCCCTTGAAGCCTGGTATGCCAGCACTAGTGGTTTGAATTGGATTTGGGCTGCTATAGGGAGCCAGTGAAGTGTGGTGAGTAGGGGAGTGATGTATGAATTTACATTGGTTGAAAACCAGACATCAATGGTACAGTCCGGTAAGCCAGCCAGCAAGGCATTTCATAAGTCCAGACGTGAGATTACCAAAGCCTGATCCAGTAACTGTGTGACCTCTGAGTAATGAGCAAATTCTCCTCATATTGTGAAGGGAGAAACGGCAGGTCCGGGTCATCACTGCAATGTGTCCTGAGAAGCTCAGCTGTTCATCCAGAGTCACTCCAAGGTGCTTGGCAGACTGGGATGGAGACACTATCGAGCCTTCCACGGTGATTGCAGCATCAATTGTCGGGGAGCCCTTTGCCGGGAGGAAGAGCAGCTCTGCCTTTTCCAGGTTGAGCTTCAGGTGGACATCCAAGCAGAGTTGTCAGCCAGACATGTAGAAATACATGGCGGAAGGAGAGAAAGAGTTGAGTTCCATCAGAAATTAACATAAATACATGCATGTGTTTTTTAAAATCTTTAAAGTACACTTTATGTATCCATGTATTTATGTGTACATATATAATGTATACAGCTCTTATCCTCTTGCACACACCTTAAATTTGAGGGGACATTTTCCTTCATTTCGCAATTTATCAAAACGATCTATCCATTTCTACTAATTTAAATGCTTCAATTTGCCATTTTATCATTAGTAAAACCCCCTTTAATACAATAAAAATGATATAATTATATATTTTTTGTCACAAAACTGCAATTCTTTAGTACTATTGACTAGAGCTTTCTAGTGCCTTGTCTGAACCATTTACACACCCGATCCAGGTTAACATTGTTGGAACACGTGTGTGTCAAAGCTTGCAGCAGTCCATGACATATCTTCTCCCCAATACTGGTCAAGGTGGTTGAAATACCTATGTCCAGGTGGTTTCGGGTAATATTCTTCTTTGGCTTGTAGTCTTTTGGGGAAGATTTGTACTGTACCTTGTTAAGCATTCAAATACATTACAACAATGACTTTACAAAAATGGTAAATGCTGTGATCTAGACTTCATCAGAAAACAAATGTTACCCTTGCAGAGACACTCGCACTCATAGAGGACATATGGTGCCATTATGATACCGTTGTGGATAAATTCACCGGCTTGGGTTCATCAGCTAAATCCAAGAAAAAGGCAACAATGATTTATAGCAATAGCAATGATTTATAGTTGATAGCAACAACTATTAATGACATTTTAGACAAAGCACACACAGACAGGAAACAAGTCATACAGATGAGGGGAGTTCACTCCTCAAATATTAGACATAATCAGTGGACGAAAGTCACAGATGCTGCATGGAATTCCGTCCGTGACAAAGGGGAGGTTAATTGGAGATTTACGGGAGTGTGGAAGCTGAGGACCTCTCCAATGAGCCGGAGTTAAGCTGGAAACTGATTCGCCATAAAAAAAACAATTGCAGAACCCACTGACCAGCATAATGTGGTGTCCAACACTGCCACCCCTGAGGAATCAGGGACTGGACCCTCATCGCTCAGTGTCGCACCACGTCAGCCAGTACCGGACCCAACAAGGAGAAAAAGGCATGCCAGACCGTCTGAGCAGGAGGACAGGGGTGATGCTTATGGGACTCTGGTAGAAAGGGAGACTGAACAAACTGAAATGCAAATCCGTCTAGCGGAGGAGCAAGTCAAATGATCAATTATTCAGAAAACTGGGATAAAATTGTACATATGACTTCTTAAATCCCCTTTAAAGGATGCTGGAGTTGGACTACCGCCTGACAAATACCATTTATCACTTAATATATATTTTTTGTGGAAATGTTTTGATACTTTTCTCATTGATCCTTTTCTCATTTAGCTGATATTTCTCTAAAAGTTATTTGTTTTGATAAGAGTCTTTGGTTTCTTTTCCCTGGATACCGCAATGAATGATTGCAGTAAATACTGAGATTTAAATACCTTTATTTTTTTCTTATTAAACTCTTAAATTCAAACATGTTGTTTTTTGAAAAACCGGAAGGATGCCATCCGCATAGAATTGATCCTGGATTGCAAAATGGGGGATTACAGAATACCAACAATTTTGATCAAGATTAAAACTTTTGAAATACTGGGTCCTGAATACTTAAAATAATACTTAAAATAATGGCATTTAATGGCAAAATAATACTTAAAATAATGGCACAATGGCACAATTTTATTTTGTGTATTGAAATTCAGTTGAATGAGTCCGATTTTTACACAGCAAATAGCTAATACCAATGTGTTCTCCCCTTTTTATAAGTAAAAATATATACCCACCTAGCTGGCTGGTTACTTAGCCGGCTAGTTTGCTGATGTAAGCTAGGGTGACCAGTTGTCCCCATTTTCTGGGGACATTCCCCGTTTTCGATACTGCGGGTCATTTACTGCAGAGATCTGAAATTTGATCGGGTTGTTTAGACCAATTGCGTGAACCCGATGATGTTGTTGCCATGGTTGCATCACTGAAATTCCATGACCAGCAGTAACAGTCACATTCATTTAATCTGCAACAACAGACAGGTCTAACAAACTGCAGCATGGCACTATCAAAAATGCGAAAATGCCAATTCAATGAACAAATGCAGGATTTTCCCTTCTTGTGATAGACAACTGGTGAAACATCAGCAATGTGCACAATATGCAATGCAACCTTTTCCATCTCTGGTGGAGGATGATCATCAGTAAAATAGCACGGTCAGAGTCAGCACCATTCCACCTTTGCAGTCAAACTTTTTATATATTTTTTTAATTTAAATTATTAAACTTTATTATTCAAATTTCAATGAATACATTCTTTATTAAAATTGGGGATTTCTGCTCTCTTTCTAATGCAAAATAAAGTGTTTAATATTATTTACTTAATATAGCCTATTTTTCAATAGGTTATATACACATATGTGCAGGAGTCTGAAATATACAGTAGTTCATATTCCAATACATTATGATGTATTCTCTAGCCTACTATTATGGTATAATAACAAATATTTTATAGCGGTGGTAACTGATCATTGTTTTATTAGCAAACCACACCCACAGAAGTTGGGCAGACTTATCTGATAGGAAAGCCTCCAGTTCTTTGAGAGATGAAGGCAGTGGAAATCTACTCCCCACTACGTTCCAGAAATTCCCACAGAGGTTCAATGATGTTTAGATCCGGTGATTGGTGAGGCCATGGGCGGTGTTTTACTTCACCCTGGTATTCATGAAACCACTCTTGAATCCATTTAGCAGTGTGTATGAGGATGTGATTATCTTGGGATATGGGAGCATCTTGAGGAAACAAACATGAGGAAACAACCATAGGGTGCACCTGGTTACCTAAAATGGCTTTGTATTCCTTGGTCATAATTCTACCATGCAGAGTAATAATTGGATGCAATGACTCCCACGTCATGGCTGCCCATACCATACATATCCGCTTTGTGAAGCTTGCGATGTACAGTTTTTGTTGAGGCTGGGTCATGGAGGTGTAGATTCAGTTCTTTGGTAATCTTTGAGGCTGTTGCTTTGTGTTTTTTAGCAACTATCCTGTTAAGTGTCTGTCTATCCCTGTCTGAGCTTCCACTTGCAACCACTGTTCCTCTTTCTTGATGCAGTCTTTCCTTGTTTGGCATATTCAGTCTTTATTTTTGACACTGTTGCTCTTGAAATACTAAATAATTTTTGAGTTTCTCTGACTGAAACACCTGCAATTCGGGCACCAACTATTTGACCTCTTTCAAAATCTTTTAGATCTCTCATGTTGAAAATCATATATGAAAGTGTTGATTTTAAAACACCTTTTATAGCAGAAACATAGTGTAATTGGTATTGACATTAATATAAAATACATTTGTAGACTCCTTTTTTATTGTGATCGTTACTTCAGTCGTTTTCCATTGATTGTTTCCATTATTTTGTCTACCCCCTATATTTTAGCTTCATTGTGGAGAGAAGCTTCTTTGCTGTATGAATGGAGTGTGATTGTGCTGTCCCAAGTCATCTTATAACTCATCCATCCAATATCTCTAGTATTTCACTGAGCGGCCTGTAGGTTTCGATAATGTAATTAGGATCTTAAAGAGGGATGTTTGAATAGAAAATACTCTCTCTGTTTAAATTTGTAATCTCAAATGCTGATCCTTCTAGCAATAATTACAGCAGCCATATCAATGTTCTTGTGCACGATCCAAAGTTAGGACACAGTTTCCCCAGGCGGTAAAAACAAACAAATATGCAATTTTCTTTCCTGCAATGATATTGTGGCCAGCCTGGAAAAATCTCCTGAGATAGTTCATGTGCATTTATTTGCATACCTGCATGCTAATTTTTGCAGACCTAAATCGGAACTCCCCATAGGAATGTACGCATTAAGACTCGCAAAATTTAGATTGGTCGTAAAGGAATTTCCAACAAAACAGTGGTTGTCAACAGGAATTACCCCAACTAAGAATATGTGCACACTAATCTCTCTGATGACTAACCCTACCACAAATCCCCCTGCGCTTGTAATTAACTGATGCTTACAAATATCAAAATATAATTGGAAGTAAAGAAAACAACAGGGGTCTATTTTGTCAGAATCAATTTTAATAATCATGCACGTTTGTACACGCACTCCCAAAAAATTGGAAAAGTAATTATGAAACAACCTTATTTGGCAGGCAAATACTGTAGATTTAATGAATGTCTACATTTGTCTGTTTACTGCAAAATATGCTAAATGGTGACAATAGCGCTGTTTGAAGCATCCCCTATTTTGAAGTAGAGTGGTGTCTTTTTCAAACGCTAGAAAATTATAGCAAGCTTACCATTTCTTAAGATTGCTTGAAGGAGAACCCAAACCACTTAATGAAGAGCTTGGGTTGTATTTCTTTCACAAGGTAAAGAGAAAATATTTATACTGAAATTCAGTATTCATATTTAATACAGGCCTCTCTAATGCTACCTAATTTCTCACCTCATATAGTCTGTGGCATAATTAAATGACACAGCATATGGAGCATCAAATACTTGCTGCCAATTGGGCATGAGATAACAAATGGAACCCCCTTCTCCATTTCTTATTCCCTACAGGGTTTATAGTTTAATAACAGTAGGGGGAATTAATTCCTCACCTCTGTCATCTCTGGCTTGCTCACGTGGTATATTGAAGTATTTGCTGCTACCTGCCATATATAGGGTTTATAATACCTTCCTGAAATTACCCTTACAGCTAATTACTCGTCAGATTGTGCAGTCATGAATCCCAGTCCAATTTTATGTGGTAAATACATTAATTTGGGATGTAAACTACATAAAGTGTAATTTGTTAATAGACATAGAAGAGTAAAACTTTTTTATCATGGTACCAATGTTTACATTTGACATTTTAGTCATTTAGCAGATGCTCTTATCCAGAGCGACTTACAAAAAGTGTATTAATACATGGTAAGATGAATCATAGACCGCGCCAGAGATCAGTCTTGTGATACAGTAATAGACAATCGTTGGCAGCTGCAACCGTACCTGTAACACAAGGAGGGAAGAGGTGGGTTTCCAGTCTCTTGCGGAAGATAGCCAATGAGCCAGCAGTCTGACCGAGTGCGGAAGATTGTTCCACCACTGGGGGGTCAGGACAGAGAAGAGGTGAGACCACGAGGAGCGGCTGCCGGGCACTCGCAGGGAAGGGACAGTCAGTTTGCCTGAGGAGGCAAATACCCTCCTATGTTCAATGTTCAATGTTCAATGTTCAATGTTCAATATCTCTCCAGTAGATGTCAGCCTGTCATTAACCAGGAGCATATTTTATACATTCAATTATAGTGAGGTTCAAATTAACTCAAAAGTAAGATGCAGATGTTTGGATAAAATGGGAAACAGACCAAAATAGATGGAGGTAACCTTTGTTCGAATGGTGCAAGACTTATATACTTAAGACAAATATCAAATATTCTACCGGTCACAAAATAACCCAACTTGCACACTGTATCCTCACCATTCACCCCTACAATAAACAAACCAATTATTTTAAATGATCCTGTTGATTTTTACTCATTTAAACCCTGTATAGTTATTACATTATCTAACAGGATGTGAAGAAAGACAACTCTACAATGTAAGAAACAATTAAGTGAAAGCCTTACTCACCAATGGATTATTCAAGGAATTGGCATGCTTGTTAATGGAGCAAAATAAATGAAAACAGGTTGAGACCAATGAGATTTATACCTCTTTTTCAATTTCACGAATGCTACTGCCCTATCTCCCTTTCTATTCATGTTTTTTTACTATGGTTACACTGGTTACTCTGACTTCAAAGATAAACGTTAATTTATTTGTTTCCTGTAGCACTAGGGATGCAGCATACATGCATTGAGGGTCTAGCTTTGTATGTTCCTCTGTTGTATCTATGTGTAATTAATTGTTATTCCTTTTAATTCTGTGTCAGTAGCAATATGAAGTTTTCTGATGTAATACTTGAGATAAGACAGAGATAAGACAGAGTTGAAGAGTCTTTTTGTTAGTTTTATTTTTCAAACAATGGGGAAGCAAAACTCAGTCAGTGACATTACACTCAATCTGCACAATATCTACCAGAACCACCAGAAAATGTATTTCCAGGAGCTTGCAAGAAAGTTTGGATCTAAACATAGCTTTGTGAGTCTGAACGGTGACAAAATTGAAATGATCCTAATTGGCTTTTATCCCATCTCTTGATCATTTTTGTCTTGACATTGATGATGATACAGTATGTACTTCAACTGAAGTTTGTAATCTTGGTGTGATTTTGAAAGTCAGTTCAGTCACAGTTAAAAGTATGAGTTTCCTTCAGAAATCTTGTCCATGCCAGCTGGCTGATAAGTTTAATTCTCTGGGAGAAAGAGCATTTTTCTTTGCAGCCCCTCTCCAGGAGTTCAACCAATGTGAAAACATTTAAGACTGAACTGAATTTTTTTTTTTTTAAAGAAATTATCTTAATTTCCTTTCGTCTAGTTTTTGGGTGGCCTGTTATTACTGTCTTGTAAAAGTAATTACTGGCCTTCAGTGGTGGGCCGTCAGGGCCTGCAAGGCCTTCTCTGCTGGCCTAAAAAATATCTGAATCACAGACTGATGTTAATGATATTTTGTCCATGAATACTTATTAAATAATTCCAAATGGTCTGTCTGCTTCCTTTCATAGCTTTTCCCCTGGTTCCGCTGCTTCCAGACGTGTATTTTCATATTAAAGCATTTAACCAATCACATTTCAGCCATCATTTGTTGCCAGGGTCAAATAAATCTGCCTGGAGGCCTTTACAATCAGTTCTGCGGGCCCTGTAGCATAAAATAAGTGTCGATCAAACTGTTGCTTCAACCAATCAGATTTTGAGTTGGCGACACCAAGGCCTTCTAGCAGGCGTACGGTAACGTCAGCGTATTCACACCCTTTGATTGGATAGTCAGAGAGTGTACTAGCCAGAGCTAGCGAGCGGACATTTTCAGCCCTAAAGCGAATTAAAACTTATGCCAGAAATACGACAGGGCAGGCTCGACTTTCAGCATTAGCTTCGATGGCGATAGAAAAGGACTTCTTGATGGAACTGAAACGCACGGATAATCTGTACGACAGAGTAACTGAACTCTTTTGAGGAAAGAAAGGAGGATGGATTTTGTGTACAAATAATAAGGATTTTGGTGAGTAAAATGTTGCTATTTTCCTAAATAATATTGCAATTTTATGAGGTTATTATTGATGCTTTTTTATGTGTGTCAAGGAGACTTGTGCACCCCGGGTTTGTTTCTTCAGTAAAGGCATTTATTCTGGCTACACGAGTTATCTATCTGCGATGCAACGGCTCTTTATACTGCATTTCTGCATAAGAAGATGGTTTTTATAGCCATAAAATAGTTATTGAGAGGTGGATTGATTCAGACGGAGCACTACTGAAGGCCTAGGTGTGAAATGCACGGCCCGCCACAATAATACAATTATTATTTATGAATACACAGAGAAGATACTAAGCCACATAGTAAAAGCCAGCATTGGCAGTCATACACAGGATAGTGTAATAATGATAATACTAATAAGTAGTATGACTGCAAGCAGGAATAACTGGTGGCCAAGCAAAAAATTGCCATTATGGCTTGTTTGGCTCTTTGTGAAGAGGAGATCCTCTGGTACAAGTTTGATACTTCTGTGATATTCTTTTGGTATTTAATTGCATTTTGTAAAATTCTATTAACTTTTGTAGTGCCCCCAAGTGTCTCATCTTTACTTTACCATTTTTAAATAAAGTTTTGGAAAAAAGGAACTGTGTTAGCCTTTGAACTGTTATAGCGCCCATAGGCATTTAATCAGCATTATACAGTGGGTAAAAAAAGTATTCACCCCTTTGGACATTTTTCACATTTTATTTTCTTACTTCATGTAATACAAATTGATTTCATTTGGATTTCTTTCCACTGATCAACAGAAAATATTCTATAATGTCAAATAAAATGAACTAAAGCTTTTTCTTAATAAATTAGAAATAACTTATCCTACATGTTCTCATTTGGTGAGAAACTGTATAATGCTGTGAAAAGATGGTAGAGGGGCCCCTGGGTGGAGCAATGGTAAAGGCACTGGCCCGGAGTGCAGGTTTCCCACTGAAATTACCAATTTGCTATGGCAAATGTATTAAAGGGGATTGGCCATACTGAACCAAACCCTCACCACACCCACAAGTAATGTATCCTTCTCAAACCAACAACTGTGCGTTAGGTGTGCTACCATCTATTGTCACAAAACTACCAGAATGAACAAGCACGTGCCTTAAAGTGCCTCTGTCCTGGATTAGTGCTGTCTGCGCATTTTGCTTTGACAACACAGCTAGAGCCCAAAGTGTCATTTCTAAATTACCTTCTAAACAAGACTTCTAGTTAGATCTGTAATCTTTATTTACAGCCTCAATTATATTTTTCTAGTATTGTTTTAAAGTGTGATAAAATGTTCTATTAATCAAGATTCATTATTTTTATTGCACAATTAATCATGATTGATCTTTTTTTTATATTGTCTGCCCTAGTATTAACTAATAATACTTCAATGTAATGTTACAACAACAATAAAGTTATAGGTGTTCCACTATGGCGTATTGCTTAACCCATATGATTAAATAAGAGGACGATGATGCAGGTGATCATGAAGTAAAAAAACCCACTAACCTTTTCTTTCCCAGTGTTACAGGTATGATACGCCGACGCCTGCAATGATGTCTATTGCTGTTTTACTGCACCGATCTTGTGCGCTAACTATGATTGTTCTTACCTTGTATTATGCACATCTTGTAAGTCACTCTGGATAAGAGCGTCTGCTAAATGCTTAAAATGTCAAATGTAAAATGTAAGTAATGCAAGTAAAATAATAAGTAGGAGCAAAGAAAAAACCATTCAGTGAGCACTCGTGCCTTGTGGATGGGGGCATTGTCATCCTGGAAGAGACATTCCCATCAGGAGAGAAATGTTTATCAGGATATACAGCGTAGGTCAAACCATTCAGTGAGCACTCGTGCCTTGTGGATGGGGGCATTGTCATCCTGGAAGAGACACTCCCATCAGGAGAGAAATGTTTATCAGGATATACAGCGTAGGTCGATATTAGCCCAATGACCACCTGTTAGGGGGTTAACCGTCTGAATGCGAGACAAGATATGCAAGCACAACTGCCTTGTCTGAGTGTTGACCTTTTGACGTGCTCCTGTCCTACCAGTTCGCTGTATATATGTTATTTCAAAACCGCTAAGCATATATAGGCTGTTCAATACTAGACAACTACCTAACCACATTCATAGAATCAGTCAGTTACATGGAAAGTTTCATAGGTTTTCAGCAGCCTACTCTGACAGGACACCTCAATTCAAGCAGTTTCACGATAATATTAAAGTTAACCCCTTACAATTGTTATTATAGCCAGGCTAATCATAAGTTGGGAGATTTCAATATGTCCATGTTGCCACCTATGTAAAATATCAAGTTCACATAATTTCTCTGCCAGTGCTAAACTGTATGCAAAGTTTTGTATATTTATCCCATATGCAAAGACAATACATGAAACTAAACATAACCTTTTGCTGGGTTCTCACCAGGGACCTAGGCTAAGTCACCGTACAATCAAACAGACTACAAAAACAACTTTTTATTACAGTTTTTTCAATCTCCCAATTTTACATTTACGATTATGATTGTCTTTGTAAGCCTGAAGCATCCTCCATCAATTCTGGAGCGTGCAGACTAGCACGCATATCTCCAAAGCACATCGATCTGCAATTTACCTGATGAGCTGGAATGGGCTGAGCCAAGCTGTCACAGTCGGCAGAGACAGGATGGTATCCAGACTGTAGGGTACATCTTCTGCTTTCATTGTGACACATGTCTAACCTATTCCTGATTCTTTCTTTAGTGTTACTAATGATACTAATTCAACTTTAGTGCATTGTCAATTATATAATTTCAGGGTTTGTTGGATCAAAGATTCGCTTGAGTTTGATTGAGTTGCAGAAGTGTGTGGCTTATCGGCTTTAACAGCATTAAGCTCTCTACTTTACAGGCACATCTCCTCCATCCGATGATCTGAGTGAATCACTCTTGGGTTTTATGCCTGTTTGAACAGCAGATGCAGTTTAACTCAAAGGACGCTGGTCATGCACCCAGCATCACCACAACGTTGAGAGCAGAGCATCAATAGCTTGCTGGATGACACAATGACACCAGTGATACCCTTATGACTGTGAAGTCCCACATAGCCCCATATAAGGATCACAGCTGATATTTGTGTCTTAGCCTTGACAGTTACCATGAATCAACCATGTCTTATGCTTAAGGAGGGGGCTATATCCTCACATGGCGGCAGGTTTTTTTTGTGCTGAGACATAAAAGTGCCAGTCAGGCCCTGCAGTGTCAAAACTCTGCTTTGAAGGCCCTGACCTCCATGGTCCACTCCATTCATACAGGGTGTCAAGATTTGTCCCAGCTTCTTGTCCCGAGATACAGACATCACAGAGGAGGACTGGTTCAGCCTTTCAGAGCCAGGAATTCCATATGAAGCCCAGGCAGATTAAGCAGGGTGTAAATCAGGCCCAGTGAATGGCTTCCTGCGCTGAGGAAGCAGACCAAGTCCTCCCCTGTGACCGCTGGACCTCCCCAATGCCCCACTCGGCCCAATCCTCCCAAACAGCTCAAAATGGGAAAACCAGCATGTGACTCACGGTGACGTGCTGCCTTTCACCAGAGCGCAGGATCATCTGTCAGTTGAGAGGCAGGGAAAACATGGGGCCTGCTGTTCTGTGCTCCTGATTAGAAAGCATGATTCATGCATGATTTCCACCAGATGGAATATATCCCTTAAAATTGTTAATCTTGAAAGTCTTAAATTGAGTGATGCGGTGATCGACGTCCATACATCTCCATATAAAAGTGACTTAATGTTAGTAATGGCAGAAGACTGATAGCAAAGGGAATAGACCACAGGCTTCATTCGTCAGCTGTAGACTTCCGTTTTTTTTTTTTTTACAGTCTTCTGATGAACCATTTACAAATCACCACCATGTGAATTAATCCTAAAGAAAGGGCAGTGCACAATGCTGTGTGTACTAGACGACCTGGTAAAACGTTTTCTTACTGCTGGCTAAAAAAAGTACCTCCACAACCCCATAATTAGATAATTATTAAATTGTATGAATTACTACTGTCTATGTATGGACATAAGTGACTAAACATTCAAACTACAGTATAACAATTTACATGTTAATTTCCATATTCAAAACAGGTCATTGTATTATGCTGTGCACAATTATAACTGATAGTTGTGTGGCTAATAACCTGCTGCTAAGAAATGCTGTATGTAGCTAATTTATGAAATTATTTAATGTCAGCTTATTGAAAACACCACAAATTACATATCCTGCACAAAATCACCATCTTTTCATGTAGATTTCGATCTTTTTAAATGCAAATAAAAACTATGTATCACCACACTGTCCTGCAGTAAATAAATCACTTCCTTCCCATTTGAATGGATGCACTTGACATACTACTTCATGCAAAACTGAAGATAAATAATTTACATATTCTGAAATAATTTCATCGTCGATATACAAATAAATAACATTTACAGCGGTCTGTTTTCGGCTGGTGTGAATAGTCCTCACCAGCTATGTTAATCGAGTTCCAGGAACTTCAGACGTTCCTCCTCAGAAGTTATTTTCTTCAGCTCAGTAAAATACCTACAGGGAATTGGCAGAGGTACAAGAAAGCGATACTTCATCTACCATGTGAAAGACTACAGCTGGAAAGGAGTCATGGTTTCTTGCTGAAAGGTATTTAACTTTGCTTTAATCAGCAAACCCTTATCAGAATGCTAAAGCATTAGCACTATTTCTGGAAAGCAGTTAAGCGTGTAGAAATGCTATTTAGAATGACAGTTGACAGGGGAAGCTCAAGCGAAATTTATGCACACTTCTCACTTCTGCACATATTTTTTCCAGCCTTTAGGGCCAGACCCTGTGATCAGCGTCTTACCTGCCCTGCCATTCAGAGACGTATGATTGCCCTGTCATATAAATAATATTCAAATTCATGATGCGTGAAAGGTGAGTGCCATTAAAGTTTAATGTGTCAAGACATTTCTGCGTGATAATCACAAAGATGTGACTAATGAGAATGTTTGCCAGAGTGTCCAAATGTCTGTTAAAATCAAATTAAAATGAAATACTCATGCAACATTGTCTTTAAATATGTGTCTGTCACACGCAGCATATGTGTGGGGTCCAGAAACAGCAAGAGAAGAGGCTGGGGATTTCGTTTTCTGGTCTGAACACAGGCTTTATTACAGAATGAGAACAATACAACGCAATGGAGGAAACAAATAACATCTTCACTCAATCCCCCTCACAGGATCACAGGCAAGAAGGAAAAGTCAAATAAAAAAGCTAAATATCCCTGTTGGCAATACAAAACTAATCTTTTTCAGGATCGCAATGCAGATCACCTTGGTTTTGACCTTTGGCTCCTTTTCTGCTAGGTTTCTCCATCTTGTCTTCTCCATTTGCCCCTACAGAGGAAAAAGACAGGTTGTTATAGTTTCGCTCCTGTGCAGGTTGATATTCTGACCCAACACAACTGCACCCCGCATGGGTTTTCATAAGCTGTGGGGGCAGGTTCGGGTCCCCTGTATTTACACTTATTTACAGTGCAGTTACATTTAGCTTCTACACAAATTGCCCTAGGAGGAAATTCACATTGGCAAAAGTTGAGTAAACTCTTGTTATAGAAATAACAGAAAGTTAAACTTTGCTTACTCGATGCGAAGAGGAAGGTTTCTCATGGGAGTCGAGAAGGGAGGCGAAGTCAGGAGTTATCTCTGTTGTTGCTGCACTGTTGTGCACTGCTGCAAGGTGGTCGTCGCTGATGATTTACTGAACTTCATAACAGAAAATATCTGTCCACGGCAGCAGGTTGACCCAAAAAGTACAAGCATCTTCAGAGAGTGTCGTTCACTGAAAGATGAATTGAATTGTTCTGCATGCACTAAGACAGACAACAAGTCAATAAGCTCAAATTGCACTGTCACTTGGAGCATTGTCTACACTGCATGTGAAAGGGGAGTATATAAAAGCCATTTCATCTTCATCATCCTAAAATCATCGAAGGGAGGAAAATTCAGTATGCAAAACAAGCAGTAGCGACACATCTTATAAGGTTGTGATCAGGTATTGTAAGCTCTTGTAAAGTGGGGAACTGTATAAGAACATAATACAATAGGATGAGAACAGGCCGTTCGGCACATCTAGGTCGGTAATTTCCTAGTCTAAAGAATATCCAGTACTGCATCAGTCCTGGACTTGAATGCCCAAAGTGTTTCTGCCTCAACTTCCTGACGTGGCAAACTGTTCCAGGCATTGACAACTCTGTGTGGGGAAAATAAAATGCTGATATCCGTGCGGTTTTGCCTTTAACTAATTTCCACCTGCGCCCTCTGGTTCTGCTAACCAAATGTATCTTTAAAATATTTGGTAGTTCACTTTGTTAATCCCACTTTGTAGTAGTTCACTTTGTTTATGCATTTAAAAACCTCAATCATAAAAAACAACAACATTAGTCTCCATTTGCTAAGCTTGAATTGTCTGAAGTCTTTCCTTGTAACTTTTACCTTTCATATCAGGTGCCAATTGACTTGCCGTTCTTTGTACTTTTTAAAGAGCATCTATATCTAACTATATATACTGTATATATTAGTTTTTTTCATGAACTTTTTCATGAAGGCCTTGGCAAGGAGCAAAAAATGTAGAATTACGTTAATTCATGTGATTTGTAACGTTAATGGTAATTGCTAAATCAGCAAGAAAAATACACTTATTTTCCTTTCATTTGCAAAACCAAATCTCTCTGGTCTCCCACACTCTTTTCAGAACTTTCTCCAAGCTACGCAGTCTAATGTTTTCATGGTTGTACTCGACCTCCTCTAATAAAGAGAGGAGTATGAAAAGAAAACATGGCATTTTTAAGATTTTATTTTCTTACTTCATGGATTTAATTGGGATTTCTTTGCCACTGATCAACACAAAACACTATATTAAAATGAATTACAAATAAAAAACATTCAATAATTGATTACATAAGTATTCACCCTGCTTGCCTTAATACTTGGTAGGAGCACCTTTAGCTGCAATTATAGCTGTGAGTCTATTTCAGTAAGTCTCTACCAGCTTTGCACATCTGACCATTGCAATTTTCGCCCACTCTTCTTTAAAAATTGCTCAAGCTACATCAGGTTGGATGGGGACCAGTGGTCAACAGCAATTTTCAAATCTTTCCACAGATTCTCAATGGGATTGAGGTCTGGGCTTTGACTGGGCTACGCCAGGACATAGATTTGTTTTGTTGTTAAACCACTCCAATGTGGTTTTTGCTGTATGCTTTGGGTCATTGTCCTGGTGGACTATGAATCTTCTCCCAAGTCCCAGGTCTCTTGCAGCAGGTTTTCCTCCAAGATTCTATAGAGAAATAGAGAAATGCAAGAGCAGAGAAATATCCCCATAGCATTAGGCTCCCGCTACCATGTTTCATGGTAGGGACAGTGTTAGGCTTGTGCCAAAGAACCAAAGAAGTTCAATCTTGGTCTCCTCAGACCATAGAATCTTCCGCCACTTGGTTTGAGAGTCTCCCACATGCCTTTTGGCAAACTGGGTGAGATTTTATGTGACTTTTCTTCAACAATGGCTTTCATTTTGCCACCCTCCCATAAAGCGCAGATTTGTGAAGTAGCTGGGGCTATTGTTGTCCCACATTCACTTCCTCCCATCTCTGCCATGGATGACTGTATCTCTGTCAGAGTTGCCATAGGCCTCTTGGTGGCCTCTCTAGAAGTGCCCTACTCGCACAGATGCTCATTTTTTGAGGACTGCCTGTTCACAGTTGTGCCATATACTCTCCATTTCTTTATGATGGACTTAACAGTGCTCCAGGGGATATTCTTATCTTTCCCCTGATTAGTGCTTTTGAAAAATATTTTCTCTGATTTGCTTTGATTGTTCTTTGGTCTTCATGATAAAGCTCTTGTTTAGAAATGCACTAACCAATTGTGGGACCTCTCACAGACAGCTGTATTTAATTTCAAAACACCTTAATTGTACACAGCTGGACTCCAATTAAATAATTATGAGACCTCTGAAGACAATTGAGTTTATTTAGGTGTGTTTTAGAAAAAGGGGTGAATACTTATGCAATCAATTATTGTGTTTTTTATTTGTAATTAATTAAGAAAAAGCTTTAGAGCAGTTTTTTATTCAACATTATTTACCTACTGTAAATTGCCTGTGGCTTAATGCTCAATTGATGAGTTTTGTAACTGTGTTCACAATGAAATATTTTCAAACTGCTTTTTCTTCTCTGGGTACAGCAGAGTCAACCAAACATTCCTCAATGTTTTTGATGAATGTGTAATCACGTAGCTTGCTCTGGTAATTCCATGTACTGGTAATGGGTTATATAGTCTAAAATAATTGTGTATATAGTATATAGGTTAAAAAAACTGTGCTCTGCCCTTTTTTCTTATCTCATGTGACTGTCTTGCTTTCTCTTCGTCCGACATTTTCTAATATTTGTCTGCTCTCGAATTTGTATTCTTTGAATATGGTGACACTTTCTTTCACAGCTTTCCCTGTTATATCCGTTAAAAAAGTATTTTGAAGTACACTGCTTGTTAAACACTTAGCATTTAGTGTCTACTTCTTTGATAAACTATTTTGTACACAACACTCTGGCTTTGTTTTGAAGGCAGAACAATATAGTCTGGTCTGGGAGTCATGTCAGGCTGGACATAATTCATATATGGGCCCGATCTGCAGCATACTGCATTTTCCCATCCCTGATCTAGTGTTTCTTTTTAAAATTTTATTTAGAGTTTCAAATTACACCCTCTATTTATCTAAATTCTCCCTCCCCCGTGAGACCGCCGCCCGTCCTCCGGGTCACAAGAGTTTTTCCCAGGCCAGTAGATCCGACCACGGACACCCTTCCTTCTCTTTCCTTCCTTCCCTCCCCCCTCCCCCTGGGCGGACAGCCAAATGCTGCCCCCGATCAGGGCTAATGGCCAGGGCCAGTCTGGCACAGACAAATTTCTAACTGCATCCCTGATAGGCAGCCGCACTCATATCGGACCAGCCAAGATACAGTGTGTTAGACTGCTACGCTATCCGCAGCCCCTGATCTAGTGTTTCTAATTTATTCACATTTCAGGTCTCTTGATAACATAATATCTGCCATACATGTTAAAAAAACTGGTTGACTTGGTTTGTCTGCTTTTATTTTGGAGACATACAGTAAGTGGTATACAATCAGTAGAGCACGGCTGTTCAGCCACACTTCAGCTAATCGACGACTGAAGCGACTGAAGCGACTGAGGCGACGACTGAAGACTCACCTCTTCAGGGTGCACCTCTCCCCGTAGTCTGGTTTTTGTTAACTTAGGGACATAGTTGCTTAGTTTACACGTCTACTTGTTTGTATTGTATTAGGCTTAGGCGTTATTTCCTGCATTTGAGTGCTTTACTGCTACCTCTGAATTGTGGCTACAGATTTACCTACAGGGTCCTAGTTTAACTATGTGGTTGCTCCTAGCACCCAGGAATTGTACTTCCCACTAGGGTGGCTTTCAGCTAAACTGTTCTTGACTACGGTTAACACTTTGTTGTACGTCGATCTGGATAAGAGCGTCTGCCAAATGCCTGTAATGTAATGTAATGTAATGTAATCTGTAATAAAATGTGACTTCTAGTGTATGGATATGCTTGGTTTATGTACAGTAGCGATGATTGCAATTGTCCAGGACCCTCTGAATCACTCTGAAATGAAAAGTGCATTGTGCGTTGCTTAAAAAGAGTCAGAGAGTATTGCAAAGAGAGCGCAGGGGCTTTGACAGCCTTATGGTGGAATTATTAAAACGATTAATGTGGTGATTAGACTTCATGTTTGGAGGATACCTCCTTCAGTAGACCTTTTTGTCCAGTGCAGAAACCAGTGAAGTGAATTTGCCCTGAAGTTATTCGAAGCCATTCATATGGTTAGCTCTCTAAAAAGGTCAGAGTTATCATTAGGCAGAGCTGAAGTAGACAGCCATGCAATGGCGTATTGATTTTTCTGAATCCACGGTCTTGGGTTTAATCTCTATGTCTGATGGAGAATGTCAAAATGCCAGACTACATTACCGCAGATGCACACGATACAAAACAGCATCAGCAAGGATGGGACTTTAATAGCGAAAATGTGCATTTGTAGAAAATAATGCCATAATTAGTCTGAATGTGAAGCGCTAATGTAAAGTCACTTTATAGGCTGTTGGGACACCACCTGTATGTGCTGTGGCATAGAGTCTCCTCATGTCTATAATCCTAAAAGGAATACGACAACACTCTTCCACAAGAAAGTCAAACAACTACTCACGCGTATTTCTTTTTTGTTTGTTGAGAAAACATTAAAATGCTTGTTCTTGTTTTTTCCTCAATCGGGAATGCAACCTCCGCTGTCAGGTCGAGAGAGTGTAGACAAGCACTCGCCTCCAAAAAAAATGATGTCGGCCACCGAGTCTTTTCACACCGCGGTTCACATGTTAAGCTTTCACAGACATGAGTCGGAGGAAGACTCATGGATTGGCCAGTGGGGGTCGCTGGTGTGTTACGAGATGCAGACAAACCCGGCCAACTGGATCCACCCCTCCATGGCAATTATTCTGACCACAGTTGGCACTGGCATGGTCTGGATTTCAAAACCAGAACCAAAAAGTACCTTAACAGGATAGGCCACCCAGCAGTCCCAACTCACGCTTATTTGATGGAAGTGGAAAATGCTGTCTCAGGCATTGTTCCAGAATATCCCATAAATGCTTGCTCTGCATATATGATAATTATCTCAATAAACCTAATTACAACAAATTAAGCTAGCATGTGGGTGGACTTCAAAGTCAATGTGTGCCGACACTTTATGATTTACTGTTCTACACAACAGTAGGGTCAGACAACAGACCAAATTAAAACTGAAGAGAAAAATATTACATAGCCTACTTGCTTGGGGTCAAAACTCCTTGCTGCTTTGATAAATGTGTGAGCTGGCTGAAAGAACCTTTATTTGATACCTTTAGCTGATCAGGGTTATAGTATTGCCATGCTTTTTCCCCAGCACATTCCAAGTTTTTAGCATAGCCATTTAATATAGACACTTACAGTTACAGACACTTGCAGACACAGTTATAACTGTAAAATATTTTAACCCAAAATAGGACTTAATCTTACTTTTTGTTAACTGGATGGCCTTCAGTTCAAGGGTTCAGTTTAGGTAAACTGAAGATTAGAAAATATTATTGAGGATCAAGGTTAATGTGTGTATGTTTTCTGGTTTGAGTTAATGTGCTATATTTAAAAAATATATACCTCATTACTTAGATAGTTTATTTTATACGATCTATTTTGTTCATCATTATCAAGGGTATGAGCCTACTGTAGACAACAATGCCTTTTTGAAGTTAATTCATGATGAATTAAAAGGACAACAGGGAGCTTTAACAAAATGCAGTTTGTTATTCACTGTGCCCAAAAAATATTAGCACGGATAAATCACATGCCTCTGTTAAATCATAAATAAATAACATTATGCCGGCTCTCAAAGCGGTCAGTTCCCTTTTGTTTATCTGTCAGAGGATGTCCCCAAACCTTTGAAATCAAACAATTTTCTTTTTTTATGTTTTTTGAGATTTCAAATGCCGATCCGGTGTTGTCTGTTTGGTGCTTTTAAATGATAAATTGCAGGTTGTTCAAAACAATCGGTGTGTTGTGAACCAGGTGGATATTGATGCAATTATGACCCTAATGATTTCTGAGATCAAAAGTGAAATTGAGTGCCGACAGTGACGCTTTGTGGATAAGAGTTGAAACACCGGTCATATGCCTCTCAAGTCACATGGTCAGGAATTCCTACAGGCCCTAGCCATTACATACCCAATGTCAGTGTTGTGCTCCTCAAACTATGGGTCAATGCTCATGCTCTTTGGGCACGGTATTGTCATCTTAAAAGACATCCCTCTCTGAAAGAATAAAGGTAGTAAGTCAATTGACAAATCTTTTAGCCTGTGTATGAAGTTCTCACTGATATTAGCATTGCCTGTCTCTGTGAAAGCCACTCTTTCACATCAATTTAAACTGGGGGGGTTCAATAAAGATCTGCCTCATGAAGACATTTTACTCGCTACACCTGGCTGACATTACCAAGCAACAAGTGGGTTTTAAAAATACCTTATCTATACCCACATTTCATTGGCCTAGTGATTCGTGAGAAGAAGAAAATCCTTGCTTCAAAACGAAATTGTGAAAGTTACTACTGTTTCCTAGCACGCATACCACCATAAACTCTGCTCCTGCTGAATGGCTGAAGCTAAACAGGTGTGGGCTTGGTTAGTACTTGTATGGGAGACCTTCTGGGAAAGCTATGCTGCTGCTGGAAGTGGTATTGGTGAGCCAATATGGAGCAGTCTTCCCACTTGTTAAATTAAGCCCAATGCAGTGATGAGAACACTGTGTGTAGGAGAGTCTTTCGGATGAGACGTTAAACCGAGGTACTGACTCACCGCTGTCATTAAAGATCCCATGGCACTTAACGCAAAGAGTAGGGGGTTCACTAGTGTCCTGGAAAAATTCCCAACATGCCTCTTTCAATCTGCCAGCTAACACCCACCAGTTTAATTGGCTCAATAATTGCCTCCCCCTCCACCTCAGCTATATGATGAGTGTTCCAGTGTAAAATGGCTGCCATGCATCACCTAGGTTTGGTGGTGAGCTTTGCCCATTCACTGTAACGCATGCAGTACATTATGATAATAATAATAATAATTATTATTATTGAAAGTTCCTATCAATGTGATGCCAAATCAATGTCATATTGCCTGCAAACTACTGTAGTCCTATACAAACCTGTCAATTTTAGTGAATGTTTGATATATTGTCTAGTTGATATAGCCAGAATGAAAAAGAAGGAAGAATACAAATCAGAAGACACACTAGGACCTGCTGTGCTTGGCACTACAACAGGTCTGACTCATTTCAGTCTTTTACAATGGACAGAAAATGAAATATCATCCATCATACCTGTACCTGTAAATGTGCTGTATTCATATCAACAATTCTAAATAAAGAAGATAGCCTAAACAATTGTGTTCAGTGTGAAATGGTCACATTTAATGGACAACCTCTCATTTTATATACATCTATAAAAAGAACCCAGATACAGGTTACAAGGATCTAAAGCTAATACATACATTATTAAATAATAAACTTTTTCATGTTAAAGATACATATTGTAGTTTACAAAATATGATCAGGGGAATTAAGCAGTTATGAATGTCTGTAAAAACTAAGATGCTAAATGTATATTTTATGTAATAGTAAACAAATACATAAAGCCCAACTATATTTTTGAATAACATTATATTAACTTGTGATACCTGCTATTAAGGAAAATACAACTGCAAAAACATATTTGTAAAGGCAACAGAACTGGATGCAAAACAGTGAGTTTGAGCCCAGGGCTTATTCATACGGGATTTGCAAACATATCTTGAATGTACAACGCAGTCTGTGACAGGCAGGTGGAATAGAATTGTACTATCACGACGTAAAGTTGAAAAAAGAAAATAGGTATAAAAAAAAAAACTTCCCCAAAAAACGTTAGTCCTCTCTTCTTGTTGCTAGTGTTGTTGTATTCAGATTCCTGGTATTCGCACTCTGGGATTCGTCCTTGCTACACAGGCACAGGGATTGGGAAGCCAAGGATTATGGGAAAACAGTTTCAAGATATGTCTTTGGCATGATGAGTTAGCTGTATGTAACTGCAAAGAATGACAGATAAAGATGCTCCAATACTGTTTATATGACTGTTTAACCAATAAAATGACTTAAAATGATCAATAAAACAAAGAAAAAAGATGAGATTTCTTCTTGTGCTGCTGGGTAAGTCTTTTCAGTCACATGTCCCCAAATCGTTTGCTTCCCTTTGGTTTACATCCTGTGTCTGTGTAGACATTTTTTTGTTGTTGCTGACATTTTTCCAAATATATTTGATCTTCTTTGTTTTCTTTGTGAGAAACCTTACTTAAATTATCAATGCACGATATCCATTAACATGTGCAAAATAGAAATACAAGAGTTTCCTCAATTTCTTCCACAGGAATGAAACATAGACATCTGTAAAAAAAAAAAGAAAGAAAAAAGTTTAAATCCCCCCAGTCACAATGTGCTTTGTGTTAGTTCAATTGGATATTATGCTAATTCAAGATGTAAAGGAATGAATCTAGTCTTGGGCCATATTTAGCTAAAAGAAATAGTCAGCAAGTTTTAGCATAGATAAAAAAAAGTGTTAAAATTAGTTGGGTATCCTAATGACGCAAACACACAGCGCAAAACCAAATAAGGTGGGAATACTCCTGTGGCAAAGTTGTGGCCATGCACTGCCCTATCAGGACACTTTTCACATTCCTTACGATTTCTTATCATATTTTCCTACCGTATTATCCTACTGTATTTAACTTCTTTTTTTTCTCCATGTGCAGCACATGTTCTCTGCGCGTACTCTTATTATGACCTTAGCACACGGGTACCGCCAGAATCATGCCACAATCCACAATTTGGGGAGACAACCCCACCCCACCTCCAATTACCAACAAAGCTATTTTGAATATTCATTGGACACAATATATTGTTGTGACTCCATTTATTTCATGTTTGCCACAGATGCTGAACAACACAATGCCGTTCACCACTTTTATACATTAGTGTTATAAAATAAGAAGAGCTGTATGGAAGCAAATCAAAAAGCAAAAAGACCTGGAATTGAATCTACTGTATTTCATTTGAATTTGAGTGTGAATTCAATTCATTTGAATGAATTGAATATGAAATCAATAGTTTTGAATTTGTTAGCTGTGAAATTAATTCATTTTGATGGATTTGTGGATGGTTTTGCTATTCAATTAGCTAGTGGTTCTGCTAATGCCTGGCTTTGTGACTGGCTTGATTTGCATTTGACCATTTTCAGTGACCAGGTGCATTGTAACTTTTATATTGTATTCCCTCTGTTTCCAATCTTGCCAATCTACTGAATACAATATAATATAGGAGATGCTTGTGTGCATTTCCAGTCTTTTTATGCTTTTACCAACCATTATTTCTCACTTTGGGTTTCATTTCCAAACAGATGTTGTCCATAATTGTGTATATAACAGTGTGTCACACTTAATTTATTCATGTGGTACTCAAACACTGCTAGAGTAGTTCAGAGCAAGTCTTGCCTGCTCTCAGTGAATGTATGGTCTCGTCTCATTTCCCTGAGAAATACAGAGGGCTCGTATTTCATGCATCACTTGAAATTTAGGGGTGGGAAATATCTCCTAGGTACAGTAAGAGTGATATAGCCATCATGCTCAATTTTCTTAGTCACAACAAACCTTTTTGTGACGTGTGAAATATGAAACCTGTGCTTCAGGGATTTTCCTCAAGAGTGTATGCAAGCAGACTGCCTCTGCTTCCAACAATTCTCTGAAACAAACAGGATTTCTGAAACACCTATAATATTTTCAAGGATAATGTATGCATTTCATGATTCACAACTGACGAGTGTCAAAAATATAGGCCATCAAGCTACACGTTTAATTTTTATTAGATCGTATTGCCATTATTTTCAGGGAAGTGAGAATAGCCCATACATTCACAGGGAGTAGATAGGACTTCCTGCTCTGAAGTGCTTGGAGAGAAATCACAGTTCGGGCTACTGGAGCAGCTATGAGACCACTGCACAAGTCAAACCATGTTTTTGGAGGTAAGGGAAAAACATCAAATTCTAGTAATCTGGTAGCATTCCGCTTTTATGTTAACATATTTGCCACAAGAGGCCCTGCTACACCTGGTTAAAACCATTAGAACATTTAACAAAACCAAAGTATGGGAACGGTTTTACATCTTGCATCACAATGTGGAGAATTACACTTCTAAATTAGGTATGTTTCTCTTCTTAATATAACATTGTTTATTCATTATTTCATAATTTTATCAAGACATCTGGCTTCCCCCGCTGACCGGATACCCCACTCAGAATCATCATGTTTGATATCAACAAGCACATGGCCAACACAGTGTTTTGGCCAACACCATCAAAAATAAATGTTCCTCCCTCACCGCTTGACGCAGTGACATGCCAAATCATGCCCCGGGTATTTGAAAAGGAGCACACCCACTGTGTTTCCTGGCTAGCTTTGATGTAAGTTCTAAACAAAAATGCTGGCACTGCCTGGAAGTGTTTTTTCGAATGACTTACTTGAAATAGAATGTTCAATTTCAGTTTTGGATTTCCTCCCGGAGCTGTGCATTTCATTTTTAGAACACAAATTACACCTTTGTTTTCTATCAAGGAGATCGTCTTCCTGGTTAAGACATCTTGAAAATGTGTACCTAGCAGTGATTTAGGGTTGATTGGGACAACATAGTCATAGCTAGCTATAATGAATGATTGAATGAATAATGAATGAATGAATGAATGAATTAACATCAATTCTCAATCATAGAGAAGTCTGTAATTGCACATACAAAGCAATTTCATGATTTTCATGAAATTTTCTATTTCAAAATCATGATTGTGTCTAGTTTAGCAAGCATGACCATGCATGACACCACCTAGTTAACTAGCTAGCTATATTTAGATACTGCTAGCCAGCTAACTAACGAAGAGACAGACTACTGGCACCCAACTCCAGACTAGCTAGCTACCTAATGTAGCGGGTGAGCTCTGGTACGTGAGCGCCCGCTGCGAAGTGACGTGGATAAGAGTACGATTAGTTCCCGGAGTTGGGGACTTGAGTCTTTAGCTCCGCGAGCTTAATCGCTCTCTTGTCGCGTTGGAGATCCCCCTTGGTTCGAAACTCGCTGCAGGGCACAACCAAGACCGGTTACATTGGTGCCGTGACCCGGATGCCACGACTGATGTCAATCAGTCGGGCCGTGGTTGCTGCCGCAGAAGTTTCGGGGGGGAGAATGTAGCGGGTGAGCTCTGGTATGTGAGCGCCCGCTGCGAAGTGACGTGGATAAGAGTACGATTAGTTCCCGGAGTTGGGCACTTGAGTCTTTAGCTCCGCGAGCTTAATCGCTCTCTTGTCGCGTCGGAGATCCCCCTCGGTTCGAAACTCGCTGCAGGGCACAACCAAGACCGGTTACACTAACATTACATAGCCAGACTAAGATGCCAGTGTGTATTATTGTGTCCACACAAACGGACAAGGTAACCAGCTAAACAAGTAGCTAGGTAGCAAGCTAGAAATAATTATCTAAGTGATTGGTATTACTGTCTGGTCTCCACTGTCACCACTATCAGTAAATCAGTTAGTCTAGTGAGCGATGTCGCCCGCAACAATTGCAATATGAACAACCCAATTCACTGAAAATTATTATAAATAAACAGTACAAATTTCTATCCTTTCTAAGAACTAACCTAAGCTGGTCGACTGACTAACCTAAACTAGGTAGCTGCTAACAATATTTTTGAACTGCTAGTGCTCTGCATAGGAGTGTGCATGTTGTTAGGAAGTAACATGCCATAACAGTGCTTTAGTGGGCTTCTGGTTTTGTGCTGGAATGGTTTAAGGAGGAGACTGGTGATATTCAGATTTCGAATGCAACTGCTGCGCAAGCATTATCTAAATGCGACCGCACAATGTTTAATATGCAGTGTTTCCAATATACATTTTATAGCCTACACTACCCAAAACATATATACAGTAAATGTTTTAAGAAAGGTATACTGGCTTATAATGAAAGCAGAGCTCATATTTACCATACACTAGAGACTGGAACCCATTTTCTTCATGTCATCTCAATATAAGCAAGAGTGGTGTGCATGCACGTGTGTTTGTGTGTGAATGTTTACGTATACATGAGTGTACATGAGGGTGCTTGTGAAGTGAATGCTTGTGTGTGGGCTTGGGGGGCTATTCTGTAGGAGGTACATAATCACCCTCAGGCTCTGTCAGGCATGTATTACAAGCTTGTTTTGAAGCACACTCAATTGTTTACTCTCTATGAGGTGCCCTATACAAAACATGTGCTTCTCCTAATGTTCCTCTCAACCCTCGATGCATAACCTCAGCCCTTCTGCACACATCAATATTCTGAATTGAACTGCTGCTTCTCCGCATGAGTATGAGTATGGCTCAACAATGTTATGAAATTTTATGCGTATTGTGATTCCCTATAACTAATCTTTATTTTATTACCACCATTTAATTTCTCCTCTGCCAGTGAGGGTCAATGTATCTTCATCTCCCTTCCTTAAACCTGCTGCCTAGAAGAGAAGGCAGATATAGAAGTGATGTGTTGAAGCGATGAAGTAGAAAGTGATGGTACATTCAGGCATTCCAAAGAGCATAATGTAAATTGATTTTTCAAAGCTTATGGAATACATGGACCATTGGTGAGATAGACCACAGATGATTAAACTGTGATCCTGTGTACGGTAAGCAGAATCCTGACATAGACTGCCCTTTTCAATAGCATTTCTTTAATAAACCATTTAGAAATATATTGGTGGGGATAATTTCCAATAATTTTTATTGTTCAATCTTTATTTTATGTAAGCAAATATAATAAAATGGTCAGGACATAATGGGTTCACACCGTTCCAGAACAGCACCCTTGATTTGAACGGTCCAGATCATGACTGAATGCATATTCTAATGTGTTTAAACATGTATTGGATTGTAGTGATTGACACTTAATGCCATATTTTTTTTGTTTGTCCATCTGTCTGTCACTTACCACATGATGGATAGTAGAACGGATGCCAGAAGCAGGTGAGATGACCAGAAGAGTGCTGAAGTGCCACCCAATGGGGCACCCAACCGGGGCTTCGCTGAGGGAGGGGCTGAGGATGGGGTGGTCTCTGGAGGAGAGGAGGCATGTCAGAGCATACCAGAGCATCTGGTCACAATAGAGCGCATCATAGCTAATCAAAACCCATGAGCACCCGTCAACATGAGCTTATTGGACATTCTAGCACAGATCGCACACCTCATCCAAACACATGATCACCTTCTATGGGAGGAGTGTTCCACTGATTTAAAATAATTAAATAAATAAATAATAATCCACAAAGATGTTTTTTCTATGATTTTAATGGACAGGTCAGTATATAAATCGAAGGGTACTGCGATGAAACAGAAATATACCATGCATGTGAATTCCACATTAATAACTGAGCAGTAATAACTCCCAATAATAAAGCTTGACTCAAACCAGGCAATTGAGTGTGTACTTCGAGTGTATATCTTAATACACAGTTACTGACATGGAACGTGTTTGCTGTTTATGTTATTGCAAATGTTTAACGAATAACCTTAGTCCCACCCCAAACAGGTAGTCAGTTTTCCTCTGTGATGCCATGTCAGGGCATGCCTTCTGCGTTCCCACTCTTTATTTCAGGTTACACCTTGTGTGCATCCCTTCCTAAAGCCACATTCATTGCTCAGATCTTACAGAGCGCCAAGGGAGCTGAGGCTTAGAGCAGGGTGATTGATGCAACACTGTTCTGGAGATTTCACCCAGCTGTATTTTTTCCACAGCATTTGAACAGAGAGCAGGTTTGTATGTCTTGCGTGCAAAATCAACTAATGTTAGTCTTAAGTTTTGGATGTGAGAGCATTTTATGTAGCACACTGTGTTACCACTTTCAGCATGATAGTTGCAACTGTGTTCTGTCCAATGCAATCCATTACACATTTCCTGCATATACACATTTATATTTCAACAAAACCCTGTGCTCATAAAATGTTTTCATTTAAGCAAAGCATTAACTATATATACATTTTTAAATACACACAAAATCGGTGTGGTGACCAAATTTCTAATATCAAAATGATGCCAAGTTTGACTCTAATGTGATGCATGTCAATTGAAAGCCCACATTCTCTTGAAATGAATAAATCACATGAAGAAATGTAGGAATCTGCAGGCAGCATTGGTTTGGAATAGTGATAGTTTCTGTGAAACATATAGGCCTATGTGTTTGTTATTCTGGGGTATGTCCTGCAAACCTATAACATGGTGGATGGCATACCTACCATCCCAATAAAAGCCAAATTAATTTGTATATACAGCTACACAGGTACACCAACACATGAACACTGTCATTTAAAGAAAACATTATTGTGTATGTAACTACAATTTATACTTTTATTGACTGTTATTGTGTTTCAGAAACACCAAATTAGCAAACCTTAGCTTTACCATGTACAGTAGGTTATATAGCTAACTAACTAAATTAGACAAAGGAAGACACTTTTTAAATCAAATGCCTTTTGTTTTATGGGCCACACAGATGCTCCAGAATTTCTTGATTTATTCCAATACTATAAAAACTATGTTCTAGCAACTAACTATTTTCAGCAAACCCATACAAAGCAGCTCATGTTGAATATAGTGCTATTACATGAGAAAGTGCCTGTAATGCCAAACTAGCCTTTATGCTTTGTTCGGAAACCAGAACCACAAAAATGAGTCATAGTTGATTTAATTAAAATGTGTGAGATTTTAGGAGCTAGTCAAGTGAGCACAAGATTGCTCCTTAATGCATGAGGGACTTGTGGTAGCTGCATTATTTTGGGCCATATCTAATCCTTTCTGATGATGTAATGGTACTGAATGTTCTGGAGAGCTAAGTATTTCATATTTCAATAGCAGTGTAGGTAGTTTGGTATTTGTGCTAATTTTGTATGGATGTGAGGCTGGGCATTCAGAGCAGCTAAATATATGAATTATTTATTTTTCAATTAAAAATTGCTTGTTTTATGATGTTATTTGCATAGAGTGGTGATGTGTGAAATGACTTGAGAGAAATGTATGCACAAATTAAATCAAATTTTTAGCTTCCAGTGAGACAAGTTATTGAAAAAATAGATTACTGTAAGATTTATGGGGAAGTGAGGATGGAAGCATTTTGCAAAGGAAAACAAAACTGCATTGGGAGAGTGTTGGAAATTAAACACCATCCACTGACAGTTTAAAGCCTTTTACTCTGCTGACTTTTGATTTCCTTTACTAAATATAGACTGAATGAAATATATAGAGTGGTGAGGTTTGGAGGCAGAAACTAAATTCAATACCGTCTACAGGATGAAAACGATCAGATCAGCAGTCACTAGATATTACTTCTAAATACGTCTTCAAGTTGTCCAGTGCTATTTATATTGCAAAGTGTATACTAGTTTCCTAAATGCACTCTAGTCCTACATGATTGTATTCCAACTGCTGCATTTCAGATTCCCTCATCTTTTGGTGTTCTGTGCATATTCTGATAAAACAGCTGATTGGATGCGTTTCACTGTTCTAAAAATGTTGTTTGTTTTTGGAGGAATCTCATTGTACTATGCACAATGTATGTTTTGTTTCATTTTCAATAACCTTGAAATAACCTTGGTTTATTTTCTCAAACCATTTGAACTGACTCCATTGTTTAGAGGTCAGATAAAGGGTATGTGATTGCCCTTTCAAAATGGTAATCTGTGGACTTGGAAGACAGTAGAGAGCAGTGCTGAGTTATCAATAATTTTTTCACGTTCCACTCATTGGATGAGGAGAGTGGTCTTTCCTCTCACTCTGAGGATTGAAATGTGCCTTGAGTCAGATACTAACGATGGTGTGAGGACTGTAATGAGTTTTTGACTGGAAAACAATTAGAGTAGATGAGCAGTGCTTTTCTGGGTCATTGGTGGCATGTGGGTAACAGCAGGAGGGATTCACTGGGAACACACCTAAAATGACCTCTGCTTCAGTGGTGGAGGTGATCCATGGAGTGGCATGGACAGCCACACTCCAGTCGCTCCAGGTCCCGATTTCTGTGTCCTTAGCTGCCACCTGGATAATGTACTCCTTTCCCGCATAGGCATCAGTAATGGTGTGGGAAGTGCTGTCAGACAGCTCCACCTGAAACAGCCAACCAAGAGAGGGTGTACACGCCTAGTGTCAGTCATAGAGGGGATACCGAAAGGACAATCAGACCAAAACCAGAAGTGGACAGAAACACTGTGTTGAAATGATACCAGAATAGGCCATTGTCCTTTACCATGAACAGCAAGGGTCACCTGAGCATCACATTAATTGCTGGAAAATCAATTCAAGGGATATGACGGGGTCAGCTACTCAAAGAGGAGCTCTGTACACACATCCTCATTTTTGATTTGGGGGTGTATGCTGCAGCTCAGTGTAAAATGAGGGATAGGAAAGATAGCCAAGGGTACATGATTCATCCACTACATCTATCACTGCCCTCCCCCCACATCTGATATCACTGCCCACTCAAGCAGTAACAGATGGGAGAATTCCTTCATCACTCTTACACTCCTCACATCAGCAGAAACAGGGAACCGTGAGGTTTGGCATTTTGGCAGACAAAGAAACGGGTTTGCCGAGCTGACAAAAGGAAATCAGATAGTCAGAGGGGGGATCGGTGAAAGCTTATTCCTTTCAAATGTCATCCTTGTGCAATCTTTGTACCTGGGATTGAAGAATAGAGAAAAATACAACTACAGAATCTTTTTTTTTTGGATGATGATGATGATGATGATGATGATGATGATGATGATGATGATATTTTGATGATATTTTTTTGAATAAGCTTTCCATCATCTGGCTTGTTTGAAATTTTACAGCAACAATTTTGCCACCTTTGATAGTTTCATGTTTCTCTCAAAGAGCAAAGACTATTATGTTTGGATGGAGAACAATGTAGAGATAAATACACTGACAATACAAGCTACATAGTGTCTATTTAGTGGTTAGATTGACATTTTCACAGTGTTTATTATTTGAAGTGAACGTTGTTAATTTCCCTGTGCTTCCTAAATTAGAACAATAGCAGAAGCCTTTTCGTTTACACAAAACGGTACATTACTCCAGTGAGACTGGTAAGTAACTGGCTTGTGGAGTGTGATAAGATTATTACTTTAGTGCAGACGATTGCCAGTTTGTGGTAATTTCAATTGATGGATGATGAAGCTGTAATGAGGTTTAATTTTGAGTTCCAGATTTCACTGTCCTTTTGTATCAAAATTATGCTCACGCGGGGTTTACTCTGACTGTAAAACAATAAACATAATTTACCCAATACAATTCTTAGTACACAAATAATCTACAGGTCGCTGCCAAAATGAAGCAGACATCAACATAAAGTGTCTTAATAGGATATTGGGCCACAACGAGCCGCCAGAACAGCTTCAGTGCACCTTGGCATAGATTCTACAAATGACTCGAACTCCATAATCAACTCCATCCATCATTTGGTGTTTTGTTGATGGTGGAAAACGCTCCACAATTGCCATACACTGTAAATGTCCAATTGGCTTGAGATCTGGTGACCGAGATGGCCATGGCATATGGTTTACATTGTTTTCATGCTCATCAAACCATTGAGTGACCACTCATGCCCTGTGGATGGGGCATTGTCATCCTGGAAGAGATCACTCCAATCAGGATAGAAATGCTTCACCATAGGATGAAGATGATCACTCAGCTTTGTATTTAGTGCCGTTTACCTTACCCTCTAAGGGGTTGAGTGGACCTAAACTATGCCAGGAAAATGCACCCTGCACCATACCAGAGCTGCCAGTATCCCTCATTTACTCAAGTGTTTCATTTGTTTTTGCAGTTACCTGTATGACATCCGGTAAACATCCCATTACACAAACACTACCCACAGTTTAATTTGATTCCCTTTACCCAAACCCCAAATGACTTGCAACTGTACTGTTCAAGCAACCAACACAAATTAACTCAGAAGAGATGTTTATTTTCCTCATCTAATTCCATCCACAAACTCTTCAAACAGTATTGGTCAATTCAACAACCCAAATTGCCCTTACCACCCTATAAATATGCACATGCAAACATCTCAGCCATGTTTTAAAGTTCACAATGATCACAAAGCTCATAAAACACCAGACCAATATGGCCCCACTATGTGCCACCTGTATAGCTACTGCTGGTTGAGAACCATTTATGTGCACATGATCTGATCTCAGTCCAGAACAAAGAGGGATACTCCGTACAGCCTGGGATCTGGCCTGGGATGTCCATCTGATTCCAACCCACTGAACCTTGCCAGAGACACGGCTATTTATACACACGTATCATTATACACGTTTTGACCCTGGTGTAATACCTCCCCAACACAGCTCAGACAGCAGTCTGGACTTGGTGTCGCACAGGCCAAAGTCCTACATTTCAAGAACTGGACTGGTATTCTGCCAAAATTACGTACACAGATGTGCAAAATGATATTCAATTAAAATAACATGCCTCAAGAACATTCAATATATTCTAAAAATATATATTTATGCTATGGCGTACGTAACTTGGACATTTTTGAAAATCAAGCAGTTAATTTATTTCTAAATGCAACTCTGGCATCTGAAGACAATTTGTGCAAGATAATATGATACAGTAACCAGAGCTTGAGATGTAGCTGATTTATGAGGAAGCCAGACAGTAGTCTCCACTGTCTGCTGATAACTTGACACATGCTATGATATTTTCTAAATGCATGCTATCCTGCGGAGATCAGCACTAAATCTTTGCCCCAACGACTGTAAATATAGTTCCTGCCACAAGGGGGCATTGTGTCAGTATCTCTGAATCTTGTCCAAGGAATGGCTATCATCTTGAAGATGTACACAGATATGGGTGTGGAAAGGTAACATAAAAAGTGCATGTGAATTTTGTTACATGCTTTTAAAATTTCCCATCTGACACACACACACACACATACACTTTTGTTTTTTATGTGCATTGGAGGGTACTTTATTTCCTGTAAATCTAGGTAAAATAGTTGCTGTCTGTCATTGAAATCCTGACCCAAAGTTGTTTTTTTCAAATTATAGTCAGGAGAGAGGGACGAATTTAAAATGTTTTTTTCATAATTGATTGATCTTGTATTTCTTTGTTTTTGCCAATCATTTTCTTGCCCTCAGACCCTTCTGGTTGATTCATTGCCATTTCTGATGCATTCTGTCCATGAGCCTGATGAGGACTGTACTGCTAAGTGCTAAAACGTATTTTTAATATACTGAGTGAGCTGCAAAACACATCAACCTGTCACTAGCATGTCACAGCATGCTAGTGTGGAAAAGACAAAATTTGCCCTGTTTAGTTGCACTCTTTATCTTCAAAGACAGACTCCCCACTTTGAGAGGAAATGTGTGCCTTTATCTGCACACTCAAGCATTACATTTATAGGCCTAATTTCATTAAGGGTATGCAATAAGCAGCCAACATTTTGTCATTTAGTTTTCAAATGTCATTACTGTTTTCATGTTTTCATCTTTGGTTTTGTTAACCATTTGTATTCAAGAACACATGCATTTGGATAGCAGAATAGTAGCTCAAAGTGTAGACCTGTCTGAAAATGTCAGATTGTTTTCAAATATTCATATAATGATGTTTGTGTCCAAAATCATTTAAATTTTCTTTTTTAACTTAACTTTATTTGTGTTTGATTTTAATGAGAGACCGAATTGTCATTTAAGAACAAGATGATATATTTTGATGAGACCTCTCCAGTTTTCTTCAAGGGATTTTTATAGTGAGAAATAGGATAGAAAAACTATTGTGTATATATATATATACAGTACCAGTCAAAAGTTTGGACACACCTGCTGGAAACTAGGTTTATCTCATAATTGACAATGTTTTACACCATATACGTTTCTGTAAATACATGAAAATGACAAAAAATACATGTACCAATAAGAACATCAAAACAAAGTTCAAGAAATTTTAATTTAAAATGTAATCTTGGATTCCTCAAAATAGCCACCCTTCGCCGTGATAACAGCCTCACAAACACAGGCCATTTGGTTATTACGTTTCAGCAGGAAATCACCCAACATGTCTTCCCAGCTCTCCTGCAGCAATTCCCAGAGACACTTGTGTGTTGCTTTGCTTTGACTCTTCTGTCCAGTTATTACCATACAAGTTCTATGGGATTGAGTTCTGGACACTGGGCAGGCCAGGTCATTAGTTTGAGTTGTCCTTCATGTTCCTCCTTCACCAGATAGTTCTGGCACAAGTTCAAGGTGTGTTTCGAGTTGTTATCTTGCTCAAGAATGAAGGAGTGCCTGCTTAGCCGTAGTCCAGATGGAAGGTGTTTTGACTGGTACTGTATATATATGTATATATATATATATACACATGCAGCAGTGGCGATTTTAGACCCTATTTTTGGAAAATGTTCAGTTTCTAAAAAACATTTTTACTTAATATCTATTTTTTAAAATACCACAGATAGACAGTGGTATTTCAATTTTGAGAGCGACCACCATTGTGGTGTTTTTGTTTTGGGGAATGGAACAGTAAAAGAATAAAAAATGTAGGCTTGTGCTTTGCATGTGTACATCTCACATTGTCATTGGGGCTGAGCCCCCCTAAAGCTCAAATCCTAGAATCGCTCCTGACATACAGTACAGGCGATTCTAAGTATTCACACGCTTGATAAAGATAAGCAAGGAAGGCTGTATAAAATACATGTAAATGAGCTATATTGTATGCTCAAAAAATTGGGAAATTATATTATTTTATACTAATACAATTGCTCAAAGAAAAAGATTTTGTTTAACAAGTAATAATGTTTAACACTCCTAAAAAGTATTTTAATTATTTAATTATTAAAAATAAAATCCAACAAAAATAAATCTGAATTAACATGCTGCATGTTAAGGTAATCTCAAGGAATTGTAGCCTATAAAAATGAGGTAGCACACATGTAAAATCCATTTGTCATCCATCGGTTTTCAGGAAATGGTTACAAACAAATAAATAAAAAATGAAAGAAACCACTTTCCACTATTAGGTCAATAATTCATATGTTTAAAACCACTGGAACAGTGGTAACCCTGCCTGGTTGAGGGTGCAAGAGCATCTTGCCTCCAGCTCCATTCTGGTAGTTTGGTGACAAGAGATGGTAGTGCACCTGCAGCACAGTTGTAAAAGAGGTTGGTTTAAGAAGAATAAATTACCTGTGGGTGTTGTGAGAGGTTGGTTCCTTATAGCCAATCAAATCATCAACATTTTCCACTTTAATGCCTTATCCATAGCAAACATGTCCGATAGCCATGGCTTACAAAGAACAAGTTATGAGACTTGCTTTCACTACAGTAAAATAGAGTACAACATTGGACAGCATATCACGCTGCAATACTAAAAGAAACTCAACTCACATGCATGTGTATCAGTTTCCTACTGAAAAAACGTGCTTTTCTCAGTAGGAAACTGATAGAACTTCAAGGTGTGTGTTATGAACCAAGAAGTAGCATGTGCAATTATGCCTTATCAACATGAAGCTTTTTATTATCACTGGTTCCTAAAAGTGAGCCTTAAATCAAAACGATTGATAAAAAAGTGTACATCTTAAAACTATTGCTGAAGAATGTGGGGAAAATTGGGTGTTTTCTATAAACATGGGCCAGAACAAAATCAAACAGTTCACACTGGTGTTTCCATTCCATCCTTACCATTGGCGAGGATGGACACACCTGTGTCTCCATATGTTTGGAATACCTATAACTGAAGATTCTGAATGATAACGTGACAATCTACTTATGTTATCTGGCTAGTTAGCTAACTAGCTAACACACGACACAGGAATAAAAGGCAACAGTGAGAGTACCATAACTCAACTCACGAAACTAACAAACTGGGTGGAGGCATGAAATATTCTGTTTGCGATGCAGAAAACTAGCAATTACACTACCTACGTGCGTTTTCATTGGGATACTCACCAAACTAGAGCCCTTGGTTGCAGGTTGCCAGAAGGCATGTGGGAGACTCTCAAACCAAGTGACAGAAGATTCTATAGTGTGATGAGGCCAAGATTGATCTTTTTGTTATTAACGTTAGGCGCCATGTTTGGAGCAAGCCTAACTGCGCATCATTCCAAGAAAATTATTCCTACCATAAAGCATGGTGGCAGGAGCCTAATGCTATGGGGATGCTTGCCTCAGGGACAGGAACACTTGTCAAAACTGAAGGCAAAATGGATTGCTCAAGATATAGACAAATATTGGAGGAAAACCTGTTGCAGTCTGCAAAAGACCTGGGACTTGGCAGAAGATTTATATTCCAGCAGGACAATGACCCAAGGCATACAACAAAAGCTACACTGGAGTGGTTTAAAAACAAAACAAAACAATGTCCTGGAGAAGCCCCATAAAAGCCCAGAACTCCCATTGAGAATCTATGGAAATATTTGAAAATCGCTGTGCACCACCAGTCCCCAACCAACCTGTTGGAGCTCGAACAATTTTGTAAAGAAGTATGGGTGAAAATTGCAGTTTCCAGATGTGCAAAGCTGGTAGAGACTTACTCAAATAGACTCATGGCTGTAATTGCAGCGAAAGGTGCTTTTACCAAGTATTACGTCAAGGGGGGGGATATGGTAGTATGGTATACGTACACAGTATACTGTATACTGTGTATATATATATATATATATATACGTATACCACAGCTACAATTCAAGACTATTGAAGTAAATGGCTTAAAAAGACAGTTGGCTATAAAAGAGTTTTATAAATCAAAATATATGGTAAAAGAATGCCAATGTGGATGGTGTCATATCTTTAAAGGGATTTTCCCAATCCTCACAGATGTCATATTCTTCCCAAATTCATAAATACATCACATACCACTAATCCTTGCTTTGAGATTAAACAGATCATAATCTGTCCCATTTACACTAATGTTTTGCCCAAGCAGATGTGTGAACCACCAGAAAGGTTACAGCTGCAGTCAATAAAAACCCAAATTGCTGAAACCGCAACGTGATGTGAATCATGCTTCCGTCTCCGTTTCCCATAACGAGTCCTTCTCTAAACCAAAATGGGCAGTAAAATTTTAATGAATTTATAACCAAAAGAACACATGAACCAGTTTTTACCACCTTATTTTAAATAGTTTTAAAATGTTATCAGGTTGATTCGCCATTTATAGAGCTGCACCACCAAACCTGGCTTCTCAGTTACTGGAGTCCAGAAAGCCAGGGGGCTGATTTTGGGTGTACAGTGGTCATAGCCCAAAGTACCTTTAAATACTGCCTGTCGGCCTACCCTTTCAGTGTTCCCTCACTGATGTCATGTATTTTCTAACACGAAGAACGTCACTAGCTTTAAACTCGCCATCTACCCTTCTAGCTAGCGCTTTTCTTTGTCAATAACTTGAAATGGACACATATACGGTACATTTGTTCTTTTTACATATCAATTCCCAGTTTGTAATATGTTTGTTTTTAAGAGTGTAAGACAGTTTTTTTTTCTAAGAGATCTCAACTACAGGTTCAAGTAATTATTGTGGTGGGTGCGTTACTTGCACTCTTCAATATTGGAATATCACAGTACATTTGGGAGTGAGTTATTGAGGGAGAGGTGTATGTATATACAGTGCCCCTTTAAAGTCTACACCTGTCTCAAAAATTCAACCTTTTGTTTCCTTACAGCCTGATGATTAAAAGATATTAAATCAGACTTTTTCTATCCGTATTTAGTAAAAAATAGTCTGATTTAATATGTTTTAATATCAGGCTGTAAGGCAACAAAAGGTGGAATTTTTTAGATGGGGTGTAGACATTAAAGGAGCACTGTATATATATATATATATATATATATACTGTATATATACAGTATATATACACACACACACACACACACAGCATATAACTCATATATGTGTGTATATATAAAAAACCTCATCCACATGTAGAAAAGCATATATTTTCTATTAGTATGCAAATTAATCCTTGCAAATATAGTTTACATTCTTTTGTGTAACTAGTTTTTTATCCTACCCTCTGAAGAGAATGTGATCTGTCAAACCATGTGTCACATCAAAATGTGAAATGCTAAAAAGTCGGTTGAGAACATCTGCAATTCAGCTTGGCTAGACCATTTATATACATTTGATCGGCTACATACTACATTAACAAGTAACACCAAATCAATTTAATTATTTTGCATCAGGAATATAATCATTGATATTTATATTCTATCGCTGTAGTTGTGTACAGAATTTGTACTCCTAACAATAATAGTATGACTGCTACTAATATTACCCTTTTAAATAAGCACGAATTATGCTGTTAATACAATTTAGATTAATAATAAAAAATGATTAATTTGATCATTGATTTTATTAAGAATTAATTGTTGTCCTGAAGAGGTCTAGATACTTTTTTTGTGTGTCATGGATTTGTATGTTTTGATGGTGGCTCCTTGATTAGTTAGCCAGCTCAGCTAGTTAGCTAATCAACTACAAGCATTGTCAGTATATTAAATGAGCGGACAGGTTTTTAACACTGATTAGCTCACTCTAAAAAATCTAGGCAAGTTAGGTTGTCTGCAGCTATGTTACATAGAACACATTCTACAAAATGGTGTTTGAAGCTGTTGTCCTGTGAACCGCCTATCACGCAAGCTGTTGACTCTCAGAAACTTGTCTTTTGATTTTGTTGTGACTTTGGGTGTGCCAGACCTCTTCCTGTCAGAGTTTCCTCCAGTTTCCAAGTGCCTTTTGATGGTGTAGGAAACTACTCACTGGCAAAAAATGTACATTATTTTTTAGTTTTGGTAACCTAAACTTTTTTTTTTAACCTCTGGCAGTTCACCGCTTTCCTTTGTACCATTTCAGGTTATTCACTGGACTTGAACTGCTTAAATTTCAGTAAAAACTGGAAAAATGGGGGTGTTCTAAAACTTTTGACCGGTAGTATATATGTACCTCAATTAGTCTACATTTGTGGAGTAAAAGTATAATTCAGCACCTTTATCTACAGGCTGCTTCTCTCAAATGCCAGTGTATGTGGTGCACTAAAATACGGCACTTATCTGGTCTGCATGAAAAAGCTCCAAGGAAAACAGCACAGCAGCACAGCACATTTTATATTGTTTTATTTAGTGTAGAATAAACTTCTCCCTGGAAAATAGCTAGAAAACTACTAAAGCCCAGACTATTTAGTGCAAGCTAATTAGAGGCACTGGTTTCTTTTTTTTCTTTTTTTCCATTTTGTTTTCAGATTTCTTCCCTGTTTTTCTCTCAACTTGGTGGCCAATTGCACCCTCTGTTCAAACAGATAACGCAGAAAACATGTCCTGTCGTGTTATGCCATGGCAATCATGGAATGCCTGGGCATTCCTGCCTTAAGACTTGAGAACTTGAGTACGTGAGAACTGTTTTCCTGTTTTCAGTATTTTGCCTACACTGGGCAGTCTTCACCACCAGCTAGTGTGTCCATTAATACCATTAATATTATTGCTGCTACTATAGTGGACATTTGAACGCTTTTTTAAATCAGTTGAATAACAGATCCAAAGCGATTAAGAAATGTTGTTTCTTCTTCAACACATTTACTGCAGAGTTGGTGTTACTAGCTCTGCAAACTGGCAATTAAAAATTGGCCAAATCAATAGGCTGAATTATGCATCAGTTACGTATCAGTAGTTTGTGCTAAAACTCAGGCTAAAAGGGCCTTCTCTCTCTACTAACTTATTGAGGCTCCAGGGCATGACATCATGTTCTGTGGTGGATGAGGCAGTCTCATCAAGAACAAGAACATCAAGAACTTCACAGAGAGGGGTACTATGGTTGGGTTGCAGTGCATAAACCCCTTATTACACCTACAAATTCATGTTTGTGAGTAAACTGGTCCAAAGAAGACAGGCAGTGGTCTACTGAGCAGTGAAAAAATCATATGGTAAGATGAGTCATCCTTCAACCTGTTCTCAACAAGCAGATGAGTGCATCTGTGGTGCACGCCAAAAGAAACCTACAGCCCTGAGTGATTATTTCCCACATGGAGTGTTCTGGTGGCTCTGTTATGGTGTGAGGTGCATTTTCCTGACATGGTTTAGGTCCACTCAACCCCTTAGAGGGCAAGGTAAACACCAATACATACAAAGCCATTCTGAGTGATCACCTTCACCTACGGTGAAGCATTTTAATCTCGATGACAATGCCCCCATCCACAGGGCATGATGAGAAGTTTGATGAGCATGACAATTAGGTAATCCATATGCCATGGCTGTCTCAGTCACCAGATCTTAAACTAATTGAACACTTATGGGGGATTCTCAAGCAGCACATGAGACACTGCACTTTCCATCAGCAAAACACCAAATTATGTAATTACTCATGGAAGTGTTGTGTTGCCTCCCTCCAATAGAGTTGTAGACACTATCTATCTGCAAATCTAGGTGGATTGAGGGCTGTTCTGGTGGCCCAATGTCCTATTTACATCACTTAGTTCATATAGTAAATATGTTGGTATTTCCTATATACCTGTATATCCCACAATTCAGGACAACATATTGTAAATACATTGTTTTGTTTGAAATGACAAACTACTACTGACCCTGCAATTACGCACTCCCCTATCGCTGTAGAGTTGTTTGTCAGAGATCTCATTTCCAACACTAGCTCCATCCCTCACTGCTAACTTTATGCCTTTCAGGACCATGCCGGGCAAGGCAAATAACAAGACATTTTTTCTGTGACATATGTACAAGCGCAGTCAGAGAAACCAAGATCTACAGTACAATCCTGTCAGTAAAAGGAACTTCCCTCTCATTCCCATTTTCAGACCTCTTTGCTTTTTCAGGTTATACTCAGACACGGAGTGGTTATGAAATATACACCACATCTGAAAAACTGCTTTCAAAATAAATAATTCATACCTACAGCCCTGTGAACACAGAGCCAAGACTAAAAAAAGACATCATCATGTAACTGTATCCAATACTCGTTTTTTTGGCATTTGTTTAGTCAGATCTTCATTAAAAATAACTAAAGTATCAGTTTATTTAAATTCAGAGGGTTGCACAGAATCCTAAGCTATTAAGGATCTACTACACAAGATAGTTGATATAAATCTTCAGATAACAGGAGCAGGTACAACTGATGTGTCAATCTGACACTATTGCATTCATCATGGATTCACCAAGTTCCAACAATGCTTGCTTCAATGTTGACAACTAAATCATAGGCCACCAATGTCTGCTACAATGCCTTTAAAGTGTGGACACTGAAGAGATCATGGGACAAATGTTTTTACCCCAAACATAATATAATCAGAAGTTAATATGTTCATTACATTTTATCTTTTGATTTTACGTTATACAGAATTAACACTACATTAACAATACACCTGAACATCCTATTGACTTTCTCTATTGCTCTCTCATTCATTGTGTCTGAAACTACCATTGAGAGGAGCTTAACCATATAGTAAGGGAAAACAGAGGGTGGGGAGATGTGCACATTCTTCGTAAATGACATACAGGAAGGGATAGTGACCCCTTCTTACTCTACTATCTTGTCCGGTTTAACTATAATACCTGACCCTAACTTCAGACTTTTGGTATGAAAATAAATGCTATGAAGCATTTATTTGTGACTCAAGTTATTGGGCTTGCTTGCTGTTGTGTATCAAGGGCCAATTCAACACAAGTCCCCACTAAAAGCTACTGGACCCAGCGTTTCCATCTTAATGGGCCCATACACAAACACTGTTCGAATGACCCCTATAACCCCCCAGGCCCCTGATATTAATCTCAGAACTTCTGTCGATTACTGTAAAATAATTCTGACACACCAGCCAAGCATGACTATCTTTAATTGGCTCTGTACTGTCAATTTGGCGAGGAATACAAAAAAGAATCACTGCACTGTAGTTCCACATGTCTCTTTTTGATGTGCTGTAAACCTTCTCATGAAGAGGGATTAAAATACGTTCAGGAACCCGGAGGAGCGTGGGTCTCTGTTGTCGTGGAAAGAAAAAGCAATTATATGACACTTCCACATTCGCTTCCAACTTTCCACTGATGGAATGAAAGTGGTTGGGCAAAGCAGGGCCTGTCCATCAAGCTAATGAGCCCCCAGCCCACACATACACTGCATGTACACACAAACCAGGCATCACACTGAGCTACAGCCCCAAAGGTTTAATGGACAACTGCCCTCTTTTGCAACCCCCCCTCCCCCACCTTCATTTGGTCCTGCAGTTAAGATAAAGATGTTCGGCTGCAGAGAACCATCTCCCATGTTGCATGTAATTACTGGGTTTCACACAGGGGTTTTTGGATTCTCCATCTAAGAATGGAGTCTTAACCAACACTTAAATCCTTACAGCAGCATTATACAATTTTCAGCTAGTGACTATACATGGAAACGTTTTATTTCCTCTGGGCCAGACCTCTCACATCACTACATCACATTAATTCCACAGATGGTCAAACTGAGTGCACTTCATTCGCATTTCATGCCAAGGAATGCTGAACACAGCACAGGTGGAGCATTAAGAGTAGATATTAGGTGAGTAATGTTTGACTATGTTCATGGTTCGATGCCTCAGATTTCAGGTCACGGTTCAGCATATACTCAACCTCCATACAATAATATGTAAAAGGTGGACAGTCTGAAATTGTTTGACGGTCTGAAGTTATCATTTTCCAGCTTCCAAAACCATGATATGAATTTCACCTTTCTTAATTAAACTAGAACTTAAATATAATTAAACTATGGAATTAAGCATTCTACTTAATAATAACCTGATAAATTGTTGCTTCCCAAACATATTTTATACAATTTTGCAACTGTGGCAGAATGATATTTTCTGGCCCCATAATGACAAACCTTCTGATGCTGTCATTGTTGTGATTTAAATAACATAAATCACAACATAATAAGTGTTTCTGATCATAATGCTCACAAAACAGATTAATGCAGTATACGTCAATCTAAAATTTATATATTTTAAATAATTTGAAACACAATACAAATAAGGCAAATCAACAACTTTGGGATAATAGAAGTTAAGTCATCAGAATGTACATTTTTACAGTAATACATGCATAACTACATCAAAAAGCGAAATACAAAAAAGGAAAAAAATAAAATTTGATCCGTGCTGGCATAATTCATGCTGATGAAATGTTTTATTTTACCTGCATGTACAGCATGTACAGTTGCACAGAAGACAGAACTCTAAGGTAATGCTATTATTTCTACTAACACTTTACTCATTAGTTAGTTAGCCACATTAGCTCAAGTACTGTAATATTCTAGCTAGTAAGCTATATTTGAATTACATTAGTTTAGTCAAATTGCATTTTTTAAAACAGTTAATTTTGGAATTTCCATTGCTGTGCTGTTAATCAGAAATCATAATAGATTTTAGTTAGGGTACATTATGTGTGAAAATTGAAACATAGGGCGTTCAGTACAATGGATTTGTTCTGTTACACTTACAAATATGACAATGTCTCAGGGGCAGGTTCACGAAAATACTTAGTGATGCTTAGTTTGCGACCATATAATGCAGGGTTATCCAATCTTATCCAAGAACAGCCAATGTGGGTGCAGGCTTTTGTTCTAGCCCAGCACTAAAACATCTGATTCAATGAATCAACTAATCATGGTCTTCAATCAGACCTTAATTAGTTGAATCAGGCAATTTAGTGCTGGGCTAGAACAAAAGCCTGCACCCACACTGGCCATTCTAGGATAAAATTGGACACCTCTGATATAACGGGTGCAAACACTCGCAAAATATGGGATTCACAAATCACTCGCAGTGCCTCAAATTAATAAATCACTGATAGCGACAAGACTTTTGCTGATATATTATTTTCTATATGCATACGGGTTTCTGCAATGATATACAAAATGCAATACTTTAATGAGATTAAAGTATTGCATTTAATTTAAGTTAATTAAAGTATTGCAATTAATTAACTCACTAAGGCCTGCACTATTTATGCATTGCTAATTATCAATTAAAAAATCAAGAAGTCAAAAATCTGTAATTAATTCAGCACAAAGTTGATTGCCTAAATACAACCAATGCAATATGGAGTCATGCCTTTGACAGCTGTAACTGTAAGAGGCATCTTCAAAAAATCAGGAAAGCAACTAAAAATGTTTTGGACAAGTGTTTTGTTTTTTCCATCTGACTGAAAAACAAATGACTAAACATTACAGGCTCAGCTATTTCTGTGCTATCCTCCTCCATCATCTGTCTGCCTGCAGCAGCTAATGCACTTGCTGCTCTGACGGTTGCCACTCGACAGGTGATCCCTGCCTGTTTGATGCCTGCATGGGATACTGCATGGCATCCAACACATACTGTTTCTTTAGTGCACCTATGCTTCACATTTCCTGCTGATCTGGAATATTTTTTATCGCAAAGAATGAATTTTGATTGGATTCCACACTTGATTGCTTTCCCCAGCTGTGGTGCATCCATGAAATACATATACTGTATGTATGCTTTATATGAAAAAGCCTCATGCACCAGAAGTACCAATGCTGTCTCACTGAATTTCAGTATTTTCTTATGTGCAGTGTTTTCATTGTGCACTCAACCTGCCATGTCCTTTTTTCTTTTGGGACCATATTTACAAAGATAGTTGCAGCAATGAAAGACATGAAATGTCCTCAGTCACAATTTGAGGAAGGATAAACCCATGAAAAAGGAAACATGGCATGCTCACACATCCAGACCATGCCAATAAATGGATACGCAGCAACCAGGCACAAGTAGCGAGGGAACAACTAGAAAAAGAAAACTTACATTTACAGATTAGGCATTGGTCAACGAGGTACCATGTCACAATGGTGTATTACAGCATAGGAAAACAATACCAACAGAGAAGAAAGAAATTGGAGTAAGGTCATGAAATAAATTAATTCATTACGGCATAACAAAACGAACAGTAGATGATGTAAAGAAAATAAACAAACGATGATGTAAAGAAAATATGATATGACATTAAGCGGCGTCTAACAGAAAAACTTTCCTACAACATAATGCAGGAAAAAGACTGGCGGTGGTCCAACCGAGGAAAGTAATATTAGAATAAGAATAAAGAATAGAAACTGCTAAACTTGTGATGGGAGAAGGCCACAGAGCGTCTGAAAGTAAAACTGTATTCACGATTCATTCTATACCCTCCTGACTGCATATGCACAATACGATAATTGTTCAAATTCAGAACTGCGTTTTTATACTGACTGCTATCTGATGAAATCAGACTGCTATCTGACCAAATTGGTCAATATAAATCTTGCATCCTTTCATATAATTTTTATTTCAAGTTCTAGTAAATACTATGTATGCTATATAGAATATATATTTAAATTCTGACTTGGCTGTCTGTAGATACAGGTATTCCTGATGATAAAGCTGCCATGATATGAACTGGGGTGCTTTGAAACAAAATTTATGATTATTTGTTTTGCATTGCTGGGACAGCGCCTAGCATCTCAGAAATTGCAATACAAAACAGGAATTGTGAAACACCTAGGCGACATCAGCACTCATAAAATACAGCCTGCTGTCAAGTGTTCTTAAAATTCTCCACCCTGTTCTAGTGCATTCACCCCAGGAATACATATGCATTAACAGATTTAACTATTCATCTAAAGGAAAGTTGCAAAGTGACTGAACCCCCACAAATTACATCCTAATAGCGTTTTGACTCATTGCGACCCTTTATTAAATCCGACATAGATATTGTGACCTCGTAGCGACTGCTTTTGCGTTGGGAAAGCAGTCACAATCCATTAGTAAATCAAGCCCACAGTTTATAGGGTAGGCTCTTAGCTAATTGTGACCAGCACCAATAATTATTAGTTGACTGTGTAATTAGTCATTTGACATAAATCATTTTGTGAATCACATTTTTTTGCTTATTGCAGATGCAGTTGAGTCACAACAATTCAGGCAATTTTAAATCTTAATGAATGTACCCCTTAGATCTTAGAAGGCTGCCAGGAGCTGAAATAAACAGTGGGACCTAAAGATACACATTTATGACTTGAAATCTGAAATATACCCCTATTGAAGTTCAGAGGAATAGTTAGTCAAAGAAGAGAGAAAGTTAAAAAAAACCTCACTTTTTATTTCAAACCAGATTGACTCACACTAGGGATATTTACAACTAGAATCAGGAACCAGGGATCAGAAGTGTGGAATTCTGGTTCTACCTGCTTTTTCACAGTGTTTGATTTGGGCAGAGCTATAACCATACTAACTAACTATTGCCAATGTTGCCCTAGGCTTGCTTTTGTGGAGGATTAGGTCTGGGTCTGCTGTATAGCGCATTGTGACAAATGTTTTGTGAAATGCACTATACAAATACATTTCATTTGATTCGATGGCTTTCTCATTGCTCCGAATAGGTATGCAACAAAAAAAACAGAGGAAGACGTTCTCCCAGGAAAAAAAGGTTGACAACTATGCTGTATCACTATTATAGAAAGTCACTGTGCTGTATTATGAAGTGCAATACCTTATGTATGACACATACTGAGAAAACACATGTCAGCACATCCTTTATAAACCAAATTAATCAGCTTACCTTGTATTTCAGCATTTTAGAAATCAAACAAAATCATTATAAAAATACGTGATGACTTATCAGCATTGCTGTAATTGCTTTGATCAAAATGAGACACTTTACATGTCAGTTCCTGTACACTTAAAAACATGGTAATTGCCCACCTCACAAGTGCATATTTGACAATAGGGATTGGGGTTTTGGTTGGCAATGTTGCCTCTGTCTAATTGCAAGATCCTCTGATAGTTCAGGTGCCTGCAGCCTGCCTGCACTAGCTGCACATTAAGTGTAGTCCACCAACACAGTAACTGGACAGGCCAGCTGGTGGACTGAGGAGTCAAAAACAGCTTGTGGCTGGCAGTGTGCTTGTCTACAGTTTCCTGAACTGATGGAAGACATTGTAAACATGGGATGGGCCTACAATTTGGCATTCCGAATTATGAGAAAATAATGAGAAGAATATGGTTTGGTTCAGAAAACAAACAAAAAACCCAACAGTGGACGTGAGTACCCACTGTATCTGCCAATTTTGATCCTGACCATGTTTAAAACAAATCAATTGATGGATTCCTGATGCTATGTCCTGTAAAACTGGAAAGTGGTGAAAAGACTGGCTGCCCTTTCACCAAATAGACTGACAGAACTGGTGAAACTGCTGACAGAAAACTGCAGGAGTCATTTTTCACTGCACTTGCCTGTTTAAGGAGCTTTAAGGAAATGTTCCAAGTTGCATGAAGGTGTTAATTACACACAGGAAAAGTCACCAATGGTGAATAGAGAGGACAGAAGCTACAAACCAGTTTGTTTCAGATCGTTACGGGATTTAAGGATGTAAAGTGATTGTTTTGTAGAGGCAAACAGGACAGATATTGGCCATGTACAACTACGTATATGACATTCCAGGGGAAATTCAGTGCCAGAAGCATCCAACTTCCATGCACCAGAAACTTGATCAAAAACTTATCCAAGGCCAGGAAACCTCAAAAGTATTATATATTTAGCTCAAAAACATAGAAAACCTTGACTTTGACATAGTTACACAAGGTGATATTGGCGTAAGTAAGAGTTCTAGTTCCGAAAATAGCAAGGTGATTTGTGCCTGACGAGGTGAGCTAGAGGATATGACTTTGAGATGTAGGATGGTTATATTACATACTTTTTCAGTGTTATATATGCATACCATTGAAAATCACCCATGCTAAGACTGCAGCATAATATTTTCTTTCCTCCTTCAGTGTACATGATTCAGTAATTTTTTTAGGCCATGTACAAATATAAATATTGCATGTGAGACTAGTCAAATAAGTTAGTTGGTTGCATAAAAATCATATATATATACAGTATATGTATATATTTCATTGATGTTTTGGCACCCTACAAAATCATTTTTTCAGAAATGTCAAGTCTTATTAGTATATGGTTAGAATGGGATGAGAATGTGAACGAGGCCTAATATCACCTACAAAATATCTATTGAATAAACAAGGTTCGATCAGTTTTGACTAATCATTTCCTTATAATATACAACACAGTGTGTTATTGTGCTCATGTTAGGTTGGGTTTCATAGGAAAGCTTCTCTGGATGTTATGAGTGAAACACTTGAGTTGATTTGAGCGAATTGTTACCATCAAACAATGTAATTAGTCAATTACCATGCAATGTCATGCTTTTGTTCGAGAAGGAGACACCTTTTTCAAAAAGTACAGATTTTCCAACTGATGGATAATTAATAAAGATATTACCCAATCATTCATTGATTTTTAATGGTAATCTGGGAAATCATTTAGAATCATTTGTAAAGAAACATTTTGTAATAAACATTCATTGTAAAATGATTACTGTTTAGAGAAGTGTTTATCCTAGTCTGTATGGGAGTCAGTTCCTCTGGTCCTCACTCCTATCTCTATGGAAGATGCACACACACACACACACACACACACACACACACACACACACACACACACACACACACACACACACACACACATATATTATATATATATATATATGATTCAACAATATCTACATGCATACTAATAAAAACATAGTCCCAGAGGCTATAATCTCTACCTCCTGTGGTGTGTGTGTATGAGTGAAAGAGAAAGAGAGATGCTGTGCAGATTTCAAATGTATTGTTTGTGTGTGTGTAATGTTTGCCTAACTATTAATGAGTAGGGGGATGGGAGGGAGTCTAGACTTTCATGAGCTAAATATCAGGGTAGACAGCTGAATAACCTTTTTTCCCCTCTAATTTCCTTTGCCATGCTAATGGTACTGCAGTGCTGGGACTATTGATTAATCTAAGTGCTGGTTGGAGGAACAGAGTGACTTCTGGCAGATGCACAAAAGCCTATTAAACACATTGGAGGTAAAGCGAGGGGGATTGCAGCATGTCAAGGAAAGGAAAAAAGAAAGAATGAATAAATAAATTAATGAAAAAGAAAAACGTCTAAGGCAGAGTTATTTGTGTCAGTTAGGCTAGGGAAATGCAAATAAAGGAAAAGTGTCTTCTTTTTTGTTTTTACAGGTGTGTATATACCTATTGATGGTGACTGGTCTGATGTATCAAAGCTAATGTGCTGAGGTTCGGCCTCACACTCTGGTTTAGATAATATTCTTATACCCGAGCTGACCTTCATGAAGCTTTTGTTTCTCTTCAAACAAAAAATACAAATGCCACAGCATATACTGTATACTTGAATACATTTATATGCAGGTAACTGACAAAATAAAAATACCAATATAAAGTGTCTTAATAGGGCATTAGGCCACCAGAGCAGCTTCAATTAACCTTGGCATAGATTCTACAAGTGGGAACTATATTGGAGGGATGCAACACCATTCTTCCACAAGAATTTCCATCATTTCGTGTTTTGTTGATGGTGGTGGAAAACACTCAGGCACCGCTTCATTATCTCCCATAAGTGTTGAGTTGAGTTGAGATCTGGTGACTGAGACAGCCTTGGCATATGGTTTACATCATTTTCATGCTCATCAAACCATTCAGTGACCACTCATGCCCTGTGGGTGTGGGTATTGTTATCCTAGAAGAGATAACTCCCATCAGGGTATAAATGCTTCACCATAGGATGAAGGTGATCACTCAGAACGTCTTTTGTACTTTATTGGCATTTACTATGCCCTCTAAGGGGTTGTTTGGAAAACATGCCAGGAAAATGCACCTCACACCATAACAGAGCCACCAGAACACTTCAAGTGGGAAATAATAACTTAGGCCTATAGGTTTATTTTGGCGTGCACCACAGATGCACTCGTCTGCTTGTTGAGAACAGGTTGAAGGATGACTCATCTTACCATATTACTTTTTTTACTTTTTCACTGCTCAGTAGAGCATGGCCTATGTTCTTTGCACCACTTTAATCTGCAAACATATGAGTGCATAAGCATTTTTTAGGTGTAATAATCAGTTCTTGGACTGTTCTTGATTAAAACTGCCTGCTCATGCCCTAGATTGATATTTGCAATCAACTAATTCAGAGTTGCTCATCTGTTTTGCCTTGATTCTCAAACCAATGCACAAACATCACAGTTTAAGAGTATGCGCTTTCCAACACAGTTGCTCCTAGTTGATTATGTCTTTCCCTCAAACTTCCATGCCAACATCACCCCAGCCATCATTCCTTGTGACACATCAGTAAGTTGAGCTGTCTTCAAGAAAACTGAAGCTTCTGCCAAATGTGCCCCAACAATCACCCTTCTTTCAAAGTCACTGAGATCAGTTCTTCTAGCCATGACAGCCATACATATATAAGAATATATGGCACGACAGGGGTGGTGATTGTCCAGAGGCTGAAATTCAAGGGACATCATTTTAACACATTTTTTATCAAGTACAAAACTAAAATGACAATATACACATCTGCCACGTGAAGATGATTCCAGTATCTATCTAGCTGCCACTAACCTTCTGATCCTAGCTAGTGCTGGCTACTTTGCATTTAGATCACAAGCAAAGACAAAGGGAACAGACATAAGTAGCTAGCTAGCTAGCTACACAAGTTCTCGCTTGTTGTTCTTTGCTGGAGAACAACAAGTACTTGTTTCCTATCTGCAAAAGCAGTTTTTTGACTGTCACAGAAATATCCTGCAATGTGTAAGCTGCATTACAGCATTTTGCCATGCTCCTGTTCTGACAGACAAAACACTATGCATCTCTGCTGTTGCCTATAATAAGGTTGCAGCCAATTGTATGTTGCGTCTCATCTGAATGAAGCACAAAATGATTATGAAAAGAAAATATCCTGTCTCATTTACTTATTTGCAACACAGTCACATTTAATACAATGTAACATTAGTTAATGATAGTTAGCTAGCTAACCAAGCAAGGGTAGCAAAAAAATGTCTGTTTTAGATCACAGCTAGCACACGTGTGGGTCAGCCAGCATTTTGTAAATCAGCATTATAGCACGCTGCTAACATATAACCAGTGCAATCGAGAGAGGATCAGCTAGTATTGTGCCGCTAGTAGACCGCCATAGTGCAGACTATTGTAGCTGTTGCAGACAGTGGTCCACCAGATTCTTCAGTACTCTGAAGCGGGTATTTCCAACCATTTTTAATTTGCCAACGTTTTAAGGCTTTCAAAACACTTTCTTTTAACAACTTACCAAAAGCCTCTTATTTTTTATGCTGTGATCTTATTTAATTGTCAATGTTTTTTGATAATAATCATAGGTAATTAGTTTAATGCATGAATATAACATAGATACTAGTGGATTTGCATCTTCTCAAAGCTCCTATTTACATGTCCTATTCACAGGGCAATTGACCATACAATTAATGTGGAGCACTTCCTGCCCCAAAATGAAACATTGTTTCTCACTGTTATAAGCATACGTGTTGAGGCTTAAAGGTGTGAAGAAAGAACCAGGAAAACTCCACACTTTCTGACAGGGTGCATGACAGACAAAAGATGGTTCAAAACAAATGCGGACATTTCATGGTTGTTAAGTCATTTCTCTCTTTCCCTTTTGATTTTTATTCATTATGTTTTCCATTCAGCAGAACAAAGCAATGTTTGGTGTTCCTGTGTTTTCACATCCGAAGACATCAAACAAGTAATGATTCAAATGCAAAAATAATAGTTCACATTTATTCACATCATAAATGTGATGTTTGTCAAAGGTGCAAAGACAAATCTGACAAATGAGGCTGTATTTCAAATATCTAGGATGCTAGGAGTATTGCCAATGAATTCGGAAATTCATTTCTTGCTCAATTATTTATAGTCTTAAGATTTTTTCATTATTGACAGTTAGAGGAAATAGCAGGACCGGCTGTACTGCCCCAAATAACACTGGATAATGATGATTATAAACAATATAACTTAGTTTGTTTTCCTGTGAAGAATTTCATTTTTAGAAATAATATAAGCCAGTGGCATTGACAACGCCGTCTGTAAACAAAGTCCAGAATAAAAATGTTCTGCCCGAACATAGCTTGCTGTGATGCCTTCAAACAGTAGAAAGGTCATGAGTGAAAATAACGTTCAACCTCCTGCATGGCAGGAAATAGATGTTGAATAGAAATAGCTGTACAATGCAACTGGATATTGTATAAAAGTTTAAAATCGCTTACTTTATGAATCCCATTTGGAGCATCAAGTTCCATGCCCTCAGGTAAGCCAACAAGACATCATTTTCAACATTTTCAACATGATTGTAAAAACAGTTTGACAATGTTTTTCTCCATGGTAGCAAGTTGTTCTGCATGCAAATTCAGAGATTATTTTTGTTCCCTTTGCTCTCAAAACTGCCTTAATATTCACAGTCAGCTGTTGGCTGGATGAATTCTGCATCTAGATTCCGAGCAGCTGTGTCTGCTGCGACAGAGAAGACTGTTGAAAGAGGTCAGCCATATTGGCTAACACGTCTTGTAAGTCAATATGTTTCAGCTTCTGTTTTGAAGGTGAACTTCTTGACGGTGAATATTTTTCATGCTGACAAAGTGATTAAAGTGATGAAAAGGTAGTCACCAAAAAGATAATAGAAAAGGACCAGGCTCTACTTCCGCTGTGCATAAAGTATGTCAATTTTACCAGTGTTACCCTGCAAAGATAGAGCGGTATGGCAGAATGAAGTTGCTATCACCTATTTTTCCAAACTGGCAATATGATGTAAGATCCAGCCATATTGCCATTACCCCACAGAATACATTGGAGTTCCCACCATTTTGAACACAAATACATATATAAGGGATAGACAAAATAATGGAAACACCAAACAATATATGAATATTTATTAACTAATAAGGAGTTATTAGGAGGCTTCCTTTGGCCTTCTCCAAATGTAAACTTGTCCAGATGATGGAAAAACAGTAAAAGATAACTCATCAGACCATATCATTTTTTTCCATTGCTCAAAAGTCCAGGTTCTATGCTCATTACACCAGGTCATGGGTTGTGGTGCATTAGCCTTGATTACAAGCAGTTTCTGAATGCTAGCCCTACCATAAAGATCAGCTTCATGAAACTCACAACGTACAGTTTTTGTTGAGACTGGGTCATGGAGGTGTAGATTCAGTACTGTGGTAATTAAAAATAATAATAATAATACAATTATTTCAGATTTTTCCCCATTTCTCCCTCAGATAAATGGCTTTCATTTGAATTTTTCAGAGTGGCCTAAGTCTTTTTCACAGTACTGTATATACAGGGGGTAGACAAAAAATGTAAACACCAAATGAAAAAGGACTCATGGTAATAATGCAGAGCTGCCAAGTAACTAAAACACAATTAAAAAAGAGTCTACACAAGCATTTCATATTAATGTTGATACTAATTACCAATATGATTCTGCTATAAAAGACTGTGGAGGGCATCAGTCTCAGCAACAGGGGAAGAGCATGATTGCCTGTTTTATTGCCACAGCATGGCTGTGGAGGCCTTTGGAGCAATGGAACTTTCAGGCAGCAGGTTTGGCTTGTGAACTGTTGCCTGGAAGGTTGTTCCAAAGGCCATAATTGATAATTAATATTAATTGGGGTAAATGTCAAGTAATAATTCAGTTTTTGGAAAACACCAGACATTCTTGTTACCTTTTATTGTATTAATGTGTATTTACATCTATTCTAATGTTATATAGTGTTTTTCCAAGCAAATAAACACTTACTGCCCAGATAAATAGCTTTAAACATAATTTTCTTGGATACCCTAAGACTTTTGCACAGTACTGTATATATTATTATTATTATGATTATTATGATTATTATTACACAACTACCCAGACGGATTTAATCATACCACACTAATATCATGTAATCCCTCTTCTAAGACACCACAATACAACACAATAAGGGTGTAACGATCCATCAATTCCATCGATGCATCGATTTAAATTTAAACGATACAACTGCATCAATATGCAAGCAGCAATTTTTCAAACTACCGTGACTTTAATCATTCTAAATCAATCATATCCATATACAAATTTCACACTGCATTTAGTACAACAAAGATGCAGTTAAATGCATTTATATGCAGATTTTAAAGGAAAACTGACATTTGGGCAATTACAATTACAATGTTGTTTTTTAATAGGAGACAAGCTGCCAATTTGTACATGCATGGTCAGATTTCACATGGCTAAATACGTCACTGTATCAATTTGCAATACATGGAATTGCATCATTGCATCACATTGTTCATCATATCACTAAATAAACCAATAGCATCCTTGTATCATATTGCCAACCATGTTGCGTGATGTGTATTGTATCTCTGTTAAATCAAAGTTTCACATCCCTACCATACAATGAACAATACCTGTAGTAGTCACGACCCTGCATTGGCTGTGCATTATTTATACTGCCCCAGCAAAGAACCAAAGAAGACATAGACATAGATGTAGACATTTAATAGGCCATTTGAGGTTTTGCTTCACACACATATATAATCCATAGCTCAAAATGAATCCTACAGCTCAAGTGAAAACAGCTTGTGTTTTATGGAATAACAAGGGACCCATATAATTCAGTTTTATGGGTGGTTACTAGAGGCGTAAAGTAACGGATTACAAGTACTCTCATTACTGTTCTTGAGTCGTTGTTTTCCCAGGATTCATACTTTTTTGAGTATTTTTAAAAGACTATACTTTTACTTAAGTAGATTTTTAATAAAGTGTTCTACTGTTTACTCTGCTAATTTCCCTCAAACTGAGTCCTTTCCATTTTCAAAACCATGCTGCACACTTCCATTATCATTTCATATCATATCAGCAGCTGTTCCTGCATAGCTCACCGTATTTGTGTAGGTTTTCAGTTCCTGCCCTTAGCTGCAAGTCCAGAGTTTAGGATCACTACTGTAATGGTTAGGGGTTAAGATTTGGGTGGGGTAAGATTTATCACAGATCTACAATTAAGTACAGAAAATAACTGGAGCCACACCACTGGTTAAGTAATTTAACCTAATAGTCACTGTAGCAAGAGAGTAGCTAATTAAATAAACGTGTGCTTTGAGAGATTTGATTTTCTTTGCCAACCGAATATTGCCCAGTTTAATACTGAGGCTCGACTACCTATCTGTAGGTGAGAGCAACGGCCATAAAATATCGATATACTGTATCTATCAGCCAAAACCAGAATGAACATCCTTAGCCGCACCTGCAGAATATGTTCACCTTTAGTGTAATTCTAGTGTAATAGTGTAAGTCAGCTCTGCATGCGAAGCATGTGGAAATCTGATTTAAAAATGTCTCCTCTAACTTGAGGAAATATGTAGAGGTAGGTTTTAGAAGTTTGATCCACATTATTATTTGATTGAGAGGTTGCATGCCAGCTAAATACTGCTAGCTTGGTAGTTACTGTTAGTTAATTATACAACAATAATAGCCATTTTAACATTGGATAGCTAAGGCAAGAACAGTCTCTAGAATCTATCCATACTATGGTACCTTAACTGGTAGGTTATCCATAAGTTAAAGTAAGTAAATAGATGGAGTTTGCCTAGCTAGCTAGCTTGTATTATAGCGTTAATGCTGGCTAGGTTAGACAGCATTGGCTAGCTTGCAATTCACTCTTGTAACTTTACTGTCTGTGGTCATTTTAAGTTATATCTCAATATTCTTTGGTAACTTATCGTTAATATAAGCTAACACTTGCTACTGCATCCAAAAATCAGCATAGGGTCCACTGAAAAGCAGCAAGTTTTCAAGGGGAGCCAGTTTCTGAAGGAGCAGCATAATGACGCAAAATTAATGAATCAATGTATTATTCTTGAATAGTGCTAGAAGCAGTTTAAATTGAGCTGGGTAGTCAGAAACTGCCTGCTCGTCTGCTGGCCGCTGCTCTAGTTGGTTCCCTCACAGACGTGATGTCTTATGACACTGCAAGGACCATCCCTTGCTGGTACGGCCTGTGTATCCTTCTACCTGGCTGTTTTCTTAGTCAGTAGATTCCAGTTTTTAATGAAATGCTTTCTTTTTTTCAAGTAACAGTTTGTAATGTTTTTGAGAATGCAAGAGCATCACAGTAAATTGGAAGCTAACTCTACAAGCGCAAGTTATGGTGGAGTTGTATCGAATACAAAAGTTATAGGGGGGGGGGGTGCGACTTATCAAGAGGGAGGTTTAAAGCTGGCTATGAAATGAGTTTGAGCTTGTACAGTAGTTCATTTGAGATGACATCTGTCTTGTATACGTTCATGAGCTACATCCCCCTGAAGATGAAAGCTGCCAGTTGCTCCATTTCTTTCTATCTGCACATGAGGTTGAACAGGGCAGCTCATGTAACAACTGAGCTAAGTGTAATTTGCACATCACAGAGGCTTCAAGTCTCACGCTCACACACCCAGCTTCATTAGCGCTCTCAGAACCCCCTCCTTCCCCCCAACAATCAAATGCATTCGGCTTTCTGAAACTTTATTTTTATTTTTATGTAGCACAAAAGTTATTTTACTTGAGTATGTTTTAATGAGCTACTTTTTTATCAATTTCTTGGAGGAGTACTTTTACTTCTACTCAAGTCAATTTCGAGTGAGATAACAGTAATTCTACTTGGATAGGATTTTCCAGTAATCTGCCCACCACCATTGGTTACTTATTTAAATTGTCCTCAACTTGTCTGTTTTGTGCAGTCGATCTTAAAAGGAGTGTATTTGTGGCAGTCCATAAAGGAAAGAGAAAAGAACATTCTCAGTTGCATTGCAGTTTGGTGTCAGCAATAAAGCCTAGGGGCCTCTGTGGCAACAAAGATTACAGATAAAGCAGCAATAAACAATAAAGCTCAGCAACTGAAAATGGTTAAGTGACAATATTTATTGATGCCAAACTGGTCATACATACAGCTCTCGGATAATAACCTTGCGTGGTGTACATCTCAGTAGCACAGACCTTGGTGAACTGTTCATACCCATTCAAACCTGGTCAATCCACTATATGATTCCAGCATCAGCCTTAAAGACACATGCAACCTCTGGAACTGTTAGAGTCAGCTGTATAGAAGGCTCATGGACATCTTACAGCATAATATGTGCTGCCTCTCCCCATCTTCCATGGTTAGTTCACGATTCAGTCTCTGAATATCCTTTCAACTGACCCTGCAATAACTACTCTACTAACAACGCTCTCATCTTCCATAGATATGCTCTGCCCTCTTTTTCCTCAGACACCACAGCCTTTCTGCCCTAATCCTTCGTTGTCTGATACACAGTGCCAAGACAAATTATGGTCAGCTGAAAGGAAATATAAAAACATGTCCACTGACCGAGTCCAACCAGTCCTTGCTCCCTACTTCTCTTCAGCTATCTTGTCTGCTAAAGCTCATGAACACCAAAGCAAGATAGGCTTATCTGATAATCCACGCAAACCTTTCCCAAATTTCTCGATACTACTCAACACATTGCTGCTTCCAGCTCTCCTCAGGTTCCTTGCAGATGACTTTGATCAATACTTTGATATGAAAATGACAGAATTCCACAATTCTTTTAAGAAGTCACTGGTGCATCTCATACCAGTGGTTGCCCTATCTGGCTTTCCCTGTCTCTCAGGTGTTCAGGCCCATACCTAGTTCCGCTATCCTAAAACTCCTGATGGCACTTCGACCAACCACTTGTCCTCCAGATAAAATTCCATCTCCTCTCCTCCATGCTATGTCACCAGAACTCCTTTCATACATCTCTTCCACAATTAATTCCCACCTGATGACTGTCTGTGTTCCTACTGCCTTCAAACAGGCTCGTTGCACACCTCTTCTACCATTCTTATCAAAATCACTTGAATGTGCCATATTCAACTAACTGTCCCACTTGCCGCTGCAAAATAATGACCCCTACCAATCTGGCTTCAGACCTAGCCACTCAATCAAAACTGCTTTCTTCTGTGTAGCTGAGGCACTCTGCTCTGGAAAATGTGACTTCTTTGCCCTCTGTCCCGACGCTCCAAGAATTATCTGCTATATTTGACACATAGCTGATCACCAGGTATTCTTATCAACACTGGGACAGATGGGTATCTCAGGCACTGCTATCAACTGGATCTTATCCTACTCCTCAGATTTCTTCCTTATGAGGTAACCTGGTAAGACTCAATTTCAGGTTCACATTCCTTTCAAACACAATATGCAATCCTACCATTCACAGAATTAATTTCTTAGCTTTTTTCTAACAATAACCTAACAATAATAACAATAACAATAACAATAACAATAATAAAAATATATATATGTATATACTGTATATATATACAATCATAATCAAAAAGGAGTCTACACGTGTTTTATTAATGTCAGTACTAATTACCTATATATTATATGTTTCTGCTATTAAAGATGGTTTAAAAGTAGTCCTTTAATATGTTAGTTTCATATAATAAGGCAACACAAGGGATCTATCAGGTTCTGAAAGAGGTCAAATAGTTGATGCTCGAATTTAATGTGCGTCTGTCAGAGAAATGGAAAAATGATTTAATGTGTTAAGGGGAACAGTGTCGAAAATCATGATGGCATACGCCAAACAAGGAAAAAATGCATCAGGAAAGAGGAACAGCGGTCGCAAGTTCTCAGAGAGAGACTGACATTTCCGTGCATGTCAGTGAAAAAGATCTGGTGCCCAACCACTGCAAGTGCCCTGGAATTATTATCAGATGTAAGTGAGGCCAAGCATATAATAATTAATATGGGAACTAATGACCTAAAAGTAATTAGAGGAAATGTGGCCCCTGCAATGCTGCAGGTGGCTGCCAAAGCTTCAGAGAGATTCCCCAATGCTAAAGTTACCGTGCCTACCACATTGCCACGTGAAGACATTCACTTCCACATTATACAGAGCAATACTGCAGAGCTGTCCAGAGGTTGTGCTTCTTATGTACCATCCGCCTGGACCTCATGTACGACCACGTGCATCTTAATAAACAGGGCATAAAAGCATTTACAAAGATACTCAAGGACATTGGAATGAATCAACCGCCACCATAAAAAGAGGGACTATGCCAGATGCCTTACAGCCCAAAGGTATTTTTGAGAACTTTTTTTGAGAACTTTGAAAATCTGGATATAATTTTTGAATCCAACCAATTTTTTTCCGCCAAAGTGTAACTTTTATGTTACATGCAGCATTTATCCTAGGTTCTGTACTGTTGGGGTAGAGTTATGTAAGGTCATCTGGCCAGTGTCTGAAAGCTAGGTAGATAGCATTAGTGTATGCATTGAAAATGTAAAAGCACCTCATGCTTACCTAGTCTGACAACTCATTCCCACTATTAAATACTATCTATGCGGGGTTTAATTGAGTTGAAATGCCCATGTCAGAGTGAAGCCTATATCTGTGCCTATTTGAAGATACATGCCTTCATTCTGTATTCTCCAGCTCTTGTCCTTATTTGCTTCATCCAGGATCAAGGCTGTGCATAAGGGATTGGGGAGGTTTTAGGAGGATTGTGACACCAATATAAAATAAAAGTGTGAATAAAACTGTTTTACATACTTTATTTGGCCCAATATCTAAATTGCTAGTGAATTCACAATTCTTCAAGGTCACTGCAGATCCAAAATGACACTACCTAATAAACAATATATATGCTGTATATATATATACTGTATATATATATGTTTTGTAGCATAGTGTGATGTGGGGATGAGTCATTGTATCTTTATAGGTGAATTATTAGATTGGATAATGAATCACAAAATGAGTATCAATAAAATTAGCAAAGATGCAATGTAACTGAGCAAATCTAATAAGACGTATTCATAATACTAAAGCTTGCTAAGTGTATTTAATTACAGATAATTACATATGAACCACCTAGAATTTTGAAAAGCACAGCTGGTGGTAGAGCCTTCTCTTATAGAGCTCCTCTGTTGTGGAACGATTTACCAAAGCATGTTAGGGATTCAGACACAGTTAAAATGTCTAAATTAAAAACATATCTTTTCAGCCTAGCCTACTGCCAAACATAGCCTAGGTGTAGAGATGGAGAAGGCCATGCCCTAGTGTCTTATGGAGTGAGAAACTTTCCATACTGTCACCTCATCAGCGAGTCACCACCACTGTTAGGCTGGTTATCCTTGATCGGGTGTGGATGGTTTGGAACTCCCTCATGGCTGTGTGTGTTCTCAGTCCCTCTCCTAATAGGTATGCTGCCATAGCTTACACCTGTTGGGGCTATCTGTATATTTCCTATGCTCACCCCCATGCCTACCCCAGTGCCTGGATCCAGACCCCTTCGCGTGGTTTAGCGTCCCCCCCCACTGACTACCTAACTCGGAGGCGCAAAGTCAGCCAACCCTGAGTCACCTTTGGACTGACCATGATACAGTCTTTTTTGGACACACCTTGTGCCGGCCAGAAGAAGATGGGCTCCCCCCCTTTTAGTCTAGTTCCTCCCAAAGTTTCTCCCTATCAAGCAAGTTTTCCTTGCCACTGTCACCTTAGGCTTGCTTTTGGGAGGGTCTAGGCCTGGGTTCCCTTTTGTTAAGTGTTTTGTGACAATGTATTTGTGAATTTTTTACATTTATTATTTAACCTTTATTTAACCAGGTAGGTCACTTAAGAACACATTATTATTTACAAAAGCTTTATACAAATAAATTTGAATTTGAATTTTGATATGAATCAGGCTTATGTGTTTGCTAGCTACATAGTTTCTCTCTGTTATTCTTCAATACATTTTTAGAAGGGAATTGGACAGGAGACGACACTCCCTGCTTGAATGAGGGCACTGATGAAAGACTGTTAAACACTACAAACATAAAAAATGTCTTAAATTAACTTATTTCTCATGACAAAAATGCTGATCTTAATAAAAACATGTTATAGATTAAAGTATATTTAAGATAAATGTTCTTAAGTGGTTCCCATTATTGTCAGCATTTTATTTTTATTACAAGATTTCTTTATCGTCCTCAAGGTCCTTTGCACTGAAAACATTTCTGTTAGGAGCTGCCAGCTCTCACAATTCTTCTAAAAAATGGATGACTTATTATCAATTGTTCCTTGCTCCAATGGGAGCTTCTGTTATTCCTCACTTTCATGCTAGGATAGGCACAGGAGACTGACAATGTCTCTGACTTGATTTACAGAATAATCTGAATTTTCAGAATAGTGCAAATCAATGGAATGCTTTTCCAATGCGATCACAGATGAGAAACCTAAATAACAGTCTATTACAGGACCTGACAAGACAGGTAATATAATTTGACCAGAATCGTTTAATAATTTTTAAATAATTTTTCTCTCCTTCCCCCCCTCTCTCTCTCTCTCTCTCTCTCTCTCTCTCTCTCTCTCTCTCTCTCTCTCTCTCTCTCTCTCTCTCTCTCTCTCTCTCTCTCTCTCTCTCTCTCTCTCTCTCTCTCTCTCTCTCTCTCTCTCTCTCTCTCTCTCCTCTCTCTCTCTCTCTCTCTCTCTCCTCTCTCTCTCTCTGGTCTCAAATTAAATGAAATGACATTATTTAGAAGGTAAAATCTTGAGCCAAGGAATGAGGATGATGAATGAAATTTGAAATGGAATATTTGTTAAATCATATATATATTTAGCAAATTAATAATGAATATATTTGGGAGATTCTCATTTCACTTTGAGAGAGATCTCAAAGTGAAACTCACATAATAGCAAAAATGAACATGATCTCTAACACTTTCATTTCCTTGTTTAATGAATACTGTTGCCACAAAGCAAAACCCTTGCTAAGAGTGTTTGAGAATCCAGACATGCTGTTATTCCTTGCCTCATTAATCATGTCCTGCTGTCTTTTTTGTTGCCGTTTGTGTGCGTCAAGTAATAAGCCATCATATACACCAGATACGTTTTTAGCCATCCATATGGCAAAACAATATAATGAGAATGAGACCCAAGTTTAGGCTCCTCAATTAAACTAGAAGTGGGTGGTCCTATACCACTGGTGAAGCTGCAGATGTGCCCAATAAGTTTGCACAGGCTGTCACAGAGCCGTTGAAACCCCATGCCACAGTGGTTGGCTCTAACAGACCTAAAGACCGCAATAGCCAACAGGGGGCAGCTGGATGCAATAAGTCAGTTTGGCATAGTTGAGATCAATGTTGATGCACCCCACAATCTGCAATCATGCCAGTGTAGATTGTGGCTGGGAGTCCCGTGGTGTGATACATTAGTCATTAAAGAAAGCGGCAAAACAGACACAAACAAATAACCAACAATAAGGACCCTGTTTTGACAGTACAGAAATATGGCAAAAGGCACAACGTAGTTGTTTAATGCAAATGCATTAAAGGTGCAACCGGGGGAAAAAAATTCCAGTTGGGCCAAGGTTGTTATTTTCTTCCTTGTATTTTAGCAGTTGCAGTGGATGTAACAGTAACAGAGGCTAACGGGAGACTGGGCATGGGGGATTGAGGTGATTGTTTGTGACACAGAAGCATAGAAGTATTGTAATTGACTGAACAATATGCCACCAACAAGCTGCTCTTTGCCCAAACACAAATGTGTATTGGTAATACAAGAATATTGGAGGTGAGCATCGACACAATATCACACATAAATAACAAGATAGATAATCATGATATATTTGTTCAAAAACTCTTCTGTTATTTGATTATATGATTTCAAAATACAGCACATTAACAAAATGGAATGATTACTAATAGAATGTCTGGTGTGTCACAGGCTTATACGTTCCCTTTTCCTCAGGGATCATACATTCAATGGGGGAAATGTAGTCCTGCAGTAACGATATGCAGACAAGGAAACCTATGTGGTTTATAGGCAGATCAATAGACAAATAGCATTGTCACAATTATGTGCAAACCAATTGGAAATCCAAGTAAAACTCCCAAGATGTTTTCCATATATGGTGACACAACAGAAAACAATTATATTATCACTTCAAACGTTTCACTCTTCAAAAAGTTATATGGAATACGCACCAGCTGTAATGAACCAAAGAAGTCATAGATGACTGGCCGACTTAATTCATGGCTAGGGGGTGTTGCTACACACAAAAATCTGTGTTATACCATGAATATCGGACAGCCATGCTTTATCATGAATATTGGCACTGCCAGGAAGGGTGGTCAACCAATCAGAATCCAGTACCAGAACTATCCATTTGATAAAATTTAGCACTGCACCTTGCTAATGTTTGATCTGATAGTGTGTCAAAATATGTGTATAACATGTAGTAAAAATTGAATGGCCCTAATTGAAGAACATTTTTAAGTCATTTTATTCAAATCTATTTATAACATTGAAATCATCTTTTGTTGCTAGCAGAGTTCCATGACTCCTGATGCAACATCAACTTCTTCCACCCTGGCCAGCTTTTGGATAAGGATATGAAGTGAATTAATCAATTTTTGCTGATGATTTGTTAATGTAATGTATACTAATATTGGAAAAATTTTGTTGTTCAAATTTGTCTAGATGGTTACATTTTTAATCTGTACCTCATTAATGCAGTCGAGCTTTTGTAAAAAATATCTGGACCTTTTTCGCTGTCAAGGCTTAACGTTAGTAGTTTATATGCTAATGAAATAAAAGGTTGACAATTATCACCTATGTCAGGGCAATCAGACAGAGTCCCTGAAGACTTCCAAATGTATTACAAGAGAGAAGTGCATCACTTGAAACGTCTATAGAAAATTATTTGTCATCAATCAGATTATTGGCTTAAGTGGTATGACTTTTAAAACAGCCAGATTCAATCTTTACTCTGCTGTAACACTCTCTCCAATTGAATGAGTTGTCACGGAGATGCTCTTAACCAGACTAGTGCACACTTTAAAGTTCCTGAACTTTATGACATCATAAAGGTTTCAAGGTTTCATCAAACACACATCATCAAACATCAATCATTTTGTCCCTCCACACACGGTATCTTTTAATCCTTTCTGCTAGTTCTCTGGAACTCGAGTAGTGTCTATTTTGTTGTATTTGTGTTCATTTTGTTCTTCGCTGTGAGAAACTATTTTAGGCCACAGCTACCTTTTTCAATTTGTACACAATTGTTTGTGTATAATTATAAAAATAGCTTAAATTCAGGACTTAAATTTGGGCCAAAAAAAACAGTGGATATGTTGAATATACAATTTTGTACAGTTTTATAGTTCTATATAATTTAAAATTGTAAAGATATTTGAGATAATTCTATATATTATCACATAGATTAGCATATAATAGTTTGAAACCATCTTCCTTCCTGAAAAAGGTTTTAGAATTCTGCAGAAAAGATTGAGTATAATTCATAAACTGCTAGGTAAAATTGTTGATTATCATTTAGTGGTTATAAAAATGACAAATGTGACAAATATAGCTTATTTTCAGATTCATGTTGGCAGGAAAATCTAGGCATACAACAAGGGCGTAACGACATATTAAACATTGGGAGGGACATAATGAAAAGGAATGTTTTATATCTACAAATTATTGTAGATAATTATATAATATTATATAACAATTGACTTGAATTTATTTCTTGACTGTTTAGCGCAGGGTTCTCCAATCTTATCCTAGAAGGCCCGGGTGTGGGGCCCACATGTTGTAGTGCTGGACTAGAACAAAAACCTACACCCACACCAGCCCTTCTCGTATAAGATTGAAGACCCCTGGTTTAGCGTATATATATCTATAATTTCTCAAAAAATCGATTAAAATCTACATAAAAACCTATTTAAAATAAATGTCTTTCTGTCTACACATTTATATAGCCACAAACATTTGGGAAAGTAAAGAATGAGATAAATCTGATTATTTTGACTACTTTTTGATTGGTTGATTAGGTGCTTGTAGTCCTCAATGCACAATGACTGCATAGCTCAGCTGGTGTACTTGAGGGTGAAAAATGGTGGCTGGCAACAAATGTTTTGCAGGATGTACATGGTACATTTTTACATTACATTTTAAGCATTTAGCAGACGCTCTTATCCAGAGCGACTTACAAGATGTGCATTAATACATGGGATGAGATCGTGCAAGAGATCAGTGCAGTAATACAGCGATAGACATCATTGTTGGCCGCTGCATACAATACCTGTCACATCGGGTATGTGTGACCTGTACATGGTAGTGTGTGCTATCTCAAATTATCGGGTGATTTTGCAGTGATGGGATGTGTCTACAAATACAATCGAGCAGTTTTTCTAGGGGAAAAATAGGGGGACACATTTTTTTATTTCACTCTTTTCAATCTTACAATTTTGACAAAGAACAGAAGTGTCCCTCCATGCATCAGGCCTCTGGCCCATAAATGTTTGAAACACATGCCTGAATAGTGAAAAAGTAGCACTCACATGCTGCCACTGGTCGCGAATGAGCGGTCTGTAGCGTAGAAAATATTTGAGCGGAAAGTTCTCCACATCCGGCCAGGTGGATGGGCTGTTCCAGGTCACCTCCAGACGCCGCACGTTGTTTGGGATTTGCGTGGCCACCACCTTCTCAGGAGGGTCGGGTTTCACTGCAGGAACATAACGAGGAGAACAACAATTCAATGCCCCTCTCTTTTAACAATACAGGGCCAATAACATCGGAGACTCTCTGGTACAGGCAGACAATTTTGTACTCCCTAAGATTGGCCAAGGACGACTGGATGACTTGACTGGTTTCTTTCCTCCCCTTTATTTTTCCTTTCCTGCCTGTATATGCGAAGCTTGCGATAGCTCAAGGAAAATCGCTAAGTTCATGAGTCACACGACCTCTAAAGAATATAACATCAGAGATTTTATGACTTTTACCATTTCAGCCCTCTCCTTTTGTGCAAATTAGGTGTTTTACCTAAAGACGTTACACCCAGAGAGTCTTACTGAAGAGTTATGTCTCAGTTGTTTTCGGTTTTCTAACTTATTATGGTTCCCTTCAGACTATATCTAGCCTTCTCCTATCATTTAGAGATCATGATGTTACATTTTGTACGTTTGATATATAGCTACTATTATTTTTCTGTCCATTTGTTTTGTCTTGCTTTCTGCTTAAAGGTGTCCCTTGTTCCCTGCTTCTCCTAATGATGCTGTATACACTACGTATACACATGACCTATTGATATTTTGTAGGGCGTTCTGTTCCCAACATTTAAAAAACGATATATTTATAAACCTGCTGTTGTTCCTGCCTGCGTCTGTATTTATACAGTGTCTATACTGTATTTGTATTTATACTATACTTGTATTCTAGTTGTATTTATTTCTGCTCTGCCTTAATTATTTACCCATTGAAATATGCGCCTACTTGTTAGGTGTTTTATATGTAAGTAACACATGCTGTTAGTGGCACCAGATGCTGATGATGGTCTTGTGACTGAAACATTCTCCTCGCTCTTGCGCTTGCACTGAATGCAAAAATATATTTGTAACAAGCCTCGGTTTCATATTTGTATCCATTTTATACAACAGTGTGCGGCTCTCCTTCATCCCTCTCTAGTCTATATTTCTGACCTACGCATCTGTTTTCAAAATATAAAGGTGCAAACTTTCTTTGTTTTCCAGGTAAACAAACTCAAATGAAAACACTGGAAAACTGCAAATACAAAAAGGTGACCCGACTGTAACTTCAATAAAGATAAGTCATAATGCATGTGAGAGCTAAGGGAAATGTAGGTATTTACAGTGATAGTGCAGTGTGGGAGATTTACAGTAATTGCAAAAGCCACAGTCTTTGTGAAATAATCTAACTACCTGCGAGACAAATTGGGGAAATAAAAATGATTTTTATTTTAGTGTAGAGGGCATTTTGGAATGGCAGAGATTAGTTACCAACATTTTCTTTCCTCTTGCCCCTATGCAAGGGCATCACCAATGCTTGGGAAAAGATGGATGGCAACACAGTGTCTATTTTTCCGGACTGTGGCGCCTGAGGATCAGCGTGTTTGCACTGCGGTTTAACTCTGCACACCTCGCCTCACAAGGAGACAAAGAGAATCACTGAGAATTCTCAGGGCTACTGGGAAAATGTTGGCCCAGCCACCCCACCCCCCCCAACCCCCCTTTTCACTATTCATGGGAGAAATACAGAGGCCTTAGATTTATATGTCAAATCCTGATCTGACCCCGGCAAACATTTTTTAAGAACTAAGCCACACAAAATTGACGTCATGTGAACATAGTTGAGCACAAAAGAACGATCCCCTTCCATTGACCATCAAGATACATAACTGACATAACTGCAAATGAGGGGATTTTTTTTTCTCCAGGATTCTGACAAAACGGGGGAATTTATGGTACTGTAATTATAACAATTTATTATATATCACCATTAGGTTACACACTGACAATGCTATCCAGTAGGCCACTTGGGAGCCTTTTTGATATAAGATGGTTTATACATTTTAAAGATGCAAGACATCCTTTTATTTCTCTGGAATTCTCCTTTTCAATATAAGTGTGACCCTGAAATGTCTTTCAAGATGCATTCAGATCTCAACTTCAGAGTAATGTGGCCACCATTAAATTCATCTGTCAAAGTCAAAACTCCATATGTCACTTGGGGGTAAATATTTCCGAAGTTAATCCAGTGATCCAGATGGCATTAGCATTTTTATTACCATCATGCCTGTATGTAGCCATGCATGTAAACACTTCATTTACTTGCCGTGAACCATGCGATTTTCTTTCTTCTTTTTTTTTTGTGTTCTGGCAATACTGTATTGCAAGGGTTCTGGAGCAGCAGAGAGGCCACACCAGCTCATTAGAGAAAGAGCCTGTTAGTGTAATTTGCAATAAGTGGCAGTTACTGTGGTTTCCAGATGTCTCTGTGTCAGACAAACAGGAGACAGATGTTGAGGGCACCTAGAAAAGCCTTCTATGGTGAATGATTAGGGAGACTAACATGAGGCCTGAATTGCACACAAAGCTTCCCAGATTCAACATGGCTCCTTGCATAAAGAAAATGCGCTTTTTAACTTTTTAATGTGCCGGTCAGGTCGCGCTCTCCTTTTTGTTATTTTTATTGTTATTTTCCTTTGTCGTGATTCATGCATCTAACGTTGTCAGCGTACAATGGGCCAGCTAATCTGGAAGTGACATTTGGATTACAGTTCGCAAGCGCCGCATTCTGGACTGAGCCCACGGTGAGACTATCAGCATAGCTTTGTAGAACATTTCACACTGGTTAACAAACAGATGGGATTGTGGGAAAAGAATTTAGTGTAGAGCCGACTCTCCTGCCAAATGCTGCGTCCCCCCACCCCTTGCTTTCCCCGACCACAACCCCCACTGCCTTTCCTGCATCCAAGCACAGATTGTGTAGAAATGAAAAGTGGATTTATCCTTGAAAAAACACTCACGAGCAAATGCAGGAGAGAAAAACACATTGTTATGCAGTGTAAAATAATTCACAAACAGACTCTACCTATGCTGTAGTCATCAAAAGAGATGCCGTTGGATGCTTTTCCCAGCGCATTCACTGCTGTGATGTTCACCCTGTACTTGAAGGTGGAGAAGAGCTGCGGAAACTTCACATGACACCGGTTCTTGTGAACTGGGTCCCTCTGAACCTCCAGGGTTTTCTGGTTGTGCCTGAGATGAGAAAGGACAGAAAAGCAGAGAGGTCACGTTGCGATGTGGCACCATATTGGGTGTTGGTATTGGAGTCGGTTTATAAATCGAATCAATCATTTGGATCACAGACATCGATGATGAGAAGCTGCCAATCCATTTTTGGGTCAGAATATCAGAGCCCATCTGGTATTTTCACTGTTTTTGCTATACTATAGCAGCATCAGCATCAGGGAGATACGATTGATGTTGTAAAACTGCTGACAGTCCACATTAAAGAGTGGGTTTGGCAGTGCCTTGGGCTAGCCCCAAGGATACCATCTGGGCTGGAGATGGGAAGCCCAGTGTACCTTCATGATTTCAGTCCTCGCCCTTAAGCAAGAAGACGAATTTGATTTCCTCCACAAACCTGGAGTGAGTCCTCTGTTTAGATCACAATGTGCCTTTAAGAATATTGACATTGACTTTTATGATGGTATTTCTGCCACAGCTTTTGCATTTCCGTTATTTGAGGGGCTGCCAACAGAATGGACATAATCAAATGGCTTTAATATTTTAACAGAGAGACAGATTGATATTGAGCTGAAACAGCCACCATACATAGTTTATTACTTATTAATGTAGTCTTAAGTGCTCTAATCAAGTTCATTGAAGGTCTGTGTTTCAAAATGGAAAAGTAATGTACGGACCCTCACAAAATGTACAATTCAATAAATGTTTATTTTTAATTCAAATGCAGCATATCAATCATACGATATTAATGATGTGCTACCTGCTGTGAAATTGCCCAGTGACTTTTGTTCCCTCTTTCATTTTGAAACATGTTCTGCAGACACCTTACAGCAGTCTCATGTGCAGGAGGCCTGAACATAGGATGTATCTTGTTTAATCAAATCAAATCGTACTCTAGAACTGAACTGGGCTTGAGTTCCACACTGTCACTACCCACCTGTGTGATATTAAGAAAGCGGCCAGATAGATCACTCAGCAAGGCATCCCAAATCAAATACAAACAGCGCTTGACTCCATAAACCACTACGTTATAGCTCTTAGAACTCTCCGTTCATTTATGGAGAGTGGAAAGAGCTATAACGTGGTGTATTAAAATCTGGGGTAAAAATGAGCCTTACTTGACATGGACTTCAAAATCAGTCGGAATGTAGGTGAGGTGCTGGAGATGCCAACTGCAGTAGAATCCATTGGGAAAAGTGTTGGATCGGCAGATCACTACGGGTTCCTTTGGTGGAGCTGGGAAGAGGAGAGGGAAGAATAGAAAACAAAAAAATCTGTCATCTTTAATCAGTGCTGCACAGCCTTGAAGAGCTTGGTCACTGTCAAAAGATCAATCCCCAAATGGCCTTCAGAAGGTCTTCGTGATAAATGTGTCTCGTTGATGAGCACCACGCATAGGGTGCAGGGAGACAGGGAGACGCAACGAGAGCCCCAGCCCTTCTCCCAGATTAGGCCCCTTTCTTACACTTCCACTGAACCATGGCTTGTGCTGCCAAAACTGAAACTGATGACTTGGACCGGTTGCCAGAGTGATGCATATTACCTTATTTTTGCTTCATGCTCAGTGACATGCAAAAAGTTTCCAAGTTTTTCTTAGCTTACTCCACTGCAATTCTCAATGCAAAAATACAAGAGGAAACAATGCTTCGCTTAAGCTTGACGCACTCTTCGATTAAAATTGTATTGCAGTGGACATGTAGCCATTCTACCCTCCTTCACTTGATTACAGAGGGTTTGCATTTTAATTTATAATTAGGGATGGAAAAAAGAGTGTGTATGATATGTCACTACCCCTCCCCATCTGCATTTCCTAGAGACCCCCCCCCCACACACACACACAAACACACGCATACACACACATGCACACACACAGCTGATTATACTATTTACAATCAGTAGTTACAATCAGAGGTTATCAATCATAATGTATGCATCAGTACGTTAGAAAGGTGACACTCTCTAGTGTAGAACCATGGTCCTCTTCCCCAGATGTAGAAAACAAATCAGATGCAAGAATAAATCGCTGCAATTGATAATCTCTCTGCTCAGTTCATTGCAATCTCCATTAATTAAACCCCCCAAAAATCACAGGCATCCCAATAAATCAACTTTAAAAAGCACCACAGTTGACCACCACAATCTCGCCGTAATCATTGAGAAAACAGAGTGAAATGAAATCCAAATTGCTGACACAAACCAATTCATTTCACTCACACTCTCATACATTCCATTATAATTGAATAATTAAAAGTTTGCTGTGGGAGTGAGACTGAAAGAAAGTTCATATTGCCAAAGGAAAACATATTTTAAGAAAGAGGGTTTTGAAAAGAAAACAATTCAGAGCCCATTTTCATTTGTATGGATCTGACTTAACCTATTTGCTTATTTATTCACAACCTTTTATTAAAGTCATTAGTCAACAATGAAAGATCAATTACCAATTATGGTGAGTCCTCCGCGAGGGAGAAAAGCTGAAGGACATGACGGTACATCACCACACTGCATGCGTTGCACGTAACGGGCACCATCACAGAAAGAGTAGTGTCACTTTGTCCTTGTTTTGAATGACTAAAGTTTCAATGGTGAAGCTCTGGACTAAGTAGCTTAAGTTTAAATGTCATCTATCCATTTTCTGTTACGGGAAAGAAAAGGGGACAGAGAGTGTATGAATCGTGGTGTGTGGCTATTCATTGTACTACCCTGCACTCCTGCAATGAGCTTGTGCTGCCATTCCCCAGGAGGTGCTTTCCTCAATACCTGGGGACCATCATTGGCAATAAACTGAGGTTTGGAAAAAATACTGATTCCAACACAACAAAGGTTGTTCTTTCTCAAAAAACGAAATCATTTCAATGCTGAGAAGTGCTGATGGCTAGTCCTTTGCTGAATTTGTTATGGCCTTTATATTATATGCTGGTATGGCAACCTATCAGTCAAAAATAAGAACAGGTTGAAGTGCGGGTTCTAAAATAATTGGCTGCCAACAGAGTACAGGTACAGCTAACTGCCAAAATAAAGGAAACACCAACATAATGTGTCTTAATAAGGTGTTGGGCCACCACAAGTCCCCAGAACAGCTTCAACACACCTTGGCATTTGAATAAATTAAGGGTTTTGGCAGCTCTGTTATGGTGTCGGGTGCATTTTCCTGGCATAGTTTAGGTCCACTCAATCCCTTAGAGGGCAAGATAAACGCCAATACAAAGCTATTCTGAGTGATCACCTTCATCCTATGGTGAGGCATTTCTATCTTGATGGGAGTGGTCTCTTCCAGACTGACAATCTCCCCATCCACAGGGCACGGGTGGTCACTGAATGGTTTGATGAGCATGAAAACGATGTAAACCGTATGCCATGGCCGATTGACCGAACAAAAGCAACAAAATTGTTACTTTGTTTATTTATTCAACTGTGTATGTAGATCAAAGCCAACAGAGGTCAGTAACTTTCAGTGTTTAGAATGATATCCTTTGACTTTCAAAATTGATTTTCTTCATAAAAAAATCACTTTTCATGTGGGTGAAACAGCTTTTAGTGCTTATCAGCACTAAGCAGGGGAATGTTAAACAGGGTACACTATTAGCATTATCTTGTCCACAACTCCCACAAATGTATATGAATGAAGGCTAAGATGCAAAAAATAGTGGCCCTGGTTTTCCATAATATCACACACACAAAAGGCTTGTGCACCATTATAGTAGATACCGACAGCTGCTTTGTACATGTGGGGATGGTTTTACGCCTAAATCTAGTTTTCCTAAATCTAGAGCATAATATCTTGGCAGTTATTTTTGCAAATGAATAATAATAATGATTATTATTATTATTACGTTATCCTGATGAAGATTACAATTTCACAATTTAGGGATTAAAATGTTCTATAATATATGCCAATAATTGCCCTCTTGTAAAACTTTTAATTAAATATGTTCACCAAATTGTGGCTAGTTTGCCACATACATGCTAATTTTCCTAAAGAAAAGGTATAATAAATAAAACTAAATAATTTAGAAAGCTAGACAGAGAATATCAATCTCTGTGTCATCACAATCACCCCCTCCCTCTTATTTATTTATTGCCTATATTTAAATTGCAAGCTGTCACATAGCCAGTTGCCTATTTTAGCCACAAATTGCCTGCAAACAGAGAAGGGTCTCTTCACAGATGTGGCCTGAATTGTAGCAAGCCCATTAAACAGATACTGAAGATAATTTGCTCTTGTTGGTGGCTGCAAAAAGTTAATGACAGTTTGACAATTTCAACAGACTGTACAATTTATCAATTGCATGAGCATAGTAAATCATTGCTGAAAATCTGTTAAGACACACCCTAGGGTATACTGCAGGGGAAGCAAAAATAAACAAAACTCATAAAAATGCTTTGTAAACATAATTTACTTCACAATTCTATTACATTTCTTTAGGAGCTACTGCCTTACAAAGGAACAAAATGGCAGGAGCGATTCAGAATGTTCTTTGTTTCAGGCAGTACAAATGTTCAAGTGATACATTATGACTGCTAATAATAGGAAATTATTTACCAGTTTCCTGTACAAACTTTTTCCGGGAAAGGAGAATGAATTAACTCGGGAAATCCCAGGATCCCTCGTCCCAGGCTTAATCCCTATTCACAATTCATTTAAATAACTAACTGTGAAGCTTGCATAAGAAAGGTGTGCTGCAAGGGGAACTATTGCCCCTTTCAGTGGTCTGTCATATTCCTCCCCAGAGCCAGGATAGTCATATACAATAGAGAAAGTCACTTCAAAAGTCTTTCACCAGATGTAATTAAAGCATGACATAATAAACAATGGACAACAGATTCCATGTACAGATATGCATATTAGTGGAGAAAAAAACCACTGATTAATTCCAATGGATCTCTTTGGCAGGGTGGGAAGGGTCATGATTGTTTGGACATTGTGGTTTCCTAGCATTACTATTGCTCCCCGTTGTGCAGTTTCAAATAAGTGAATAAGAAAACAGAACTCCTGCCACAGCCAAATTCAGAGTGTACTGATCCTCATGGCAATTCTAAAAACTCAGGAACATTGGTTTAGGAATGCCTAAAATATAGAAGAGTATAACACTAAAGGCCCACACTGTGGGTTCAATTCGATCGTAGGAATGTTCTGTTAACCACCGATTTCCTTTGACTATTATGAAAAACTGGTAATTACACAGTCACTCTAAAAAAAAACTTTTTTTAAATTAGTAGTGCCCACATCACAGAAGAAATGGCATCTAATCATGCATAAAATAAACTCTGAACTACAGAAAAAAGTGACTTAAGGGTGTACGAGTGTCAGAGGTTCACTGATGGACAGTGACCTACCTACTAATTGCAATTTCATACAAATCTGTTCACTGTTTTTTATTAAAAAGAAAAGTGAAGATTGTTAACATTTTGTAAGAGATATGTTTGCACTCTCCTACCATCTCTTTACAGCATTATACAGTTTCTCGCCAAATTAGAAAATGTTAGACTTTTAAATGGACCAATACACTGATGAAAAAGTAGTTTCATGTGTCACAGTTTTTATAAAAATTTAGATTTTTGGAAACAAGCCTCCATTCAAAATGAATGACAAAAAGTTAGCTTGTGTTTTAGCCAGGTACACTTCAGTACAACAATGTTAGTACTGGAAGCCATCGCAAATTGCATAATGGCAAGAGCTATTGTTAAGATCCATTATTGCCAAATGCCAATGGCCAGCAGCCCACTAAAGTGCTGTTATGGCAACCTTGTTACTTCCTAATGACATAAACACTCCTACGCACTAGTTAGCAGCTACCTAGGTTAGTGTAGTCTCTCTCTAGGTCGTCCTCAGACGAGCTTCCATCGGAGTCTCCAATCTTCTCGGTTCTCCATACACCCGGCCAGCTCCGAAGAGCTTTCAGCTCCCACATCTGTCTTCAGCACGTCCACGTACGTTAGCACGGGACGTCCCCGCGACCGATGCCCGTGTGTTGGCTCCCACAGGACCAGCCTGCTGACTGGGAGCTCCCGATGTCTGTGGCAGTGGCCGGCCAGCTTCATCCTCCTGGATGCTACTTTCTTGCTGAGCCTCGGCAGCCGCCCGTACAGGTCCTTGTTGGTAATGTGGATGTTCTGGTCTACGTTCAGAACTGCTCGTAGCATTCTGGTGTAGCACCCATCCAGGGACTTCTGCAGGGTGGGCGTCAGGGTCCAGCTTTCGCAGCCATACAGGAGGATAGACTCCACAGTGGCATGGAATAGGCTCAGCTTTATGTGTCGGGGGAGATTTGAGCACCACACTCTTGACATACCGTTCAGGGCCCTCCACGCCAGAGCCTTCCTGACCTTAAGGTCCTGCTCTGTGGAGTTCACCCAGGAACCCAGGTATTTGAAGTCATTGACCTCTTGCAGAGTGTTGCCTTCTGATGTTGTAATCGGCGGATGGTCCATGTGGATGTTATAGGTGATTACCTCAGTCTTCTTTGCATTCAATCTGAGGCCAACCCTAGCACATTCCACCTGCACTCTGTTCAGGAGTTCCTGTGCCTGCTCCACGCGTTCAGACACCAGGCAGATGTCATCTGCGTAGCCTAGGTCTGCCAGGGCTATGCCAGGGCTTCTACTGGACTTCCTCGGTGTAATTGTGAAGCCAAGCTCCTGCTCCCGCCCGTTGATGGCTTTCCTAAGCGCGTAGTCAGGGCTACGATAAAGAGGAAGGGGGCAAGAGTGTCCCCCTGCTGCACCCCTGCTAGGATGTCGAACTCCTCGCTGATGCCATCTGGGGTTACAACCTTGGCTCTTGTGCCCTTGTACATGGCCTCTATGGCCCGGAGTAGATTCGGGGGGAACCCGTAAGCCTTAAGGATTTTCAGCATTGTGCTTCTGTTTATTGAGTCAAATGCCTTTCTGAAATCAATGAAACACAGCACCGCTGTCAAGTTGTTCTTCTTCACCTCCTCAATGATTCTCCTTAAGGCCAGGATTTGGCCTACGGTGGTCCTTCCCTTTCTGAAGCCATTTTGGTTATCCCTCAGGTGTGGGTCAATGGCGTCCCTAATCCGGTTTAGTATCATGCGGTTGTACATCTTCGCTATGACACAGGTCAGGCTAATGCCACGATAATTGTCAGGCTTAGCCAGATCTCCAGACTTGGGCACCGGGATGATGTTGGAGAGGGACCATATATCGGGCTTGATGTTTTCTATCAGAGCCTGGTTGCAAATCTCAGTATGATGTCATTGAGATCGCAGTTTTAGGGACCTCTGGGGGATACCGTCCGGTCCAGCACTTTTCCCTCCTTCAGGGTGGACTTCACTGTGGCAAACTCCGTAGCTGTGAAGGGGCCATCGTCAATTTCAAGACTTGTGAGGACTGCAGGTATCTCTTCCGTAGTCAGTCGACCAGCTTCGGTTAGTTTTTGTAAAGGATATAACCTTATACTCTTTATTTATAATAGTTTTCTGTGGTTCATATAGCAAGTGTTGTGGGTGATATTGCTCGCTCGATGAACTTATTTGTTTGCAGTGGTGACAGAGATCAGACATTAATAACCAATTAGCTAATGACAGACAGCTAATTTATACCCAGCTAAGGTAGCCAGCTACCCAGCCAATTGGTTATCTGGCTACCTTGTCCATTTGCATGGATACAATAATAAACATTGGCATGTTGGTCTGGGTAGGTACTGTAGCTAGCTAATGTCAGCTGATTTAACAGCTGAAGTTGGTAGTAGTTTGACTCTTCGCTAGTTAGCTAATATTAGCTCACAAGCAGTATATAAATATAGCTAGCTAGTTAGTTAGGTGGTGTCATGCATGGTCATGTTCGCTAGACCAGACACGAAACCATATTTACCAACAAAATTGCTTTGTATGTGTAATAATGAACGACTTTAGACTGAGAATGAATGTTACTAGCTAAGTTAACTTATAGCTAGCTATGATCATATTGTCCAAATCAACCCTAAATAAAACATGTTTGCTAGCTTATTGTTAGGTGCACCTTTTCAAGTCATTTGAATCAGGAAATAACCATAATCAATCTCTGTGACTGAAAAATGTATAGAAGGTGCAATTTGGCCTCTAAAAATGAATTTCAAGTTCATTGAAAAAACACACTTCCAGGGGTCTGTCTCACGAAGCAGGATTAGTGGGTTAGTGAGCTAACTTTGGGCTTAACCCTGGGTTTTCAGTCTCATGACTGTGGCTCACTTTTAACCAGGTTACATCACCATGGTAACTTATGCCATGAACCTAACCTGCTCCGGAGTAGGTTAAGTTCAGGCTAACGGATCCAATCCTATAAAAAGGCAGCCCCCTCACCAATCAGCTCTCTGGAAAATGGCCTCACCATTCCTAGAGAATTGCATAATCAGATCAAAAAGTTTGTGAACCCATCAGAATTGTCTGCATTTCTGCATAAAGTTGACCTAAAATGTGATCAGATCTTCATCTAAGTCATTCTAAAAGATGAAGAAAACAAAAAATTGCCTTTTTAAAATGTATTTACTGAGCAAAATGACACAACTAAATTATTTGTTGGAAAAAGTATGTGAACCTCTAGAATTATCAGTTCAATTAAGGGGGTAATTAAAGGCAGGTGTTTCAATCAATGGGATGACCATCAGGAGTGAGTTTGGGTGACCCTGTCTTATGTAAAAAACATAAACCTGGGTCTTCACTATCAAAGTCTGGTCTTCACCACAGAGGTCTGTGGAAGCGTGCCATGCCTCGATCAAAGGAGATTTCTGAGGATCTCAGAAAAGAGTTGTTGATGCTCATCAGGCTGGAAAAGGTTACAAAACCATTTCAAAAGAGTTTAGGCTCCACCAATCCACTGTCAGGCAGATAGTGTACAAATGGAGAAAATTCAACACCAATGTTACTCTCCCCAGGAGTGGTCGTCCAACAAAAATCACTCCAAGAGCAAGGCATACAATATTCCAGGAGGTCACAAAGAACCCCAGGGTAACGTCTAAGGATCTGCAGGCCTCTCTTGGCTAATGTCAGTGTTCATGAGTCCACCATCAGGAAAACACTGAACAGTAATGGTGTGCATAGGAGGACAGAAAGGAGGAAGCCACTACTCTCCAAAAAGAACATTGCTGCCTGTATAAAGTTTGCTAAAGATCACCTGGATGTGCCAGAAGACAATTGGAAGGATGTTCTGTGGATGGATTAATCAAAAATAGAACTTTCTGGCTTAAATGAGAAACGATATGTTTGGCGAAAACCAAACACTGCATTCCAACATAAGAACCTCATCCCAGCCGTGAAACACTGTGGTGGCAGTATCATGGTTTGGGGCTGCTTTGTTTGCCTCAGGACCAGGACGGCTTGCCATCATTGACGGAACTATGAATTCTGGATTGTACCAGCAAATTCTACAGGAGAAGGTCAGGGTATCCGTCCGTGAACTGAAGCTCAACAGAAGGTGGGTCATGCAGCAAGACAACAACCCTAAACACACAAGTCAGTCTACCAAAGAATGGTTGAAGCAGAAGAAATGTTGTGTTTTGGAATGGCCAAGTCAAAGTCCAGACCTTAATTCAATAGAAATGTTGTGGCAGGACCTGAAGTGAGGAGTTCATGCCAGGAAGCACACCAACATAACTGAGCTGAAGCAGTTCTCTAAGGAGGAATGGGCCACAATTGACTGATCAACAGTTACCGGAAACGTTTGATTGAAATCATTGTTGCTCAAGCGGGGTCAAATCAGTTACTGAAAGCAAAGGTTCACATACTTTTTCTGACAAAGACATTTAATGTTGGATCATTTTGTTCAATAAATAAATGAAAAAGTATCAAAGCTAGTCAGGAAAGACAATGCGGTCCTTTTCATACACTCGAGGCACAATTTGGCACGTCAGTGGTGAGGGAGGAGCATTTATTTTATATATTATTTTATATATTCAAACTGTCAACAGGAAAGCATGGCAGAACCAGTGTGTTGGCCATGTGCTCATTGATATCAAACAAAAAAGTTTGATTGAATCCTCAGCAGCCTGCCCAGAGTATAATATTTGAAGTACACCAACATTGAAGTGCTCGTGTGAATTTACTGTCTTTTTTCTGCTTTTTGGGGTTTAATATATGTACAATGTAGCAAGAGGGAAAGTTCACAATTGCAAAAATGTATTGAGCTTATTCAAAGGACTGAGTTTAACCAACAGCTTGTGCATAACATTGGCTTCATTAAATTCAGCATAATACATGATTAAGTCAATTTGCAAAAACTCTTGACAGCTTTAGGGCATATAGCCCATTCATATACTGCATACACATGGTGAACAACATTTGTATGAAGGATAAAGGTGGACAGCATCATTTTCCATGAGAAAGAGGAAGACATCTTAATTGCTCATTTCATCCATTGCGACTGGTAATTCCCACACATTTTCACAGACATTTAGCACCCACAATACACACATAATCCTTTAGTACAGGGGTGTCCAAACTACGGCCCACGGGCCAACTGCGGCCCGCGGTCCATTTTTAATTGGCCCGCGGCCGCATTCCAATATAAGGAATATGGCCCGCGCATGAAACTTGCACTTGACTGAGTTGTAATTCTTAGTTTCACCACTAGTGGAGCCACCCGTATTCATTGAAAACTCCGCGAACTGCTCTCAGGTTTTTTCGCGTAGCACCACCCCCGTCGACAATAAGTATTTTCGTAGCCCCCCGTCGACAGAAATAAACTAAAAAACTCCGCGAAATAAACGAACTGGTCTCAGCTTTCTTCGCGTAGCAGGAACACCCCCCGTCGACAGAGAATCCGAGGGGCGCAATAATTATTTTCGCGTAGCCCCCCCCAATAGTGGCCCAGCCTTTCGTATATTTTTCTGTATTTGGCCCTCAGTGGAAAAAGTTTGGACACCCCTGCTTTAGTAGATCTGGTCCTACATGTGCTTATAGATCAACTTTTGGATCAGGATCATTTGCATAACCAATATTGGACCTGAAAAAATCAAATAATTGTATTGTGTGGATGCTCAACATACAGTATATTATCAGGATCAGAATGCAATGTGCAATATGACACATTTACTTCAGCAGCAGAAATAAATAAATATACCTTTGGTGGCATTACTTCACAAACAAAGCCAGCACAAAATAATGTTTTTACAGTATAGGTGTTGATAATAAATTGCTTGCTCGTGTGATATCTGCACTTGCAGCATGAAGGCCTTGAGTGTGAATTTGGCTCAAGATTCAAAAACAAAACAACCTCCAAGCACTTAAGAGATGGTAAAAATGGTATATGAACTGACAGAGTACATTAGTCAGAATGGTAATTTCCCTTTTGAAAGGTTCCAGATACTCCCTCCAACTTCTTATACCAGCTTTGTTAATTGGCTCTTCTGAGCTAAACTTAATAAAACTATAGCTGCAAAATATGTCAGTGGCAAATACCCAACAGGATTTTGGTAGCTTTCATTGTATAGAGAATGTATGAACAAATTTCCTATTTTTTGCTTTTGCTGCAAATGCACAATTCTCAATCCTTTTCCTCTCATTTTCAGACATGGCAACCATTTCCCTCCCTACATAAGTATCATTTACACCTTTTGTAACTTCCTTCTTAATATGCCAATAAAGTGCAGCACCATCAATGCAGTAATGTACATAGCAACAACCGGCTGGAGACACACAATCAAAATACAATGGCCCCTCTCGCTAGTTTATGCAACATCTCATCACTTTTTGAGGATGAGCCCAAACTAATAAAGCATACAGAACTGGCATTGTTCATTGTATTTAATTTCCATGTAAGTGTGTTAACATTTTCACTTTATTGACTGATTAAATTAACTGAGCTAACGTTAGTAATCAATTAACATGGATATAGCTATCACTAGCTAGCCAACTAGTTTGTGCATGGTAGCATTTTAGCTAGTAGAACATTGTCATATGTCATACAATAAATGACAGTAACACATTTTTTTGCTAACATAACTGAACAGATATGCATTGCTTCTCACACAATTTCCTCAAGTTGGGGTCTTTAGGGAAACAAAAACACAACTTTCCCTGCCATTATGGTTGGTTCATAGTGGGGTGAAATACATAACTACAACGAATACATTACAAATTTGAATGGTTGCAGTCTGTGTGTCTCCGGTCATTGCTTCCAACAGTGATGTAGGCACATTCATGGCATATTGAATTTAAAAGTTCTTTTTTCCCTCAAAGTATCCCTACATTACTGATTTGCAAACCAAATGCATGCTTTTACCATGTAATAAAATGGTTACAGAGCCTGTTTGTGTGTGGTCCAGTATATAATACGCCATCCATTAGCCAAAACCAAACTCATTATTAAATGGCCATGATGCTTTTTGTGTGGATTTTTTTAAACAGAGGTGGTCAATCAGAGTTATCCCCGACACTGCCCAGGACTGAATGGTTTTACTTGGTCTCTGACTCCCTGCTTGTCTCCCCCGTACTCTCAAACGATTAAAGGGCCTGTGAAATGAAAGACATTGTTTTTTAGGGTCAGCTGAGAGATGTCAAGCTGCCAACGGACATGAAAGGGAGATGAGTGAAAGCTCCATGACCCTTCCTATCATCACTAAACACATATCTGTCAGAGCGCAGCATGGCCCCTCGTCTGAAGAGCTTGGAATGCCAGCAATGTGCCCGTCAATTGGAAACAGCAGGGAGGGGGATGAGGAAAGGGACAACAAAGTGGGGTCATACCTGGAGAGGGAAGGTTATCCTACAACCCACCGACCCCACTCGTGTCACTTCCAGGAAGTGTTCTCTTGCCTCGATCACAAGTCGGCCACGCTGCCCAGCATCCATGCAGATAGCACCTGTTCTTAAGAAGCATGTTAAGGCAAGTTAGCGGGTAGGTACTCGTTCTTTTCCCTGTTATTGCAACTGGAGCGGGTGGATTTGACATTGTGTCTTTCGTTTTTTTTATTTAGCAGCTGGATAGATTATAATTTTAGTCTTTGTCAAAGGGTTCAAAACCAAGCAGAGAATTGTTGGATATTACCGTGTCTTTTCAAGGAGAGAACGCCCATTAATTGAGTTTCTTGAGTAAAAATCTATTGCGTTGCCATTATTGTTTGGGGTATGACTTACCTTTAATAAAATTAATGAATTTCCTTTGGTAGTTTGAGATATGCTCTACCTCAGATGAATACATAAATTAGATTAATATTATTAATTTAATTAAGATGATTAATAATCGTATTATTGAATAAGATTTTCCCCTTTGGTAATTCAAACCTTTTTTAAGATTAAAATTGATTACCTATAGTGGAATTTTAGCTTCACCAATACGAGGCTTTTTCATCCAGGCTTCAAAATGTGCTTGTACGTCTATTGCAGAAAATACTATACAGTCGCATACCTTTTAATTTGAACTGGAGCAGCTGTTGTTTGATATAAAGAGAAGGCAATAAATAACTCTCATCCTGGTGGAACAAGAGTGGGGCAGGCTCGGGCCCTGCTGCAGCCAGGCTAAATGAAATGTTCCTGCAGAAGTGCCAATAAATCATTGATTCACAGTGGGTCTGCTGGAGTGGGCCAAGGGTCTCTGAGAGCAGACCGCCAACCATTAAACCGTTACTGCTCTGTCTGTCTGTTGCTGTCTTTGTCGACGAAAGAAACATCACACTATTTCTCTCCTCAGAATTTTTACACTGAGTGCTTCCCCTCAAGCCATTCATATTCACGAACCAGAACATCAGCCTGAGCAGAAAAAAATGTAAAATAATCAGTTAGGTTGGTCGTAAATGACTTCTCTGCTTCCTACAGGCAAAGACATCCTAGTTTGCTGCAGTATGGTGACAATAAATCACGAAGCATTATACTGCTCTGTATTCACAATCCTTTTTACAGCAAAAACTTGGGAAAAGCAGGGAAATATACACCTCTCTCTATAAAACGATGAAGTGTAATATAAATAGCTTTGAGTATGTTGAAAGTGCTTTTATTTCCATCCAATATCCTGTGTTTTAAAGTAACCTTTTAATACAAAACAGCCTGTTCAGAGTCGTTCACATCAAAGTGCTCTGGCTGCTGAGGGGCTAAAAGCCATTTCTTAACACTTGCGGGAAATATAAAACACATTTAGCAGCAATGCACCCTTTAAATTTCAGGGACCACAAAAATGCCACATGTCAGACAGCAGAAGACACAGAAACAAAACATTTAAATGAATGGATAAGAAAGAAAGAACAGTTTATGCCCGTGTCTGTTAAGTACATTCTACCCCTTTATGAATATCTATTTAATTGAGAAAAAAAACAGTTTTGTACAAAATGTATGCACTGTATACCATCATGAAAGAAGAGAATGGGCACATCCACAATTCTATAAATTTTTAGCTTTGAAACAAAAGACATTGGAACCTGTCGTTCTATAGTTTTAAGTGACATCAATTTGTACGTGTACGGATTTTCAGTAACGACCATCAACAATGCCAAATGCAGTGAAAGTCTCATAGACAATGCAATCACAGGAATTAAGCAAGTAACTACATGTATGTATTATTACAATACATTTCTACATTACACTAATGTATCGATATGAATTAACTGACGTAGAGTGAGACTTTGCTCTGAACCACAAAATGTCCCTACATCACCCCATAAGAGCATTACCTGTGGTTGATTGGGCAACCTGCATTCTACCTGCATCAGCTGCATAAGTAGCAGGCCTGGGTCTACTCACAGACCTCCCTAATTGAAGCGAGAAGTTTCAGCAATAAGACAGGCCTCCACATATGATTGCACATTCCAAATTGGGAGAAAAATAAATAATTGGGGAGATAAAAACACATTTTTATAGCAATGTTTTTTCCAGCATTACAAGCTATACTATAAAATGAAATAAGAATGAATTTCATTTTATAGTATAGCTTGTAATGCTGGAAAAAACATTGCTATAAAAATGTGTTTTTATCTCACAGCTTTCACTTATGGATTTGTCCTAAACAATGATGCAATTACCATTGCACTAATGATTATATAAAATAGAACATGAAAAAGGAACATTATTCCAAGGGGCGTGTGACAGAGAGAGAGAGTTTGTGTGTGTGTGTGTGTGTGTGAGAGAGAGAGAGAGAGAGAGAGAGAGAGAGAGAGAGAGAGAGAGAGAGAGAGAGAGAGAGAGAGAGAGAGAGAGAGAGAGAGAGAGAGAGAGAGAGAGAGAGAGAGAGAGAGAGAGAGAGAGAGAACGCCTCCTTGAGATTCACTGTCAGATCACAGACCTTTCAGCCCTCTCATTAAGCTTATGGCTCGTTATAAAGACAGCTGCAGGCTGACTGACACCACGGGCAAACACAGAATAGGCAGACTCTCAGCAAAGCCTGCTAACAAACTATCAGACCTTAGTCACCAACCACCTAACTGCCTGTCAGCCCCCTCTGACACTACCAAATCTGCTGAAGGAACATAGTCCACTGAGTTTATTAAAACAGAAATGCACCTTATACCATCTCTATCATTTTAAATTGAGAAGCCACTCTTTGTAATTACTGATTTCACAAAGGTACAAACTCAGCAGTCACCATCAGAACAGGGTGGAATACATGAATAAAACTAAAACGTTCTAAGCCCAGAGGCTGCGATTCTATATGCAAGCCTTTATTGAGCAAAGCAGCATAAAATAACACATTCTGGTCCAAAGACGAACAAACCTTTTGAACGTTGTCCCATGACCATCAATATTTCCATAGAGACAGAGGGCTGTTTAAGTGAAGAGACCACAAGTTATTTACATTCCACAGGGATTTCCCTTGATAGGTTCTGGTTCCGTGACCCAGATCCCCTGGGGGTCAGGATGGGCTGGGGCTTGATCAGAGCTTCAGAGATCAAGCATTCTCCACATGGACTGAGCTCTGGGCCCCCAGAGGATGTGGAGCAGAGATCACACATAAGACACTGATTTCTTCAGTGCATGGAGTAAAACAGCACAAATAAATCTCTCGAGCAGAGGCCTTTGGTGTGCTCCCTGCGCTTTCTCTCTCCCTCTCTCTCTCTTACACCATCAGCTAATTACAAACGATCATAAAACCATTATAGGCTGCGAAATCTGACAAATATATAATTATGTTTTAAAGGCCACCCTAAATCCTTTTTTTAACAAAATGTTATGGTATTTTGTGTTTGCAAATAAAACATGAAGATGGATATGTGAGAGCATACGAGAACACGCTTCACTGACAGTTAAAGTGTTTCTTTTTTCATTATCCAAAACGTTATCAAAACCAGTTCATTAAGTCAAGATTTATAAATGACCAAGGATGAAATAAAACTGCATTACAAAGTTCAAAACTTGAAACCTATTTACACATTTTTTACATAAAATATTTTGAATTTGTAAACAAACGTTTGAGTTAGGTATCATTATTTATCTTACAGACATATTTAAAATGTGAATATGCATTATTTCAAAATACTCCAATATCTATCAATTATCCCTTATAATGCAATTGTCCATTACTTTCAAGTATTGTAAATCTAGGGTGACAAAACAGATAAGTGTGACTTCCTCCATGCAAATGTAGCATACAGGTGGTTTTGCAGCTTGTCCACTATTAAAAATGTTGCCCCTGCCACCCTAATAATTAACTAACAAGCTAACCTTCAAAGTTATCAGCTACATTTAACTAAGTGTTTTTCAAACCACATTAGGGTGAAACCTGTCTGGATTCTTCAATATCCTAAATCTGAATTCAGTTGGATCTCAGACTGCCTTCAAGATTCCTTTAACTTTTATTTGTAAACAGAATACTTCTTGATTTCCCCTTGTAGGCCTAATAATACAGTCTAAAGAAATCACATATACATATTTTCCTTTGGTGAACGATTATAACACAAATCAAAGACAATGGTAGACTACGTTTTTATTAGTTTAGTTTCACCATGTATACTACAACCAGACACCATAAAAGACTAAAATCTCTTAAAATATGATTATTCGGCTTCTCTTTAATATTTTTCAAGTTCTTCTGGCAGTTGTATGTTTGCTGAATTATTTTTGTCTTTCATCAATTAGAGAGAAAGTGAACAAGATCTGGGCTAGCCACATATATGCAACCAGGGGGGGCTCAGCGTTTGAGGGAAGGGTTCTCTGAAGTGGGACATCACGAGGAGCTAATTTGACAGAAATGCTGGGAGGAAGATTGATGACTGCGAGGCATGTGGTGGAAAAACAAAAAGAATAGAGAGAACTGATTGATGGATGAAGGGAGGGGAGGGGGTTAAATGAGGAGCCAGAGCGGGCCAGCGCTGGGCTTATAAGGCTCTGGAGAGATAGTGTTTGGGTGGTCCTAGGGCTACTGTCTTGCTCCCTTCAAGATAAGCTCCTCTCTGGGGTCTCTGCCCTCCTCTCCCTTTTGTCAGCACTCTTTTGAAGAAAAGGAAGCATTTTAATAGAAATTACTCCTGAATACAAATCCTTCAAAGAACTGTTAGGTGTCGGGCTGTTGGGTGCCTATGCATGTGCAAGTATTTGTATGTGTGTGTTTTAAAGTATTCCGTTTAGTTCCTCACTCAGGTGTACGCCATGGTGGGCAAAAATAATCACTGTGTGTGTGTGTGTGTGTGTGTGCATGTGTGCGTGCGTGCGTTTATGTGTGGGGGTGGGGGAAATATAAAATAATCAGAATCCTCACGGTGCAATTGTTAATGCAGAGCAATAGCCTCGTGGCATGCTACAGATGGGATCAATTGCATATTTTTATGCTTTCAATAACCCTTTCAATTCACAAGGAATGAACAAATAATTGCAAAAGGAATAGTTAGCATTAATAGAAAAAAAAATAGCATGACCATAATGGTCTGCATTATGGGTTTAATAAATCCCCCCTAAATTCTAGAGAAAGAAAAGAACAAAGTGCCCAAAGCTATTTTTAACCCTGATCAAACCTAATGTTTCATGTAATATACATTGTAAGATTACTGGGGGGGCACTGAGCCTACATAGCACACAATTCTCATTGTCACCATGGTTTTTTCACCAAATACAATTCAAATTAAAAGGTATAACACTATTACTAAAGTAAAATATGGACAGGTCAGGACAGAACCAATATCCTACAGTAAGGGTAAGTTTGGAGTTAGGTTCTAATATTACACAGAGTGGCAGGGGAGAAATGGCGGCCATTGTTCTGCACAGCTCCCTGTCATTCCACAGTAATGCTAATCGCTGTAATCTGACAGAGGGCTCTGGCGGGCGGCTCACTGCACCCTGCCCCAGTCCCCCACATTCCTGTCCCCCGTGTCATCCAGAAGAAACCACAGCATTACATGCCTGTTTGTTCCCTTTGTCATGCAGGCTTTCCAGCTATTAGGAGCAAGGCTGAGGGGGTTGGGGTGCTAGCAGATGGAGGGAGAGGGGCCCGGGTGTTCTTCCTAAACACACCCTTCCCGCTGCCCGGATTTTTCGGTCTCTCGTTTTCGGCACTGGGGACTTTGGCACGGTGCCGACGATTCTTATCAATGGGAAATTCCAACCCCTACGCCTCCCTCATCAGTTATATTTATATAATCCATAATCCTCGTGGACAGGGAGAGTGGATATAAAAAAATGCAAGCGTATCCTCACCTGACTAGTGGAAGGGCCAAGACATGATAATGTGAGTGAACTTACTTGATCCCTCATTGTAACAGTGTGGGAGAGGCCCAGACCTGGTGGGCGTGGGACGGATAAGAAGACGGCAGACCTGCCAAGAAGGTGCTAGGGTCTCTCCATTATAAACGTAGTAGAAGTAATTGAGCTGAAAATTGCAAGAGCAAAACATTCAAAATCCATATGGGAATATTGTGATGATAAGAAAGCAAAATGGCTTAGAATGCCAGGATAATCCAGTCTAGTGGGCCCTGATGCAATTGCAATTTAACGCCGTAAGAGTGATTCAAATGTATGTAAAATCCATGAGGGTTTCCGGCCTAGCCCTCAGTGGAACTGAGTAAATAGAGCATTCACAGGATTGAGTGCAATTTATCCCGATTATCCGTAAGGACAGGAAGAAAGTGTCACAAGGCAAAGCGGTCTTTCCCAGATGTTGGTCTAAAGCAGTTTAACCACAGATACTGAGATAAATAGTCGCTGAGATTCACAGCTTTCCAAGAGGGGATACAATTTCCATGGGTAATTACTAGTTTGGATTACATCTGTGACTTATAAAGTTGTGGAATTGATTTTTGAAGTCTGGAACTTGGGTTTTTGGTAACAGCAATACGTGCCTAAAACTGCTTAAGCTTAGAGGAGGAGTACTTTGCACAGATATACCCATTACCCAAGAACACTGATTTACAATCGCTTAAAGATGAAAATGTACAAAACAGATTTCACATGGGACATCAGATAAGGTATAATATACCTCCATTACCAGGAGATGGTTGAAGTGAAATTAAATCCCTAAATCAACAATGCTACTGTTCTCCCTTGGGTACAGCCCATGACCATGCATGCAAGAATACAGCTGCATGTGAAAAACTGAGAACTTTTGGGTAGAAGGGCAATAATTTGGAAAGTGCCACATAGAGGGCCCAGAATACTAAGTGCACCTTACATCTCTTAACCAATTCAAAAATTATACTTACAACCAGAATACAGTACCTGCATATTGCTGGATATAGTGTTCAATACTTAAAATTAGACTTTTTTATCTGACAATACATAATATGTGACAGATTCACTTGATGTGCCTTTGACAATTTTATCCTTTGGGATAGGAAACCTCTAGCAAGTTCCTATTTCAACCTTTGGGCCCAGTAAACCATAATTCAGACCCGCACAATGCTGCATCTTAAAATAACCTAATTGTGAGCAGAAATCCAGCATTGAACAATGCCTATTGATCACATGAAGGCATTTTAATGGCTTTAATAACCTTTGAGAGCACTGCCAGTTTTGCCATGCAAGTATGTACTGGTTAAATACTAATGGCAGACTTACAGAAATTAAACTCGATGACAAAGACTAATTACCTTCTGCACTGGGCTGCTAAATCCATGCAATATTAAACTGAGAATCCTCTTTCCAGCTTTCCCCTGGCATTTATGCAAGATACATTACTACCTAAGTATTCAGTAGACTAACATTACTGATGAGAAGACCTAGAAACCCCACAGCAGACACACAGGCAATCTGTATGCCTTCTGGGTCAAACCGCAGCACAAATTACCCCCCAGCCCTTAATTTAATATCCAGCTCACCAAAGGTTTGGATCCCATTCACGCCAAGTGAAAATAAGCTCAACCGGTCTCTATAATTTCTCTAAGAATGATGCAATGTTAAACAAAGGTCTCATGACACATTCACCTCAACATACACATCAAATCTATCACCCCTGGAGAGAAAGAAACCAAGCTGCCTCTGATGGACAAATCTCTAAAAGATTTTAGAACATTGTTCTGAATTACAAAACAAACACTTGGTTACCAGCGGCTGGGTGTTGGGAATGTATTTAAATGTTACTCCGGGTCTCCCTTATAAAGAAAGAAAGAATTCCATTGATTCAGTGGACCATGAATGGGCTTCATGGGATCATCCCCCCAACCATCAACCAACCCCAACCCCCGCATGTTTGCTGCACCTTCATTAATCTTATGTGTTCCCTCCGAGAGTTGCAAGTTTTCCCAAAGATTTTCAAAGTGTTAGTAGCAGAAGTTGCACGATGCCCTTTTTTCCGTGGTAGCCCAGAAGCAAGATGAACAAACTCCTTTTTACGATCTGACCAACACTCACTCATCCATTCACCTGCTGATAAACTGAATATGAGTCACTGATAAAGTTTGAAACAATACCATAAAATGTATCTATTGGGAAAAGAATACTTTCTGAATTGATTCTGTGGAAAAATAACAGCAGCAAAAGTAAAAGGTCTGAGCATTATTTTCATTCATCCTATTTGTGTATCTGATGCTTGGTCATTCTGTGCGTAGTTAGTATTGTAAGTGTGAAGTTATGTCATACCCAACATAGTTGACGTCTTCTTTGAGGGCCAAAAAGTATCAATATAAATCTAAAGACAGATCTAAATTATAACCTCTACAAAAATGTTTTCAATTTTAAAAAGTCTGTGTACCAAATTATTGATATCAAAATGATGCCAATTTACAACTGAACTTGTATCAATATTTACAGAAACTAAACTCAACTGTTCCAAAGCAATGCTTCCCGTGTTTTCCTGCATTCGTTCAGGTAACTTGGCCCTGTGTTTCTTCATTTTGTCATGTCATCTCTCATTAGGTTTATTCGAATGTCACATCCCAAAATGTCTGTAATATTCTGTGTTTGAAAATAGCACACTCCACACAGCATGTGTAAATCCTTCCTCTGATGTTAATTTATATTTAACATTACAACCTTAGATGTCCTAAAGCATGACATACAATAGTGACACAGGAAATATAAACACATAGCCCTACTTCATGTACCCTAACTTTGAAGAAGTACACTTACTTTCCAGTTTCAAACAATAGTATGGGCAAGTTATGATGAACACATATAAGGAATGTTACAAAAATATTAATAATTGCAAACATATGTATTTTTATTCTGTAATAAATTTAATACTCTATGGAGCTACTTGGTGTGATGTTATTATTTGTAATTTATTTACTATGCAGAAACATGAGACTGATCCTACATGAATACAAAATAAATTGGAGCTATGAGAAATGCAACTTATTTTATATTCATGTAGGATCAGTCTTTCAGTCTGTAACACAAGAATACTGTATATATGCTAAATGAGTAGGGAATGTAGAAGATTTGTTACAATTTTAAATAGTGTATAACTAGAAAAATATTTCTTTACATATGTGGGTGGCTACATGTGGCTCTGTAGATAGAGCATGGCGCTGACAACACTTAGGTTGTGGGTTTGATTCCCTTTGGGACCGCATATGCTGAAAAATGTATGCATTCACTACTGTCTCTGGATAAAAAGTATCTGTTAAATGACATATGTTATGTGATTGGTTTACGTTTGAAATGATAAAAAATACCGTATAGAAATGTATTGTTGTTGGCCATAGAAATTATACATCTGTAAAAGCAATACTATGAATTTTTTGGATAGTATTAGACAGCAAGCTACTTCTCACAGAAATGCAATATGATCTCTTTCAAGTTTTCTTGAGACAGTTAACTCAAACTAGACATAATTGTGATTATCTTTAAAATAAGGGTTTCTTCTTCAGTCGATGACCTTTCAAGGTGAGCATTTTGCTGATGCCACTCAACAATCCTTTGGAACCTGTGCATATTTTCCCAGTTTGTTCCCCTTTTGCTTTTTATACATTGCTCGCTGTAGCCATTCAAACTCACGTTCTTACCTCATTTCTGCTGAAGCCAAAGGTGAACCCATATTGTGCAACAATATAAGCCATATCAAGTGATCCTGACTAAGTAAAGTAATTTGATCCTGACTTACAAAGTAATAAAAGTTTTAGTTGCACCTACTGGCAAAAATTCATTTGTAGTAGTGAAATTAAGGAAAGGGTGGCAATTGTGTATGAGCAATGAAGTATGCTGTACTGATAAGAAAACGGCTCGATTGAGGCATTTTAATTAGACAGACGAGAGCTCCGGCTGGCAAATGTTCTAAAACTTTAAGCTTTGAAGTTTTCAAACACTCATCTTAGCACTTTTTTATTATGTGAACGCTCACGGTCAGATTCAATAAGAACAAATTGTGACTCCACATTGCCTGAATTTTTGTGCAGTAGATGGGGAAAAAAAGTGAATCCAATTCTCAAAATGATTTATGTTAAACAACTAATTACATAGTCAACCAAAATATGTTTAGTAATGGTCACAAGAAACTACGCTGTGAGTTTTTTCCAAAGTATCTTCAAAGTCCCTATTCTCAAAATAAATTCTCAAATTCTAAAAATTAAAAACTCTACTTTAGAGAAAACTGAAATTTAGCAAGATAAATGTATAGTATATGTAAAATATACATAAATTCATAGACTCATGGGGGAAAGGATTCAAGTGTGGAATTCACTTGTGAAAAATGCTCTATGCTAATGCTAATAGAGAAATAAGCTCTGATAACCAGGTCACTTTTACATATTCTGAGTCACAATAAATAATGAGCTAGATAGCAAAGATTACACTGTTTAAACATCTCACTGAACTGAGCTAAGCTTTCCCTGCACCTGAGGGGTTGACTCACAAATTGCTGCTATTACTCTAGTTAGCTTCTTATGTTAAAAATAAATCCAGCTAGCAAGCTAGGGAAATTGAACAAAAGCACATACAACAACAATTTGGGAACCATAGCTATCTAACCTAGCTTGTACACACCAGAGCCTAACTTTAATTTTAGCTTTAATCTTAAGAAATGGAAATGGAAAAAAAGAAAATGAAGGGAGTTAATGGAAAGAAACCCTACACTGTCTTCTTACTGGGGTAGCTGGCTGCACAGGTTAAGCAAAAACATATTGAGATACAATCTATCTAAATATAATCTTTCCAAATGTTTTTGATATTGAAAAATAGCATGCTACTGGCACTGTGATATCTAGCAGCTGTCTCTGAGCATTGAATTGGGAAAAGCTTAAGGAGGTGATGCAATTGGCTGCATGCCAGCTGTGTTCAAGGTATGCTATTCCAAAAAAAACAATAACTACCCCCAACTGAAGCCAGAAGGAAGAGGAGCACAGAGCTCAAGGAAGTTGATCTGTGTAACCCTGTTATAAAGGCCTCCTGTACATTTTAATTTGATGATGATGCCATACCTGGTGAGTCACATGTGACTAAGGACAATTGTTAAGAAACACGGGCAAGGTATATGCACATCCAATAAAATTGCAGGTGCATAGCAAAGATCAAGTACATTAAAAGGAGAAACATTACATTACCCGAACATTGCTGTAGCTACAAAATATGATTATTTATTGTTTGATGGCACAGTACTCAATCACATTGAGGAGCAACAGCTGTTTTCAGGTAATATTTATCTTCCACATTGCTAATCATTAAGGAGACAGTCAGTCAAGACAGTGAGGCAGTCAAGTCAAACACACATTTTAAAACTATGATACAGAACAGACATTCAAACCCACATGAGCACACTTCACAAACGCTACTTGGACACACTTATTTCCTGTCAATTTTATAACCATACATTTGACTGAAGTAGTAAAGCTTTCTACCTGTCTCCGGAATAAATAACCAATACTAAGTGCACAATCTCTACCCAATAGGTCATTTGGCCTTGTATTTATTGTTGATTTTGCCAATCAAAATTAATACCCAGTTTCATAACTACAGATTCTCAAAAGATGGTTAACTGATATTGAATAATGAATATTGAGCTCTGTGGTGATAGAGCACATGCCATACCACATGTCACCAACAGATTATTAGAGGCTATTGCATTTACTGGGGAGGAAGGGGAGTAAAAACATGTGGTACCTCCAAATTTGTGCTTAATTGGCTGTCTTGTCAAAAAAAGAGGTTTCTTGGTGGCTTAGCCAACGCTCCCATGCATCTCAAGCCTGATAAGCCACAGGCTGTTCCTCTGACATCCAGCAAAATCCCAGATGAGGCTCAAACAGGGATTTCAGACCTTCTGATTGCCAAGTGCAATTCAGTACTTTCTTACTAGCCTAAATATAAATATGTGCTACATTCATACAGTTCTTTTTTATCACAACTCAAGTATGTGAAATAAAGAACAAGAGAAAAAATTGTCTGAACAAACAGCGTCCAAACAGCCACACAGTTGGTATTATAGCAGGGACGTTATGTTTCTCCTAAATAATTTGCTTTTATATTACCAAAACTTAAAGGGAAGAGGCAAAAATGTTGTTTGATTTTCTGTGTCCTGGCATCACTATGGTATAATGAACTCCCCACTGTCAGGACGGTCGAATCACTGCCCATCTTCCGCCGCAGGCTGAAAACGCACCTCTTTAGACTTAACCTTGGACCTTAACCCACCCATCCATATATTTTTTAAAAACGAACCAAAAAAACCCGACTTGTCGCATTTACTATTGATTATTTCCTTTAGAACTTGTGTTGTTTATGCTGCTTACTTGAGGAATGACGTGCCTGAAGATTGTAGCGTCAAGTGGCTGTTTATCTACTCAAGCTGAATGCACTTTCTATAAGTCACTTTTGATAATAGCGTCTCTTGAATTATTGTAATGTAATGCCAAAGAAATGTAATGTAATGTTTAGGGAAAAAACATAGGCAATTCTCAATTAAAAAGTGAATAACGTTGTTAACAAGCAGGGATGCCGATGTAGAAAAAATAGCAACATGGAACAGAGAGAAACAAAGGGGAATTCAGTATAAACAAAGGCTTTAGAAAAATGTTAATATAATAAAACATTTTCAATAAGTGAATAAGTTCTGCAATTTTGATTTTGCAAGGAGCACGCAACGGAAAACAATCTACCATTTTCATAAATGGATACAGCTCATCCATTTCCATCTGCGAGAGGGAGATACATATCTGAATTGAAACAAGGCCCCTGCTTGTGAAACCCTGCTGCACGTTACAGTGTCCCGTCTCTCCCCACAAATATTGTTCCCGGTCCCTTAGAGCAGCGTATCCAACGCTGAATGACGTCCAGCTGAGGATGCTTCTTAGGCCAAATACATAATTTCTCATTATGGCTGAATTATGCGTTTCCCAAGCTAGTGCCCCTCTGTCTTTATTAATGTCAGACTTCCCAAATGAGGACAAATCACTGGCCCACTGAAGCCACTCTGTTTGTTCTCTGGAGATTCAGAAAGATTCACTTTCCAGCATCTATACATTTGAAAACATAATAAATATCCATGGATCCTTATTAGGGTTTCCAGAAAATTAAACTGAATTGTACTGTCTTAATAATTCACTTTCCATAGGACAGGAGAGGAGCAAAAGACGAAAACCTGCTATTTTATATTAGATAGCACCAGTTTTCTTCATTATTTTCCCTATACACTATACATTGTTTATCAATAGCCATTTCATTGTAATATAATGTTAACGTTTTATAAAATTGGGTACTTGTAAAAATACACATTTCACCAACTATTATACTATATACAGTATTTGTTATCTGTGTATATTTAATTGTATATAATGAAGGAAATGACAGTAATTTCTACAAGTAATTTCAAATTATGTATGGAATGTAATATAATATAATGGAAATCCATTATAAACATATAGATGACAGTTAATCATCAATCTTTAAAGTGTTACATAAAGTATAGTGTCTTCCCTAAAGGTGGTGTACAGTAGCTAAACTAGAGGCAGTTCTGCTATGGATTTTCAGCCACAACCCTTGCAGTCTAGATAACAAATCGATAAATATGATCAGCTTGTTTGACCCCGGTTCTTTGCCAAGGGAATCAACTGTACTCTTTTCGTAAGCCCGGGGGATAAAGTCAATGTTTGTAGAAGACTAAAGCTCTCTTATAATTGTACTTGTGCTTTGATACGTCAGTATCTGCAATCTGGGGAATTATTGTTCACGTTGCAAGATAGGGTGATGTTTTTTGCTTGTTTTACTAAAAGAAAAAAATATATATAGCATATAAAGCTGGACATTTAAAATGTGATTTAGATATGAAATAAAGCAGTAAAGGTAAACTCTTCAAGTGAATCTACATTTGGTAAGCCATAATAATAATATTTTCAGACTCATAAGTTAAGTATTAATAATCAATGAATAAACAATCATATTCGTAGAGGTGAAGGAAGACAATTGACTTCAATATTACTTATGACAGTTAAAGTTGAATTATACAAACAGTCAAAAAGTGTTAACATATTTCATATTGCTACATTACCTTTGGTTTGACATAGCCCTCACAGTTGTGAATTGGATCAAATGTCTGTGATTAGATTTATTGGACATATCATGCAGTATAATTTAAATTAATTTACAGTGCTGATACCTTATAACTGTGGAAAATACTAGAGGAACTCGACCTGGACTATCACACAATTCATTGAACAATTTTGCCTTTCTTTCTCTTTTTCTTTCTTTGCTGCAATATCCTGAATCAGTGCGGGAGAGCACTTGCATGTGCGTACTCTTAAGCATGGGCAGCAAGCAGTGGCTTTTTCTGCCGGTTAAGGCAAAAACGCAATAAGGGACAACTTTGGTCAAGGCTTAAAATCAAGGCCGAAATTACCATATATATTGGGGGGGACACATCCCCCCCAATATTCAGATATGCTCAAAATGTCCCCCCCAATATATAGCCTAGCTGATATAAAAAATATAAATAAATTAATTTGGTCCCCCCCAATGTTGACTCCATGGTTACGGCCTTGCTTAAAATCATATTCGATATTCAATTAGATGAACAATTAAAAGATCATTTAACAGGAAATGTGTTTTGTTTTTAAAGTAAAAGAACAGATCTATAAAAAACTAACTAAATATTATTTTGGCACAAAATACCAAGAATGGCCTGAGGACCAGTTGCGGTTGTGATCTTTTTATAGGGCAAAGACAGGGATAAATCCTGGATAAATCCTCATTGCTTATTTTCCTGTTCCATCTTTCTAAAATAATTGTCACTTTGGGGAGGACATCTGCTCTCTATAATGATTGCGTGTAATAATTAATAGGATTATAAGAGTACTTAGTCTTTGCTAAAGGCCAAACTGCCACTTATTACCCCACACCTCGTCCAATGGATCGGATGTAAGTCGTTGATTCTTTGTGTTACGTTTAAAAATATATATATATTCCAAAACAGGTGCATATTTTTGGTTTGTGAGAATTATGTGAGTCTATATAACTAAAATATTGTACTAAACATAATCAGCAATGCTCATATAGGGGGCTCGGAATGAAGGGGTATGGGGGGTGAGAAACTGCACTAAGGAATGACCTCAACTCAGAGATACGAACCACAGAGTTATGCACTGACCAGTCAACCAAATGGGGTAGGAAACCCGGAGGTAGCACACACAATTATGCCTTATCAGGCTTCTCATTACTGCTGATGTAGCAATGAGAAGGCTCCCATTAAACATCTGTGTGGATGCTTTGCTATATATTCAGCAAATCTTTATTTTTGTCATAATCGCCCCCTTTCGGACTCCTTAAATCTGTTAAAACGTCACTGCGCTATGTGTTTGCACCGATCCGTACCCCGAAATGATCGACCTAGCCCCTGTTCCACTCACCCAGACCAGGCGCTAAAAAAGGGTGGAGACCAACACTGGCACAAATGCCTCTGCGTTGGTCTGCAGAGCTCCGAAATATAAATCTGCACTGTGACAGCTGCGTTTGCGCTCGCAAGGAGAAAATTAGAGGCCAAAGTGTTGGGTCCCTGTTTTATTGCTCGTATTTAAGACGTATCCCGTTTAGGTATTTTTAAAGGCCTATACATCTATAGCCCCGCAACAAATAATTTGTCCAAACCATTTCCAAAACTCAAAGATTTCCTAAACCAGTAAAGAAAAAGGCAAGAGTGAAGCCTTAACTGAGCATGTTAAAAGCGTGTGTTTGTTTTCCACAACAGCTGTGCCTTGTTAAAACTTTATTGGCCTTAAATTTCAGCAGTAATTAAGATAAAATAAGCGTTGACTCTGCTCACAGTGCTGAGGCATGAATGTTTTATGAATACGAATTAAACTAATGGGCACACCGTTGTTTTTCTTTCAATGAAATGCACAATAAAACGTTTTCACTTCATTTCATTATCATCGAGTATTGCATTCTTAAATAATGAAGACAAATAATATATTGTAAAACACATGTTATCTGTGATTGTGTGATATGTAGTAGATACATGTGTATATAAGTCAATGCATATAACATATTTATTCACACACACCAACATGGCACCAACACCTTCTTGCCGGAATAATGAAAAATACAACTGCAGATCTCTGTGGCAGAAAACCTGAGCCAAGCCTCCCTGATCGTCTTTGGTCTTGCTGGATTCAGACTGATATGGAACCTTGAGGTCATAGATATCCGCAACACAGTTGCACTCAGAGGCCAAAGGTATGCCTCAAAGAAAACAGGGAGCTTCTTACTGACTAATGACTGTGTTATGAATTGGGTTTCAGGTTTTCCAGATTTGATTTTTCCCTGGGCCACTGCACACAACCACCTCGTTAGGTGAGAGGGTTAACACCTGGGCTTAATTAACACCTGGGTGTAATTAAGCCCTGCCCAGTTGGGATAAATAGGGTCTGACTGCAGTAGCTCAAGTTAGCTCATTTCTTGTGTTGGTGTAGGAGAGGCAACAACTTCAAAGTGTATGAGGGGAAACATAACAACTGGTATGGTACTCCTGGAGGATTGTATATCCAATTAGAGAGTATTACCGATTACCACTATGTCACACCTATCACTATAAAATGGCATTTATTGTGTGAGCTCTGCGTTTTGCATTTAGCAATGACAAAACAAGACAACAAGAGAAAAAGAGAACGAAAAAGCAGGAAAATCTGAGACATTCTAGGTGAGAGAGGGAGATAAGTGGCTTTGATTGTCCCGTTCAAAAGAAGCAGCATCTCCTAGACCTAAAGCATTCTGATTTGGAGTTGTTTATGTGGTTCTACATTTTGCATTAAACTTCTTTGCAAAATGAAAACAAAAAACAAACAAATTGTTGCAGGTTTTACCTTTCCCTGTCATTGTTTGTTGAATTGCACTGTTGCTTAATCTGGTGCTGAGCATCTTGAGCAGGCAGGTGTGTGTCAGAATGGTTAATTAGTCACACATTACAGCGCTTTATGAAAAAAAAACTGTTGGCAATATTTAAATTGCTAACATCACACAGAGCGATAATGTGCTCAAACAGCAAAGCAAAAATCTAAAAAGAGGGCATGGAGCAAATCCTGCGTATCAAAAATGTTTGCTTTAATGGAGCAAATCAGCTCTTGCAGAGTGCTGGGGATATTGCAAACTGCAACAGAAAGCAAATGTGGTGCTAGAAGCTGCGTGATTCGTCCAAAGGCTTCCTCAGGCTGCACGCTTTTTTATGTTTTTTGCATCCCTAATTCGTTTCAGATTCTTATTTTGATTATCAGTGCATTTTAAATACAGTACAAACTTTTACTGATCTTTAAAATATGGATATGATCCCCGGCAGAGCAGATACTAATATATCAAAATAGTTTAGCTCTAAGTAATTAATTTATGATGTTATGATTTTTATAACAGAATATTTTATACAGAACCGTCGAACACAGAACATTGTTCATATTTAGGATAGCTTTGTATTGACCAGCATAATGATACCAGAACAACTCCTCCGAGATCCTCTCAATTCTGGATCTTCTGAGGCACACTAACCTGCCCAGTATTCAGTCGACACTGATTCAAAATCTGAAGACAGAAAACAAGGCAATACATGGTAGAAGTTAATATTGAGTAAGGAAATTAATTTGAATATATGACAATGCATGGGGTAAATTAGGTTAAATATTCCACCTGTGGCGCCACATATATGGTCACATAAAAGTTCCTAAAAGACTGTACAATATAAGTGTTTTCATTGCTGTAGCTCAAAAAAGTTATAGCAACTTCAAAAGGCCAAATGCCTAAGCAGTCTGGACACATTTTAAAGAGTAGCATCCAAAACACAAATAAGCTCAAACAAAGACCTCTCTCTGCTCAAACAGCAACGGTCTAGGAGGAACCGTTATTTCAGTTTTCCGAAAGATGGACGAAAATCCCATTTGGTGGAATTCATAAGGTGATATTATAAACATGTAAACCCTGACTTCACACAGGTGAATATTCAAAATAAATTCTACAAATCCAATATGGTGACCATATTATACATCCAGTCAGTCACAATATTTATACATTTGTAGATTTTTTTTTCCAAAGTGGTTTATTTATAGCAAAGTGGTATTAGATGTTTACATAACCAGCGATAATGATAATATAATCTGAAGATTTGCTGAGCTCTCACTTCTCTGCTCTGCTTTTGCCCAAGGGACCCCGGTCTGATCTTCATGGTCACACATCAAGGGCAGGAGTCGCTGCACTGCTCATATGCAAATCCACTGACACAGCCAGACAATTTTTATTGAGCCAAATCCTTTTTGAAACGTACTCATCGCGTTGTGTTGAATTGATATTTCAGTTTGGCTCACATCCTTTCTACCAACTCAGAATGTGACTGTCACCAGAATATTTCATGGGGGTCTCGATCCTTGACAAGACAAAAAAAAACCTGCCAGAGAATGCCTTTTTCCTGTGCAATGGAAAGAAATGGCACAAACTTTTCTTTTTTTCTCTTTTTCGGCTATGCTTTTTATCCTATTATTGTGCTAATAATAACTGGTCTCTTTCATATTTTGTTTGTTGTTATTGTTCCAACTACTACAATAATTAGATAACATCAGGGATTTATTTTTGTTTGATGGTGATGTTTTGTACATTTCTGGTACCATGTGTGCATATTTAAAAGAAATAACTTTCTGTTATCTGTGTGACGTGTGAATCAAACATTGTGGAAAATTGGCATGTTGATTTCCACTGCATAAAAAAGTACAAATTAAATGTTTCTATTTCTTGAATATATATTAACCTAGAACATACGATTTGAAACTGTACAAATTATTCAAAATAACCAAGTTTTTAATTCATGTTCATGTTCATTGGTTATACAGTAGCAGGTTTTTAGAGCAGTCCCAGTGTTATAGCACTATACAGTATAACTTTTATTTTATAAAACCCATTTTGAAATAGTCCTGCCATATAAGACTGGTTTCCACTTTTGAGCTTGGGTTGCCCAAAGGCTTTGCAACATTAAACTGAACATGTTGCCTCTTACAGCTGTTCACTCCACCAGCAGACTTACACAACCCTTGACTCACAAACATGTTTCATTTTAGGATTTCTTATGAAATACTCCTTCAGATCATCAAAATCCCTGTTCATATTTTTGACATTTTTGACAAGCGAACTTTTGTCAGCAAACTATAATTTGCACTCAATTTGCTTACTTAATTTAGCAATTCTCCCAAGGTAATATTCTTGAATATCGGTTTGTGATTTTGTCAGTTAGACAGCTTTTTTAATTGGACCTCCTATATCCAATGTCCCTCCATTCCAGTCTCACCCTGCCCTGCATGCTTATTTAGTTAGTTCTCAATAGCATCATATCCGCTCATACGTACATATATACGGGGTAACTGCTGCTGGATGAGTTAGAAGTCACCCCAGTGTGCGTATGCCCACTAACTCTACAAAGAGTGAAGTGGTATTATGAGTGTGAGGTTTAGTAGTTGTGGCACAAGTTGTGTTTTGGATTGCGTATTCCATCTGATAGATATTAGCCTCGGACTGTGTGACGCGAAAATGCGCTTAAAGGATTTTTGTTCGCCCTGAAATATGCAACTCTCTCAATATAACAGTGACCCTCCCATAAAGCCAGAAAAAAAGTTAGCATTTTATGCTGAGGTCATGCACTGGTATGGTAATGGCATGAGAAAGGGAGGACGGGTCTCCCTGAAAGCACAATGCGTCGCTGGGCATCCCATAAATGAGGCAGACACAAAGGGGATTACTTTACTCAGGGATCAAATTTCTTCTGTTTCTTTTAGACAGAAAAAAATAGTGTCCTGGGTCTATGTATCTATTCTAATTTTGGTGAGGGGGGTATCAAAGGCAGCCACGGTCGCCTGTGGACGGCGATGGAATGTGACAACGCTAATTATTGCGTGCAGAGCCATGCAAAACTTAATTCCACCAGATAAAAGATTCTTTCTCTGTTCATAGTTCTCTACTACAGTCACTGTGCAAATCACTCTCACTTTCAGCTAAAAGCAAAATAATGATATGGATATTTCATTGGCCACATTCACTTTCCCTCTTTAAGACAGGCGAAAGGTCCTCAAAGAACACAAAATATCAAAAGCAAGCCCAGGGCCTTCTAAGATTTTATAGTCTAAAATCCCAAGGAATAGTGTGTTTATTCAAGCAAGGCAGCTGTCATCAGCCTTTTTAGCATGAGAGAGAACTTTTAAAATATGAAAGTTGTGACTGGTAAAGAGCCAAAATAAACAAAACAACCCTCAGAATGTGCCTATTATCTCTCATTTAAGTATGAAACCTATTTAAAAATATATATTTGTTGACTGCCATGGCTTACAATAACTATCAGTGTTACTTCAAAAATTCAATTTTTGTGATTTGGTTTTTACACTACAAAGGCATACTGCAGCCATAGATGTGTAGTAATTTTATGCTTTTTTTAACAAAAACATAATGGTTCTATTCATGCGATTCAGTTCCTTCCCTGGTTTAATGTAAAGATTGCTATGAATAACAAACCTAATATCAATATAAAGGCTAATAACAAATCTTGAAGTTGAGCACATTTTCCCTTGATATTGTTTTATTAAAATGATGTTATTAAATCACCACTTAACATATGTGCATATACATCCAGTTTGTTTTAAATAATAGTTAAAAAGTAAGAAAAGATCATGAACATGCATTCCCATTAAGCCACACTACCTCCACTATTTTCAGAATTATTTGCAACCATTAATGTAGCATTTAAATATATTTTTTCTCTTAATGAATAAACCACTTGTTTTCTAGACCTGATGGAGCTGGTGACATAATCCAGTGCCAGCAGCTCTCTTGGGCTTGGAGGTCATGTAAGATAAAGGTAGCTGTCAAATTTAGATTTACATGTACATGGCTAACAAGCAATTATTTAGGATGGTAGGAATAGCTAGCTTGCAATTAAATGTCCCAGAATGAGCTACATTTTTGAAAATAAATGCAATTAGATTGCTAGCAAGCCTGCTAATTATTTGTATAGCTAGCTAAATCAGTGAAAATATATCCTATAGTTAGTAGCAAAGTGGAAGTAAACAAAGTAGGCAACTAATGGTATACTGCAACCCAATGTATTTTAGATATCTGACTGGGGGTTCCTTGGTGTGAATAAATCACAAATTCATATCTAATGAATGTCTAACGACATATTAAATGAAAAATATGATCACATTTGACTTTTTTCTGTGTTCATGTCCTCAGAATAATGCCTGGTAGTTATGTAAACTGAGTGCAACTTCATACTCAGTGTGTGGACTGCTCACTTGCTTTGTGCCTCATTTAGTTCAACATTGTCATGCATTATTTGGGGAATTAGTCTTATAAATAAATACATACCCTGGCACAAATGAAGTGGCTCTTGTTAGAATTAGTGTGTGGGAGTCATTTATTTACTCCAGGAAACCTTGGCTACATTCTGAGTATAAAACATTTGGTGTAAGACATAGACATCAATTTATTTTGCCCATATATTTTGAGTAGGTTGCTTCAGCTTTCCAGCATTTTGCGCTGAATTACAGTGTGTAGACTCACATTCAGGTGCTACTCTGGCAGCACAACTGAACAGCAGTCTAGTCATCACAGTAGCCCTGCCCAAACAAACCTCAGCACAAAAAGATGTATTGAATCTTCCTGAAATATAATTGCTTTGTAATTTGAGGATTTCTGTCGTTTTTTCAGGCAGTGGAAGTGCACACAGCATATCTTCCTTCCAATATCCTCGCCCATTTCATCTATTCCAGCCACAGCATTGACCAAAAGAGGAACAGGTCCCACTGTATCTTGTTAGCTGCTGTTTTTCTGAAGAGCTCACAGTATGTATCTTTAGCAGCAGGCAGAAACCTCTCTTCCCAAAGGAAAGGAAAGGCAACAATGAAAAATGCTGCAATTCAATACAAATGAGTCTGAATTTGCTGTTTCTTTCAAGCTGCGTGCTTTCAGGCACGCTTCTGTCTGCCTGGTAAATTTGCCACTGAGTATGTAACCTCTCAAGGCCTCAAAACAAATGTGAGGCTCTTAACGATTCATTCCATAAGCGAACATTCATGAATTATGAATGATATCTAATGATGATAATAATGACAGCTAATCCAGATAATGTAATCCAGACCCGATCCTGCATAATGAAGTAATTATTAGGTAGGTTAGTTCATAATAAAACAACAAGTAACTTATTTCAGTGACTACAATGACATTGTGCATTGCTGTTCGTTTAAAACATGCATGCCTTTTATGAATACATTTTATGATGTTTTTAACATGTTTTAAATGAGCAGCAATGCATGCTGTCCCTTTCCAGGCTTCAGCTCTGTGCTCTTAGACCAGTTATTGTATTTCACTCTTGTGGAGGACATCTCAACCCAACACTCTTTAGCGTGATTATGTTTTTGAGTGTCGGCCATTAAGGATGTGGTTCAATTTATGTTTTACGCTCGTATCCCTGTGTCCATTTTCAGTATTGCTCAGTTCAATTGTCAATGCCATTCTTCTGTTATGCAGTAATAATGAAGTTTCGATTTGGATAAATTGCACGCACAGGCACACACACTACAAAGCACTACATGGCCAGCTGCCTCACCCTCTTGATCTTCTGAACTCTTGCACTCATGCATATATTGATCTTTTTAATGACGGTCATTAATCAAATCATCGCTAAACCACTTAACTCTGGACACCAGGACAGAGAGTAGGAAGGAAATCAATGGCTCTTGCATACTGCAGAAGCAATGGATAACAGTGATAACCCTAATCAAGTCTCGTGAGTACAGGGCTCATATTGGTGCATTATCATTTGCATCCATTGGTCATCTTGCAACTCACTTACATTCCTCAAGCTCTGTGTAGTGTTCAAGGTGTCAGGCTTCATTCAAACTGGGGATTATGTTTCATACTAATTGTGGTCACACTGGTAACACTGTTTGGCACAAATACATACTGTATAGATGGCCTGTGATTAATTTGGAAGTTATTAATGTCATATCATTGTATCTGATCTACCTGTTCAAAAGTGCACATTTTCTTATGCTAACATTGTTACTACACTAATTATGACATTTTGTATCCAGATGACAGATTTTCACCAATCAGTGTCTACTCGCTCACCAGCGAATCATTCACTTCATTAAATGATGTGTTCCAATGTTCATTTGCACTCATGCCATGCCCTATCAGTACTCTTTTGAGAAGGACTTTGCCAAAACAAAGATGTCTCCATACTTTTATGAAATAAGAAGACATTTGAATATTACTTTCTCAACGTGTGAAACGATATTGTTTGTGTGTTCCCCGTTTCCTCTTCTTAGGTTCACACTCATTCCAGATGACATCAAACACTAATTGCTTCTCTTAACTGTTCCCCCTTGGTCTTTGTGAACAGACCTTTAACTTTTCACAGGTCATGTTTCAACAGAATCTTCCTAGTCCAAAATAACATGGTATGCATAGCCTTATAATGACATCTTTCCTGACATCTTGAAACAATAATTTCCATTTAATTAATGAAAACAGTGATAAAACTGTAAGCAGTAGGTTACCTGCCATGACAATACTGTGGGCCCTATTTTAAGGATACAAATATCGGTTGGTAGACAGGTGCAAGCACTAATGCAGATTTGAAAAAGAGTGTGTCTGTGTCAATGTTGGTAGTGCTCAGAGTCAGCTGAATGTGTGGAAAAGGTGTGTACTGGCTAATCAGGATGATTTCCACGATCCATTTAAATGAATGCTTGAGTCACAATTGTTATTTGCTACATTTCTGAACATATCTGTTTGGTTTAGTGTATTGACATATAATTGAGTCATTCATATTTAATGGTTTATCACCTGGCTTAATTGTTTGAACAACCTTTGTGCTGGTCAAAATGTATTTCCAAAACCTTAACCCCACCCCACACCCAAATACACTCCTGTGTGTCTTTCTAAGCCTCTTGGCCCAATATACAGTTTCTCACTTCATCTAGTGATGTCCCTATAACCAGTTACAATTATCAGCCTATTATCTTGCTCTTACAGTTGTCTGCAGGTAAAACTCCAATTCATCAGCAGACACTGTGCAGTTTACAGTTGTGCTTCAGGAAGGAAACCTTGATCATAATCAATATTTTGGATTTAAGAAAGAGTTCCATTACACATGAAAAACAAAAACTTTAACAAGAAATCACAGCTAGCCTTGACATTGGCAACGGTCTCTTCTGTTTACTAAATTGCTAGGGGAATTCCAAATGAACTGTGTGGGTAAAGCGCAACTCCAAATAGAAAAACCATGGAGCCTTAGTCATGCGGTGCTGCACATTAATCATTTTTGTACTCCTGCACCAAGAATTCTGGGTTAGATTTCACCCTACCAGATGGAGTGTAAACACACAAAGTACTCCTCATTCTGATTGTCTAAGTTTATCGACATACATTTGCGAATACATTTCAATATTACTACCACTTCCCATTATCAATCAGACGGTCCAATAATTATAATTATAATTAATATAGCCTGACCTTAAACCACTTATTTTAACAATGTTGTGAATAGAGCAGTACTGTATTACAATGTTTAATATTAGTATTAACACAATATTATATTACATTATATTAATCAATAAGAGTATGTGTGTGAATTACAAATGAAAAAACAGCATTGAGTTATTAATAGTGTAAGTAACAAGATGATGGCTAAAATGTAATTACACTTACAAGGAATAGCTAATAACAAGTAATAGTGTCAAAAGTTGATAGGTTACAATACGATGAAAAGACATCATTTAAGATGATCCAAAAGATAGGTAACAATTTGGTGGTCTAGATACATTGTCAATTCATGAATATTCAAAACCTTCTTACTTTCAAGTACATAAGTTATTAATAGGTCAACAAAGGATTAAAATCTATAAATTTGCAGATAATACAGTATGCACATAAATTAAGTAGTTATATGTCTAATAGTATGTAATTATGTAAGTGATGTAAAAATGTATTAGATGTATATGTCCTTGATTTTAACACATCTTCATAAATAGTAAATTCACAATGCAATAGATCTACACATAATAGCCAGCGGAAAGATTCATCGAAATGCTTTCAGATCAAATGTATTATTTAAACAATTTTTGTGTTAAATTATTCAGAGAGACAATCCCAAATGCTTTTCTTTACAAAAGATTTAAACTCTCCCTGAGACATAGACCTTTTCAAAGAAAACATATTTAAGTGAGGAGATTGGGCCCTAAGCTCCAACTAAATTGGTAACCACAGAATAAGTCAAGATTGTTTTAGTTTTTTTAGATTGTTATATTGTTCAAAAAATTAAAAAAATATCCATAAAACCAGGTTTAAAGGGGTCAAGCTTATATACACCTTGCAAAAAGCTGTTCCTATGAACATGAAAATGAGTGAATTTTCATGCATCTTGTTTTGGGTCTCCATAGATTCTTTCCAATGTGGTCACCATATTGTAATATATTGTAATAAAGTGCATATTTTAAACATGATTCTTCTCACAAACCATTTGTAGGAATTGCACAAAATGTGGTACAGCTACAGCCAGTTTGTGCATTCAAAGTCTCTACAAGTCTCAATAAATTCAGAATGTGTGAAAAGCCATTTGGCTGTGAAGAATGGTCATGAATTGACAGTTTAAATATGCAGTCAACTTTGGGCATTCCACATTCATGTGTCCTGTTTGACTTATTTTCTGTAGTTGAAGTACATTTTATGTAGGTCTTCACATCCTGACAAAGGCATGTCTGTTGGTGAAAGTTTAGTTTGATCTAAAGGATTGGTTACCTTTTCTGACTTCCTTCCTTTTCTTCCTTTTTCTTTATTATTCTTAGCTGAACCATGCACAATATGCCAGTACATTCTATTCTGAATGAACAATTCACAGGACATCATGAAACATCCAAACCTGAGGGTTAAATTGCATTCAATTAATTAATTGAATTGTAAAAATTGTGCAGTTAGATTGTTTACAATAAATTTGACATACTGTACTATTAACAAGTCTATTCATCTATGGTGAAGTGTAACTAATATGTATTTATCATATCTACATTATATTACAGACTAAAAGAATGTTACAATGTTTTTTTTAATTGCACAAGTTGTTGGAGAAACCAGTCTTACCCTAAACCACAGTCCCTCCCCATAACATTTAGTGTATATTTAAATACAGCCTCCAAATCTATCCCATTAGCTAATAACCACATTGTGTACTCACATACTAGTTATCCTGTATAAGTTACAAAATATGTTGGAAGAAGTCAAAAGGTTTGGTTTGCGGGCCAGTCATCTGCCAGGATCCACTAAAACCTTTCCAGTGAATAGAGATATTCGACTGGCAGCATTCGCCATGTGATCTGCAACCAATATGGTAAAGAGAATAATGCAGTGTGCATTGTGGAGAAGAGAAGTCGGCAGGGAATGCCAAACTTCAGTGTAAAAAGCAAAGCAGCTACGGCTTAGTGCAACTTGCATTATCAAACCTCGTTAAGTCAATAATTTAATCATAACATTATATCACAGCACAGTGATGAGTATTATGAAGAATAGTTTACCGGCTCTGAATCATAATTCTAAACTACTATTTGTTTTTTTTCAAGACGAAGCCTTTTTCTGAGGTTTTGCAGTGGTTCAGCATCTAGGGATGCACAGACCTCCACCATCCCCTGCATGTAAAGTACACCCATAAAAGAGGAATCTGCTGCAGTTTCTTATATTTGTCTTCTCTCTCTGAACATATCATGAACCCCAGTATTTTCATATTGTAAACGGAAATGCTATCTTGGGGTTTTCGTAGTATGGGGTATTGACCACAGGGTTCAAAAGTAAATGCCAATTATTATATTCTTATATACATAGAGTAAATAATCTGGAAGCATATAAGAACATAAGAATACATAATGACGAGAATGGGCCGTTCAGCCCATCTAGGCTTGTCATGTTCTAATCTAAAGAGTATCTATATAGTTGCATGATAAATAATTCCAATACTTAAATATTAATGTTTTGTTCACCTATGCCAAGTGTGGCTGTAAAATACTCATTCACTCTTTCTGATCAAATGGTCGTTTATTCAGAATGAAAGGAAATTAATCTAGAAACACCAGTGAACTGGAGTTGACTGATGATTGGGTGTGACTTCAGTGACTTCAGTGAGCTTCAATGCTTTGTTAGGGTGATCCAACAAATATGCCATCCAATTAAAGATAATAAATTGCAATCTCACCAAACACACAATCAGGGTGGCAGCGATTCAAAAATTAAGCCGTTGAAATGTTTCATTGCACAAAGCACCTGCCATAGGAGTCCAGTTGACTACAGACAAGCCTGCTCTATGCTCCTGTAAATCACAATTCATGTATTGGATACAAGTAAGGGAGGACAGGGTGAAATTGTTTTGTGCTTATGAAGTGAATCCTGGTTCTTGAAGGCTGTCATGCTTTTAGCATTCAAAACTAGACTAGAACTTCAGTATGGGCCATTTGCGAAGGTTATTAAAGCTGACATTGAAGTTGAAGCAGATTCTGTCAGCTTTGTGATTCAGATATTAAAAACAAGAAGAGTGCCAAGAGTTGTTGTTTGCAATGCTGTTAGTAACCGTTCACATTTCGTCTCAACTCTTGGCTATTTGTCTTATAATACTGGAAATGTCTGGATGATTGACATAGTTAATTACAGGACTTGCCCTTATCAATTTCTATATGATTGCACACACATTTCTGACAATTACTTATTGTTATCTGAACAGATACACGTGTAAAAATAAGCATCTAGCAATGCTGACAATATTACATTAAGTACACTGAATTAATGCGCTGAATTGATGTATAACATGGCACAGGGATATTACTTATAGTGGATACTGGGATCTCTTATAGTGTCCGCATAGTGTATTCCGCTGGCAAGTTGTCTCTGTGCTCCATCTCATGGCCTGGCTAGCCCTAATTCCATGCAGTTCAGGAGTCTGTGTGGGCTGCAGCCTTTTGAAGTTAAGCCTCCATACATAAACAGCTACAGTGGGCTTTATTCACGATGTGTGTACCCTACCAAAGGCAGGTTCAGAGCTTCTCAGAACACAACCATCCACTTTTAATTCTACTCAGTAACCCCGTGTTATTCAGTAATAAAACCAGCTCATCCAAAAGAACCTGCCCTCTGTTTTGTTTCGTTTCATCTACCCATAGCTCTTAGCATGGGATATAGCAGGCTGCAAGTCATCATTTCTTCCAGATCTCGGTTTGCATTCATTTTCAATGTTAAGTTAATACTCCCTTGAACCTGGGCGAATGTTTCTCATCGCTTCTGTTGAGCCGACTGAAGATAAGAAGGGCACTCTGTGAGACATTCTGATACCTATGGACAAATACTGCAAATTTAATTTCCATGGCAGACGAATAGTTTAAATCTAACCACAATAGAATAAAGTGAAGAAGCTCAAGGACATTTTCAAAATCTATTTAATAACAAAAGTGAGACACTGAGTCGGATAATCCCATTCGCTGTAACCTCTGTGGCACTTCAGCCATTTTTACACCTCCAGGTTGTTCATTCCTGCGTCTAAATAATAAAACTAAAGAAAACAAAAAACATAATCAGTTTTGTACCATTGTAGAATATATTAGAAACTATCCTGGGAAAAAATCTTTATTTTTGCCTAGTGAAAATATTCTGACTGTCAGCTCACCATGAACAATGTGGTTACATGAAATTCAACCACTGCATTGCCTTTTATCTTAACTGCAAGTAAAAAGGTCACATGACTTGGTGGTCATGTTTGAGTATAAGCAAATGTTGACAATGACAAGCCAATAGCAATGACTGCTCATTCCCAAAATAAAACTGCAATCCTTGCACAATCAGCAAAAATCAAGTCCTCTGGCCAGTTGCATGAGCCAGACTTAAAAAGGTGGACATTTGTATGATATCAAATGTGATTTGATTTCACACCATTAGTTGATGACATTTTTCCTTAGTTGAATTAAGTGGTAACTAATGAACTTTCCTCTCTATCATTTTATATCCCGTTGTTCTGTTGTAGTAAATGTTATTATTATTATTATTATTATTATTATTATTATTATTATTATTATTGCAATTGGGATTATTCTTATTCTGCAATTGGGAATTATTATAATTCTGAAATAAAGCAGAATAAAATGTTTTGAAAAATTCAAATGTTGTTGTCATTTCAGTGTTGCTTAATCTTAATTACCATTGAATGGTTGAATTCCAAACACTCACTGGCATTCAATATGCTATCACACAGATTTCATTGCTCAGAAAAACTGTATGTTTTTTTACTGAAATTTGAAACTGTGACAAAAAAAGGTTGTTTTTTTCAGTTAGTCTGCACATAATGGTGAGTGAATGCTTAGCTCATAGATGCAAGCTCAAACTTTCTGCTTACAATGCAAACAGTAGCTGTTTTTTTTTTTGTCACATTGCGTTCTGTATCTACCATAAAACCAAAAACAACATCTAAATTCCCCTTAAGAGGTTTGTGCTCCATACTGTTGTACTGTTGCTCAAATGGACTGCTGACAACCATAACACATGTTTATGATTTTAAATTGACTTGTTTTTTGGAAGATTCTTTGTTGCTTATATTGCTCTATGGTGTGTAAGAATGTGTAAGAAAGAACAGATTAACCCATCTTTCAAAAATTGTTTGTTCACCTAATGCATTTGTTGATGTATCAGTTTTTTTAAATTTTATTTTAAGTATTAACAAAACAATTGTAGAAATATTACAAATACAAATATGACTGGTGTGGGTCACCCTCCCCCTCCCACCCTCGCACATTGCCTCCTTTACCCCCCAAACATCCATTTCCCCACCCTCCCTTGTTTTTTAAAATTATTATTATTTCTGATTATGTTTTTCTAGTTTTGGTTTATTAGTGTTTAGGTCTTCCACTTCCACTTCTATGGTCAGTGTTATTTAAGTGCTATAGGATAATAGTACTTTTTAAAAAACAATTTAAACTGGTTTTCTGTCCATCGTTTTTGACAATGTGTGTATAGTAGTGTTGGGTACCATGGTAACTTTGTCAGTTAAACTTTCAGCTTGCCTTGAAGAACGGAAAAGCCAAACTTATGTCAAGTTATCCTGAAAAGTTTTCCGGTTAAATTAGTTAGCCAGCTATGAGGAACCGTGCCCTGGTCTCCCTAAGAATGTTTTGCAGACTTCATCTTCCAGCAATATAGTCAACAGGATTGAAAGCCCCATAGTGCCTTTCCAAGTTTTGTGTCTGATAATTGGTTTTGGGTTTTCATCCACCCACACCGCCTCTTAAATGAAAATGCCACTGTTATGTGCAAATTTTGTGGCATAATACATGCGCACAAATGAACAGACGGGGCAGACATGTGAGAAGCCTATCACACAAGACTGCTTTGTGGATGTTCTGTATTTTACCTCACTCTGAGGCAAATCGTTCAATAAACTACTATTTGAAATGCAATCAGTATTCAACTCAGCAGTTCAAATCTGCATTTTCACTTCTAAGGAGTGGTTCAGTACACATGAATGAGAAAGTACCTGTCACTAAAACCATCAAATTGTGTAAGGTGTGTTTTTTTCTTCTTCAATCAATACAACAATGTAGGAATGTAAGCGCACTGGTTTTTATTATTTTAAATATTAAACTTTCACTACAATATAATGGAGTACATAATTAGATGCCGTATCACGTAGCAGTACCTTGAGCGATTGAGGAGGTTGGAAAGACACAGATCGAACAGGAGAGGTGGGACCTTTTGGCTTCAGAGCATCTAGTGCAGGGGTATTTAAATCCAGACCTCGAGGTCTGCAGTGTCTGCAGGTATTTGCTCCAACCACATACTACCCCACCTGATTTTGAATAATGACTTCCTCTTTGGTCCAGGAAGCGAGCTAATTAGTGAAATCAGGTGGTGTAGGCCTGGATTTGAATCAATGAAATGTAGTTAATACAGTTAATAAACATGTTTTAGTAGCTATATGAAGCTTAGATGTAAATACCCAACTAAACTACACTAACATGCTTTGTACATCTTCCTGTTCCTCCTTATGGACATGTGTATCAGTTTCCTACTGAGAAATGCGCATAATTGGAAAAGTGATCGACTCAATTTAAGTGATATGTACTCCATTTTATTGTAGTGAAAGCAAGCAACTTCGCAAACCATGCCACTTGCTCGTCTTCAGGCATGACGAAATTACAGTCAACAGGATTGAACGGCCCATAGTGTGACAGCCTCTCCACACTGCTGTACATGGTCTCCTGTTGAAGTTCCACTGGCAGATGTGCTGAAATCCCCACTGCGACATCCCTTTCTCCTTGTACCTCTAATTGTCAGTGTGCATGCTGCTTCACTTTCACTGTTGCTGTCGCAGTCATCATTCTCACTGCCTTCAGAAGGTTGTTCAGTCCCAACATATTCCTCATCGGATGAGAAGTGTCCAGTGTCAGCTATGACCAGCGATTCACCTCCATTTTTCATTTATTCTTTGTTTAGTACACTTTCTACTTCCTATTGAGGTCCAGATATATAGGGATATAGAATTTCCAGATATATATGAGACAACAATTTTTGTTTGACCATTAGAATTATATATTTATAATGCGAGAGCACATGAAATATCAGCACAATAAATCCACATAATGAAAGAACATGTCATATACACCCCATTAGCAAACAGATTATTGAAAAATAGGAGAATCAATTGCTGTGACACAAGCAGCTGTAATTATTTTAGCATGAAAGGAGACCATTACCTCAAATAATCATCTGTTAAATGTATGCTAAATATGTATTACAAATGTACCAAATGTATATACAATATGATAATTCTCTTAAATTTCCAGATCCAATTACTGATTTCTTGAGTTGCTCAAATCATTTGTGAAATGCATATTTGTAAACTTCAGTTTGTATATTATGTATAGGGTGTTTTTCAAAAATGAATTTCGGAATTCAAATTTGCAGAACCCACCATTTTGTGGCATTTAATGGAAAAGTAACTAATGCAAATTTTTGTGAGAATTTTATAATATTTAGAATTTGCTAGAATTTAGAACAAGCATGTGGTAACGTTTGCCTTGTACGTATAGAAGATTCCGTCCTCATTCCTGGATGTGGACCCTGCTGACTGGGAGCAGGATGAATCATTCTGCAAGGCACAACAGCAGGTTTCATCACTCAGTGTTATCAATGATAATGCAGAACGAGGGCTGTCGCTTATTCAGTCCTGCACTACAAAAGCCAGGACCTTCAGGTAGTTGAGGCGCAAAGAAAGGCATTCTCAAAGGCCTCAAAAGCTGCTCTGCAGAAGTAATCCATGTTTTTGTGCACTGTACTGATTCTGCACATTCTGTAAATGATGAAAGGGATTTCGTTATGGTGTATAATGTTGACATAGTGTAAAACTCTGGTGGCTTTGAACAACTCCTAAAACGCAATGAACTCAGAATGAGTTCTGCATTGCCATCTTGTTTGATTAAAATGATTATATTAGAAATATATATATAGATATATATATATATATAGTGCACATGCCCAATGTTGTAGCTGAGTAGTAGATTGAAGCTTTTCATAAACAATTATATTATGTAACAATTACAATCTGTTTATTCTTAAATTGCTAATTATTGCTAAATGCATTACAATCGGTTTTGAAAATTGAGACATCAATGTTGGTATTTATATATAAAAATATATATGTAGATAGATATTAAAGTAATTCATGCATTTGACAACATCTGCATCTATCTGAATGTTTAATTGCATATGCAATTTACATTTGAAAATGCATATTTTGCTAAATGACCATACTTACAATTGTATTAAAGCACTATATATGTCTTTCCTTGCTGTCCTCCACTTCTCCTTTTCTCAGAATGCACTCAGAAAGATCTCTTTTATGGAAATAGACAAGGGAGGGGGGGAATCCTGGAGAAGTGCCAGCTTAAACGACTAGCGAAAGCTCACATCTGTTTCTTCCCATGAGAGGACAGTGCCAGCAAGATGTAATAAAGCCATTCCTGAAGAGTCTAGTTTAAAAAAGACGTGTATTAAACATCTTCCTTGCTCTTCCTGTCCATCTACCCAAAGATAACCAGAATTCAAGAATGAAGTTGTTTTTTAACCATCAGAAGTCAATTGTGAGCTCTTTCTTTTGTAGGAAGACTACTTCTAGGTAAAAAGCATTTTGCTTCATTTATTTACTGCAAACTGAGATTGGCATGACTGTGCATGCGCTGAAGCATGTCTTTGAAAATTCTGGACAGTGGATACCGTACCATAGATAATAGAGTACTGGTAGTGAAAGTTGTTTAGCAGGAAATTGCTCACCACAGTCATATAGCTTCAAAACACAACAGTCAGGCTTACAAAATCTAATAGCAATTACTCAAGCAACTATTTGTTTCAAACTTGGTAAATGGCTTTTAAAGCTCTATTATTTTAATGAACGTATTCATTTTAGCTTTGAACCAAGCTGTCAATAGCCATCCTATAAATGATAAATGCCTTCTATACTCCTCCTATAAACTCTTCAAGCAACAAATGAGAAGGAATGGAAGTCTTATTGCAGTCTTATGTCAGGTTTTCATCCATAAAAGCTCTGTATAAGGAAATACTGAATAATATAAACTGAAGGGCAGTTTTTGACCTACGAAGCTATTCTGGACTATGGCAACTCCTCTCGAAGTCATAATTGAAGTCATATCCATGATCATTTCCTACAATGATGCCTCATTTGTGGCCCTCACTCCCATACTTAATTGTGCATCTATTGTACTACTCCCTTCCTAAAAGCACTTACGAATGATTACATTTCTAGTCGCATCCCGAGTGCTTTTCTTACGAGCTCTGATAATTCACATAATTCCTCACAAAGTCATCTTAACACAAAGGCTCTTCAAACAGATATTGACTTTACCGATTCCAGCAGTTTGTTTAAACTACAGTCTTTTAAAAAAAAAAGCGTGCCGGTGTGTTTTATGAGAAACCCAGAGATGTTTGGTTGGAAGTAGCTACCGTAGTATTGATAAATAAGCCAGTGTGTGCCAAGAACATCCGACTAAAGCAGACTTATTGTCAGAAAATCAATTTCTAATCTAATCCTTGTGCCTAAGTCTCCGTTCATGTAACGACACCAAACACACGCACGCACGCACACACACACACATTTATTCATATCACATGGTTTGGTTTAATACTCGATTTCTGTTTGGCTGACAGCCATGCTTTATGTTTGTGTATGTACACAGCAAAGTACCTCATCACAGTTTTAAATCATGTAAACAAAAGGCAAAATGATTAAGTTTTGTCTTTCATTAAAAAAACATAACATTGGCTTAGGAACAAGGGAGATCTCAAAATGCAATACGATGTTTCCTTAAATGTATTCTGGGGTTTTGGATGCAGAAATTTTGTTTTAAATTTATATTATACACTACGTACTCAAGTTTGGTGAGAACAGTAGCAAAAACAGCACCTGTGCAGTAGTATAATAATTAGATGCCGTATTGCGCAGCAATATCTCGAGCCATTTAGGAGGTTGGAAAGACACAGAACAAATCGGATCTGACAGGATTTTGGCTGCAGAGCAACTAGTGCATCAATTAAATGTAGTTAATACAGTTAATAAACACATCTTAGTATTTGAAGCGTAGATGTAAATACACAAACTAAACTATACTAACATGCTTTGTACATCTTCCTGTTCCTCTTTATGGACATGTGTATCAGTTTCCTACTTCCTAAGAAAATAATTCCATAATTGGAAAAGTGATCAACTCCATTTAAGTGATATGTACTCCATTTTATTTTATTGAAAGCAAGTCTCATAACTTCACAATCCATGCCACTCTCTCTTCTTCAGACATGACAACATTGCCAGTTTGCTATGGCATTAACGCACCCGTATTAAAGGGAAAAAAAGCTGATGACCTGATTAGTCATAATGAAACCAAACCCTCACCACACCCACAGGTAATTTGTGCTTCTTAAACCAACCTCTTTTACAACTGCGCTCCAGGTGCAATACCGTCTCTTGTCATGAAAAAAATGGAATGGAGCTAGAATGGAATGGAGCCAGCCTAAGCAGATCGAGCCCCTCAGCAATAAATGCCCCAGCTGACTGGATGAGTGTTCTCTTTCTGTTCTGCGCAGTGCATGGGGTAGTTACATAGTAGAAATGTAGAAAAGTAGAAAAAGGAACACATTCATATCACATAGAAATACGTCAGCACTATAAAATGCGACAGGTAACAGCTTTGTCAACATTGTCATTTCTTCCACATCTTCCATGTCTTTAAAATATATTTTTTAATGCCAAATTTGGAATGCCCAATCGTACTCTTAAGCTGTGCAAACTCGCTGCAAACTCTGCTGTCAGTTCCAGAGAGTATAGAAAAGCATGTGCTCTCACACCGCAGTTTGCAAGCAAAACTCACACAGACGTGAGCTGGAAGAAAACACTTAAATGTGCAGCTTTATACCGGCAGCCTGTGGGCAACTGACTGACAAGCGGGAGTCGCTGGTGTGCGACGAGAAAAGGACATCCCTCCCTACCTCCCTCCCTGGGCTACGCTATTGCCAATTATGTGTTGTCCCATGGGGGGGCTGGCCACAGTCGGCACTGACACAGTCTGTATTCGATACCAGCAGCCCTTTAAAAGGACTATTTTATCCAAAGCATCAACATTTTGCTTGCCTCTTTTCCACACTTCCAGGAAATACAGTCTCCAAGAAATATGACAATTTAAAGCTATCTATTTGACAGACAAATGATGTGGGGTTAACATAAATACATACAATTACTGAGCTGTTCCAAAACAAAATCATAAATAATATTTTAAAAATCCAGATCCAAGCAATCCAACCTCAATTTGGTCTTATCATATTACATTTTGTCATCATTTACACATTTCTCTGTAATTAAAGGCACTCACCACAAGTTCTGTAGCTGAAGAGGTTACAGAAGGGTCAAGGCAGGCTATGTCATTAGCTGACTATGACCTCTGTGGTGGGACACAATTGACTTTGTGCCATTAGAAGTAGGATGGGTTTAAGTTGACCAGGGTTCTTCCTGTTACCACTATATGAGCTCCTCGCAATGTTACTCCAGATTTTCACTAGCTACCAGTTATTTTCATTGAGAGATACATTTCTCATCCAACTGGCCTAGCTCTCCTGTAGAAGTGCATGGCCTGTAGTGTGGAGAGTAGTCACTGGTCATTGGTGACTGCATTGTACATGTTTCAGTGCTCCTTGAACAGGTGCGAGTAGCTGAAGAGAAATTGGCAAATCCAAAAACCGGGGTGTAAAAGGGGAAACGGACAATGTACTCAATTCTTATTTCAAACTGAAATAAATTAAATGATGTTTAATGCAAAATAGACACCTTTCAATTGCTTTTCAATGTCAGGGACAAGCCACAGTTGGGATATATTTGAATGGTAACACATTCTCAGTAGCATGTCTCTGTGGCTGCCGAGCATCAGCAAGACAGATCATTCTCTCAAAGACCCTGGTGCGTGTCCTGTCCCTGTTGGGTATTGACCTCTCCAGCACCCTCTCTGACAAGCAAAGCAGAAGAGCCTCCGCAAAATGCGTTCAGCTCCCTGTAACGTGGTACTGCTAAGACCCCTCGACATCGCTCCCTGCCATCTGAGACCTTTTAAAGCTGCACTTCCTGCTTTAAATACTTTCCTCTGGGGAGGTCTATAGCATGGCTCCATAATGGAATTCTCTTGTTCTTCTCTGCTAAATACATATGGGAAGAGAAAACAAGACTTAGTGATAGAAGTTCACAATGACGTAACAGGGTAAATCTGTTAAGGTTCTCTCATAATTTACCCAAGGCTTTATTGTATAAAGCCCAGCTGCGACTGTAACATGAACCAACGTAACCGTCAGTGATAATAAAGGTGTTGTCTTGTTTCTTACAGTTTATTGATCAACTGTCTGTCTTCAATCTGACTTGAGCGCGATTCAAAGTTTGGGATCAAAGTTTGCATTCATTTAGTCTGGTTTTGTCAAATACCTAAATATGAAAACCACATGGCGCAACTATGAGGATTCTTTGTTCTTGTTTTACCTGAGGGTGGAACAAAATTGCAATCATTAGCACGTTGCATTACTTCACACTGCTGGTAAGTCATTCACACAAATATATAGGGATTATCAAGACTGTTAGCTGCAAGTATATTAAAAACAGCAGGCGGCCAGTCATAACTGTGTCAGATCTACATCTGTTGTTAAATTCTGGGTTTTAATAAAGTTTGCCAGTGTGAATAAGAATAATAAGGGAGTCGCTGAAGGGCTCATCCTGCTAATACGCTGGGTTTCGGTGTAATGGCACAGCCTACAGTCCGGTATCAAATGGCAGTCATGCCAATGGCAACTGTAGCCGACGGCCCTGCAGGGCAGTATACAGTTGGACACAACGTCTCCCAGGGAGGGAAGTTTCTTTTGAACCGGTTTTCCCTGTCTCATCGCGCAACAGCAATGCCTCTGGTTGGATGGGCACCAACAGTCTGTGTGCCAAAATGTGCACTCCTCCGACACAACAACTGCACAGCTCAGCTGGCACACTGAAGTGGCTGGCAGACTGCATTTCAGAGGAGATGCATTCGTAACTCTGCTAAAAATAGGGGAATCACTTATATTAACTTTAATATGTTGAAGGTGAGAGAACTGAATGAATGTATACTTTAGAATTTGAAAATGTTCCTTTGAGATTAAATACAAATGAAAGAACTATGCAATATGTTTATTTCCTTGAAAAAGGGTCACGCTATGTTAAAGGGAACATCATAGGGCCTTCATAAGGCTGTCATAAATCATACATAACACATTTATTCCATTGTAAAGTAACTGGGTCATGGCATTACAGTAAGTAATACAGCATGACAGTCATATTTTAATTGATTCATATTTGACTACACAAGCTAGCTTTTGAAGGGAGAGTTGTGCATTTAGATGTTGTAAAATGATGATGTCCCTGTACCTACAGGGCAATAATACTTACTGTAACAAAAAGCCAACACACATAGAACGTTTTAGGTTAGATAACATTTTAATCATTGGCAGCCTACACCAATGATCCATTGATTTGTAAGCATATTCTGTCTGAAATTAAAACACACACAGAACAGTAGCATTTAGCACAGTGGTGTGTCCTGGAAAACGTGAGCATAACTTGTAAGTGTTTTTTCACTTTAACCCATACTAACTATTTTTATTGGATAATTTGATTAAATTTACTTTTAGCTACTAATGAAAATAATATCAAAATGTTAAATTATGTCACAGGATTGAATGCCATTACCATTTAATAATCACATTGGCATTTGACGCTAGTAGAAAATTTAAACACATTATGATATCATATCCTCCACAAGTTAGCAACTACTTTTGAAACACACATACACAAACATACTTTGCTATGACTTCTGGCATAAAGGATGTAATGACTTCATATAATTGAAACTGACTTTCATATACAAAATACATAGAAGGCCACTGCCAATATATAAGATATGTCGAAGCTAAACTCAACACACAATAATTTTATAATTATTATTTTTTCCCCCAATGTCTACAACTCCAGTGCTGGCCCCATGCAATAACACCAAGCAAAATGACAGTAAAGAAAGCAACTAAGCTATTGCCTTCTCATTCTTGGCCAATGCATCACACCGGCACTTAGGAAGATCTCAAACAGAACATTAATCTAGTTTGTGTGTACACGTACGTACAGTGCAGAGTTGCCCTCTGACTCTCACACACATGTGAGTGCATATTAACGGGGAGTGGGTGAAACTAGCGGACGACACCGTGCATAGCAATTAATTACGCTCCAAATACACATCGGTTATGTATAAACAAGGCAGCCCTGAATCACACAGGTCATGCTGCTTGGAGGCAGGCAGTCTGTGTTTGCCAAGAAACACAAGTCACATGACCAAGTGGCAAAAGTGGGAGGGGGGGAAGGAATGGAGTGGGAAAGTGTATCCATTTGCATCCTGTTTTGGAAACCTTTTGACTGTGACGCAAATCGATATTATTTTGAGCGTAAAGAGACAGAAAAGGTTGCATGGTACTCACTCCCCACTCGCAGGATGATCTGGTCTCTCCGCTCGCCATTGGGGTTCTCAAAGCAGCTATAGAGCCCATTGGTGGTAAGGTCAACCTCCATCAGAATTAGCCTAGGCCCCTCCTGAGCCTGCCGCGCCTTCACGTCTGTCCCGTTAACCTTCCACGTGACAGAGGCGTCGTTGCCCAATGAGCCACACTGCATGGTCACATCATTCCCGATCTTCTCATACTGTATCCTTCCTCCTGTAACAACAAAGAAAAATACAATTGATCAATTATGTATTTCGATTACTTTAGTGTAAGGAGTTATGAGTAAGTTAGAGTATCAATTAATCTAGCCAAGGCTCAAGCAGGAAGACCTTTCAACCTTAAAAACATCACTAGGAAAACAAACCATTCTCTTTGTTTATTCATTTCACATATCAAGTACATAGGAAATGCATAATAACACTCTTCTGAAAAGACTATTCCAATGGTATTCTTTCTAATTATATATTTTGTCTATGTTAAATTTGTACTTACATTCAAGCCTGCTGTAACTCATATATAAATGTTACAATTACAGTGCAAAATCACATAACCTGCTAATGGCAGCAGTGAATAGAAAATAAATAAAGGCTAACCCAAACTACTTTACTGGAAAATGTGAAGTAATGGTATTAAGAAAATGGTATTCGTGCAGGTAACCATCAAAATATCGGAAACACCAACACAAAGTGTCTTAATAGGGTGTTGAGCCATTACAAGCTGGCACCACAGTTTCAATTTCTTGGCATAGATTCTACAATCTACAAATTCTACAATCCCTTGGAGGGATGCAACACCATTCTTCCATGAGAAATGACATCATTTGGTGTTTTGTTGATGGTGGTGGAAAACACTTTCTCAGGCGCCGCTAAAGAATCTCCCATAAGTGTTGAATTGGGTTGAGATCAAGTAACTGAGACGGCCATGGCATATGGTTTACATCATTTCCATGCTCATCAAACCATTCGGTGACCACTCGTGCCCTGCGGATGGGGCATTGTCATCCTGGAAGAAACCACTCCTATCAGGATAGAAATGCTTCACCATAGGATGAAGTTGACCACTCAGAATGGCTTTGGGTTGTGTGGACCTGAACCATGCTGAGAAAATGCACCCCACACCAAGTGTTTCCTTTTATTTTGGTAGTTACCTGTATGTATATATATACCATTTTTGTAATATACAGTATATATATTACAAAAATGGTATATATATATATGGTATAAAAAGGAGTGAGGGATCTGAAAATAATACTGAGATAATGTTACTTTACTTTCGATTAAGCAACAGCTGCATGATTCAATGGCCAATTCATCCAGGGTTTCTGGAGTTATTACTGCATTAGTTCCCCCAAACAATGTGCCCGGTGCCCGCAGGATACCAATATGTGTTTTACAGCTGTAGCTCTCTCATAATACTGTGTGACCTTTAGTGTGGTCAAAGGTTTGCGAGCAACTGCATCGGAGGAGTGCACATGCTTCAGCTATTGTGCTCCTTGCGCAGAGCGGGGATTCCAAATTGTGTGTAAATAGCATAAGGAAGCAGAAATAATAAAGGGTGCAAAAACACTTCCTGTTTGACTTTCAGAGTCAAGTTTTTAAAGTAATTAAATGTATATATTACATATCCGTTGGCTCTGCATCTAAACACAGTCAAAACAGTGAAGTTACTGGGCCTCCCGCATGGTCCAGTGGTTACAATGTTCGACACTGGCCACGGCGACCGGGGTTTGATTCTCCGTCGCGCCAGAGTCGGCTCTGGCCGGGAGTGCCACCGGGGGCGGCGATTGGCTGTCCGCCCCAGGGAGGGGGGAAGGAAGCCGACAGGATGTTCGCTGTGCACAGGAGTGGCTCTGGAGTACTGGGTTATGGTTGATGGCCTGGCAAATCTCGGAGGAGACGATACTTCGCCTTCGTCACTACCGGTCACAGGGCTACGGCAGCGAACTCACATTACAAGGGGGCGATTGACTTCAAAATAGCGGGTGTAATTGGCTACCAAATTGGGAGAAAATGGAATAAAATCAGAAACAAATTCTTAAAAAAACTAAAAACTGTGAAGTTACTAAACATCCTGCTCAATAATCGGTGGATATGAAGCAAACATTGGGCAGGCAGGCATTTCATGACAACAAATACAGTTTGTTGTTAGGCAGCGTATTGCATGGCATATTGGGGAATTCATTTTTCATTCCTCAGCCACAACTGAAAAACAAATAAACAGCTTATATTTGCATTCAGCAATGACTGTCTGTGCAGTCTTACTGAATAACCCCTGGATTCCATCAAAACCACCCAGGTCTTTTAAGGGAAATGTATTCACAGTAAAGTTAGTTTCTCTGAACTGCGGTACAGGACGATTGCCTTGCAGGCAATGGCAGCAATTTTTCACAAAATGATTGGCATGCATGAATAATAACCCTGCCTCTTTGGACCACATATTAAAATTGTTTTGGTAGGAACTATATCTAATATAAAAAAATATGAAAAGTTTGAAGATTAAACACTGGTTGCTTATGAGTGTGCACCATGTAGATGGTCCTGATAAGGGTAGCATTTGATAAATTACTTCATATATTTTATTTTATAACTACTTTCCCCTCTAGGTGCCCTTTAATGCGTTTCAACGTGCGTCAATAGCAATTGTGTCCTCTTACCTCCTCTCTTTTGTTTCTGTATTCTATTGCAGAAAATTGAGTATTTAAAATTGTATAAAAAATCCCATAAGTGATTAACAGGCTGAGGACCAAAATCCAAATAACTTTCCCTCTATTACCACTGCAGCTATTTCAAAGTCCTTTAATGCGATCTCGCATAAATGAAAAGATCCTCTGCACCGAATCGGCAGAGACAAAGCAGAAAAACACACAGCTATTTATTTTAGCCTTTTCTAAATGTCGTAGACAGCGAGTCGTTCGCCCTCCGAGTCGTTTTTTTCCCTTTGAGGATTTCCAACGAGTTTCTTTCAGCGCTCCCACTTGTCTCTGTGTCTTGGCAAGCCATATGGAAGTCGGGCACAAATAAATCCATTTCCTGTTTCCTGTGCTCTTATCTCCATCCCCTCAGAGCAGGCAGCGATACCGTGAAAAATCACTGCCCCCGTGGCAAGTGACGACAAAACCGCAGGAACAAAGACTCATATCTGCTACCTTTTGAAAGCTCTGAATGCTTAATTCCCATCATACGGCAGAGCAGGTGCCCCGGTTGAGCGCTATCTGATCTGGCCGTGTATTTACATTCAGCCAGCGAGACACGCTTACCATAAGCAGTCGGGGAAAAAAAGAACAAGAATGTCCTCTTTTAACTTTGGCTTGCCACGGGAGCAATGCATATTATCTTAGGAAAGCAGAGCGTTTCAGCTCAAGCAAAACAGCCTCCAGAAAAGTTGCACAAAGGTTAACCGCTCACTTAAAATGACTGTGAAAAGATTGTAGTAAAGTGTCAAGGACAGATATGCAGCTCACCTTCTGCCCTTCCCCTGTAAAGTATGATTGATGTTCACAGAGTTTTGTGTAATTGATCCTTCACATTTTGGAGTGAAACTGCATTTATCAAGCAAAGCTCAGAAACTTGGGGAGGGGTATGAGAGAGAGTTTCACGCCCATTTAGAGGAGCAGAGTTGTACAAGGCAGCTGAGGAGTACAGTGTACATAGCAGGGCAAAGGGAAGAACAGTTGTGAATGTGATGGGAGAACAGTTGGCCCTCCATCATGAAAAAACAAGCAGCATCAGAAGCATCCAATACACTCGTACTGAAAGACTTTGTGAGCTGTGGGTTGATCTTTTCACGACAGGGAAACATTTAAAACACTTAAAGGCTCATTTTTAAATTAGTCCCACAACCAGAAATTGTGGTAGTATTTAATTCCAGTATTGTTATTCCTTTTCGCAAATGGCTTCTTTTTTGACTATTTTTTTCTCCCCAATTTTCAATCACCAATTATGCCTCCCACCACTGTGCCACCCACACAAAGAGCCCTGCAGATCACAGCATAGTTAGCACCGTTCGGAGAAGAGGTGTAACTCTCACTGAAAAAAGCTGATATCCTGTGGGTATGTTGTTGTGAGGAGCTAATTCAGTGTTAACCCAAGTAATCCTGGATGACATAATGTCTTAGCCCCACTCTACCCCTGGCAGGACAAAGCAAACTGTGTTGCCACTGTGGACTCCCGGTCACTGTGGTCATGGCCAGTTAATGGCATAGAGAAGGTTCAAACTTATGATGTCTAGGGTAGCCTGTGCACATGGGGAGCACCTTTACAAACTGAGAGACTCAGCAGCCCCCTTGATGCATACCATCTGAATAACAATGCTGGGACTTCAGGTCTTTTTTGTGCAAACATCTTGAAAATTGGGAAAAGAGCAGTGGAAAAAAGAGCCCTTTTTTTGTGTGTTTTCACTGTACAAAGATTGTGCACGATATGTGTTTCTCTTACATTGTCTCTATGCCAGAAGGACAATGTAATTTTTTTTGTATGGTGTGTAAGCACCTCCTGCTGCCTATCACGTCTTCTGTACAATGCATCAGCTAATTTAAAATGCTGTTTTGTGTGAGATGGGACATATGTTCCGCCTGAAAACTACAGGTTTAAATTTCCAATCATGCTTTGTATACACCCCATTAGTGGATTGCCAATGCTACCTGACATACAGTATGTGCCTAGTTAGTGCATATGCTAAGGATTTTCAAATTCTAGACTATGAATGATATCACAAATTTCATGTGAAATATTCACATTTTTTCAGCAAAAAACAATGTTATTTTAAATAGCATAAGCATCTATGTTTACTAAACAAACTATATTGCTATAACCAACTATACTTATACAGCTACAAATACAGTAAAAATGACTCCAAAAAATTCAGTGCTACAAGCTATGTTAGCCACACGTGTTAGTGCTACAAGCTATTTTAGCCACACACTTGTTGGAAGAACCATTATAGCAAGGTAGACATGTAAACAGCATGCGAACATTACAAATAGACACCTGACTCATCAGAAATGTGGCAAAGCACAGGTGACTACATCACACTAACATTACTATACCATAGTCATTTTGGGTATGGAAGGAAAATCTCCACTGGGTTTGGCTTCTGTGCGGCATTTACATGATACAGTGAAAAAAACAGAAGCACCAGTGTGCCAGCACTCACTGGCAACAATTCAGCAACGATGTGCAATAATGAAGCAATGCACCCTGCGGTCTGGAATGAAATCATGGCTGTGCCAGCACCTCTGCGGGCAGTGCATAATTTGCCATAGTGTCACCCAGAGAAGGAGGATTCCAGTTGGCAGGGCACTCCCTGGCTCATTGCACAGGCACCTGCAGTCCTTCTGTGCCAGCTGCATAGTGCACTGTGCTGCTCAGCTGGTGGGCAGCAGAGTGTAAGGAAATGAGGCTGGCTCCTCGTGTTTCAGAGGACACGCATCCTAGTCTGTCTTCTCCCAAACTGGCAAAAACATTAGGGATTTCAAAAGAAACTAAAAATAAAAGCAGACTAAAGACTAAAAGGGAAAAAGCATTGGTAAGCAACAAAGACGCCATATAATGAGTAGCAATACATGCCATTCTACTAATGAAAGAGGTGCATAAACTTTGTTTACTTGAATTTATGCAGGACTACAGCGCTGGTTATGTCCAAAGGGCTAAAGGTATGTAATATGAACATGGTGGTTGAGATGTTGTTAGGTACAGAGTACATTTGGTTGAGGTGTTGTTGGGTACAGTGTCTGGTAATTTAACTTTCATGTTTTCTTTTACTAGAATGCCATATCCATATCACATTGTCACAGGTTTTCCAGAAAACATGTGAGGTGTCCTAAAATAAGAAGCTTACTAAATCAAAAGGCTTTTATTTCATTGATCTGACAACTTTGTAATCATTTCCAAAAAACGTTGTCAGTGAATCTGCTGCACAGACGCAAACAGATGCCATGGCTGTGAAGCTCCAAAAACGATAAGTGCAAATCAGGGCTTAGGGATTTTGGAATTGCGATAGAGAAGTTTTCCCTTATGCTATTTTCTAGTTATGAGGTTGGATTTCCACACAAGATGAAGGTCATGCTACCGTGTACGTCCCATAAAGGTCAGCAGGATTAGAGGTGTCTGATGGATGTGTTGAGAACCAGAAATATCCATCCTACATCCTACCTTCCAATCTGGGGCTTAAATGCTCTATTCTGGGAATGTGGGTTTTCTTGTTCGGTTTATTTCCTTGCGAAGGGTCGGAGAAGGGTGACTGTCTGTGGCTCGGTCAAACAGCTCACCCCGCCTTTTTGACACCCTGTGTTTTACCTGTGGCCAAATGACAGGAGGTCTGTGGTCAAGGTCCAATCCCTTCTTCTTTGTCCATTCAAGGCCATTAAAAAAGGGAACAACAGCTCACACAAAGATTACACAACCAAGATGACTACCATGCTCTCAGTTTTCAGACCAATGACAGAAGCAATAATATCTTGGGCTCTATTTTGACAAAGCCAAAACAAACATTATGGTTAATCATAATAGCACTTTGTAGCAATGCAAGTGCATGGAGTGTCAAAATTGCATTTTGCTATTTTCACAGCGGGCACAAGATAGCGAAATTGAAAAAAGGGGTAGGTTTAAGAGATGATATGACCTGTAGGTGTGGCTAGGGTGTGACTGCATTTTGGCCAATCTTCCACATTTAATAAAACCCTGCCCTGTCGGTCGGCAGTATTTATTCTCCTTTCATATCTCTCCCAAACACAACTAACAGTTAGCCATAGATGTTAGGCATCCCAAATTCACCATTAGAACGTAGAATGTTGCTAATACCTTTAAAATTGCATTGCTAACCGATTAGCTGGCTAACCAATATAAAATGTTAGCCTATGAAGAAAAAATAGACATGAAATATACACTATCACAACAGGAAGAGCACACATGTGAGTTGGGAAATTGCAGAGAAACCACTGCGTTAGCACTAGGTGGTTTTTGATGTTTAAGTTGTTTGAGCCAGGTGAAAATAGGTGAAACCATATTATTTATATAAACACACCCTTGTGTCGTATACATATATAAATGCCACCCCTCTCATGTCAGTACAAATGCATGCATTTTAGATGGAGAAACAGTTATGGGGTCTGATAGGTCTGTTACATCATAAATGGACTAGTTTGTTAGGATACCCAGACCCCGGATATAAGACCTTGAATTCTGATTCAACATGGCTACTGAACTAGAAGTGTGTGTCTATCATTCTTGTATAACACGCAGAAACAGAAACTGCCAACTTATCCAGGCATCAGATGAAATTACCAATAAACTTTTGTTTGGGCTTTGCGCACTCTTGTGTTTTCAAACATGTCCAGAGATGATTTATACGAGCATTAAAGGGCATGCAAAACAGCTGTTTTCATGGATGCCAAAATATGAGGGAGATGTAATCATAATCATGCCAAAATTCTTACAGTAGTAAACACCCTTATCCAGGGCAGCTTGCATCGTACCATGTCTGTCCTTGACAAGACAGCTAATACTGGAAAGTTCATACAAGCCCACGGATGGAATTCATTATGCAATACACATGATACAAGACACTCCCATCATGTCGTAGTCTATCATGGGCTACAGGCCAGCTGCACTTTAAGACGACTTTTCCAACTACACGGGCTTAAAGTCAATCTCCTCAGCACTGACACTGCTATCTGTCTGTCTACTGATACACCGTCTGCCTCGCAAAATAAACTTGGTGTCGTATTTCTAGGCTCTGCTGAGAGCCTCAAGGAAATAAAAATAATCTACAAGGACACAGCAGTGACAGGCTGAGTGGCCTGATTAGCTTACGGATAGGGTTGTGCACTGTGGAGATTTGGGGAGACAGAGTAGACACCCCCTACTCCGGCACTGTGTGGGAGCTGACAAGAGTGAACAGGGCAGTGGCATTTCTGGAGAGTAATTTCTGGCACCCCACTTGAAGTTTTTTGTGCAGCGCAACTAATCTAGTCTGGAAATATGTACACTATTGCAAATTATTCATAAGAATGAAACCCAATGAGAAACACTTGAAAAGAAGGGTTGTTATTAAACCTTTTCTGTTTTTATTTTATACTTTGCTGTTACTGTCTTTGAGCTAATAGTAATGGTACTGAATTTTGAATACTGCCTGTATGGAAATGAAACAGGCTACTATATATCAGGATATATGCATGGGGGTAATCAAAATAATGGAAACACCAAATAATATATGAATATTAAGTAATAAGGAGTCGGGCTGCCCTTTGCCTTCAGAACAGCTTCAATCCTTCTCAGAATGCTGTTATACACGTTTTGAACTGCAGGATATTGGACCATTCTTCAAGAGGGAAAGCCTCCAGTTTTTTGAGAGATAAAGGTGATAGATCTCTACATTCTACATTCCATATCTTCCCATAAAGTTTCAATGATGTTTAGATCCGGTGATTGGTGATTGACTTCATCTTGGTGTTCATGGAACCACTCTTGAATACATTTTGCAGTGTGTATGGGGGCATGACCATCTTGGAATATGGGTTCCTTGGCCATAATTACAACATGCAGAGTAACAATCGGACCAAATGACTCCCATGAGATGGCTGCCCATACCATACAGATCCACTGCCATGTTTAACAGTTGGGAACATGCTATGTGGGTTGAAGGCTTCCTTTGGCCTTCTCCAAACATAAGCCCATCCAGATGTAGGAAAAAGTAAAAGACAACTCATCAGACCATATTACTTTCTTCCACTGCACAGAAGTCCAGGTGTTGCATTGGGGCGCATTGGCCTTGGTTACGAGCAATTTCTGAATGGCAGCCCTACCATAAATATCAGCTTTGTGAAACTCAACATGTACAGCTTTTGTTGAGACTGAGTAGCAGCGGTGTAGTAATTTTTAGACTGTTGTCTTGTGATTTTTAGCAACTATCCTGTTAAGTGTCTATCTATCCCGGTTGTTGATCTTTGACTTGCGACCACTGTTCCTCTTTCCTGATGCAGTTTTTCCTTGTTTGCCTATGCCGTCATCATTTTCGACACTGTTCCCATTGAGACATTAAATGGTTTTGCCGTATCTGTGAGTGACGTACCTGCAATTCGGACACCAACTATTTGACATCTTGCCAAATCTGTTAGATCTCTCATGTTTATTTTGAAAAGCACATATTAAAGTGTTGGTTTTAAAGCATGTTATAGCAGAAACATATTGCTAATTAGTATTGACATTCATATGAAACATGTGCAGACTAGTTTTAAATTGCAATTTAGTTATACAAGTCCTTTTGCATTTCCATTATTTTTTCTACCCCCTGTAAATCAAGCAATGCCCCTAACACGTGCAATATGTAATCATACAGTTGCATTTTGCTCTTCAGCTTGGGAGAAAAACAAAGAAAGCACCATTATCCCACACATTTCAGAGCACAGTAGTACTGCTTTAAATGAGGAGAGGCCCTGATGCTTCATTGTAAACACCCTGGGGCCTGTATGTGTATGTTCATTTAGTAAGGCAATGTTCCTGTGGTCCTAATGCACACCCCTTTCATAGTTTCTCTGGGGTGTGGAGTGGGTAAACAAGCTAGATTTATGTCCAATTATTCCCAGGAATTCATGACAGAATACTTAAGTTCCATGGAAATTACATACAATAGCAAGTCGGGAAAGCTGTGAAACAACTTCTACCGTAGAAAGACAGGAAAAAAATTTCAGTTAGCCCTAATAAGAATATTTATTATTTTAATATATTTTAATGTGTTTGTTTGCATTACTTGTGTAGTATTTTTTGTGATGTGTTTGTGTAAGATTAATTAGTTTGATGTATTCATGAGCACACTTTTATTTATACTACCCATTTGTCAATTTGATGATCTTTATGAGCTGAGCTGGATGTGAGATTTTTTCAGTTTGAACATAGGTAACAACAAGTTAACAAGTAACAGAGCTGTTTGGTGAGCATATTGATCAGAGTGTGAATGAAACAAAACTCAAAAAAATATTGGTCCATTGGACCATGGACCAATATGTGAACAATAGGTGTAGTAACCATTCTGAACTACACTTATAAATAAATGGAAAATGCAGTAACTAACTAGTAACTAAAGTAAATAATACTTTATATAAGATGTATATCTGTCATTCTGATTTCTCAATTACCTTAATGATCTTCAGTGACTTTCTCATGTCCGGATGACCTACAGTTGTGCTATTCTACAGGTTCTGACCTGATTTTCATGATGCCTGAAGTAAGGCGAGTACGGCCCAGAGACCAGAGGAGATCAGGGTGAGAACAGGACAAAGCAGCCGCTGGTTGTGAGGGGGACAAAAGGGAGAGTAATGGGTGGAGCCCTGTGACAACTGCACATTAAGGAGTGGTGACGGGCGCACACAGTGGGACCCAGTCAAGGCACCACAGCAAGGGGCGACAGCATTCATCCTTCCAGTGCGCTCATTTGTGAAGGTTACCCTGATTGAAGGTGAGCAATCATTCTGCGGACGTCTGCCTTGTGTTCCCTACTAATGAGCCTGTAGGAAATATTTCATACTCCAGCTTCCATGGCAACCGTCCATCTCGGCTCTCCCCTCTCCTCCCTCCGCTAAGCCGGGGTTATTTCTCTGAATCACAATCTGGCCAATCTACCGCAACTCTAGCCAAATCTCCACCTTGCCAGCCAACAGGGTAATTAACCACCTTAATGCAGATCACGCTATTCTCGCGGGTGGCACAGAACCTTCACTGTCACTCAGGAGAACAGAAATGTTTTTTCTGTTCTTATCCTGTTGTCATTTCTCTCCAGAAATGTGCAATACTGTGTTCATACAATATTTCCCTCTGAATTGAGATTGGGGAAAAATACAGTTTTCATCAGAGGGTAATAACTAGGTATTTTATCCAGATCTTTTTTACTTCCTTGTGTGTTCTGGAAAATGTGTTTTTTTCCCTTTGAGAAATAAATTGCTTGTCCATATGCTTGCTCATATGCATTTTGCTATATAACAGTAGACAGGTAATAGGTAAATATATAGTAATAACTGGCATCAATAATGTAAATTTGACCTGAATATTGATTAAATTTGGCAATAGCAATGAAATAGGCAAATTAAAATGTGCATAGACACCTCTAAGGGTTATATATTAAAGGACTTGTCATCCTCCTCTTTATCTTGTATCTTTGTTTACCCAATGAGTATTGTTGCCAAAGGTGAAGAGGACAGGAAGAGGAGCAGGTTTTGGGAATGGGGGTTGTGTGCAGATGGGAGAAGGAATCTTTGACCCCTACACCCAAGTGGAGGCTAGAACCCTGGCATTTGCTGCAGAGAGATCCATCTGTTTCTGTTCTCCCACTGTTTCTATGACCGTTTGTTTGTTTTCAGGGAGATTTTGTGTTGTTATATGTCCGGCCCTTTTTGTGAGGTGGCCAATTGTGTCCAAAGAAGAGTCGTGTCAGACGCACAAAAGTTTTCCAGCCCTATGCTCAGACTGTGCCTCCACCTAATTGCAGTCTCGCTTACTGACACTTTTATTTCCAACATTACCGTGTCCCTCTCTGCAGTTGAAAGCGAGTAATCTTCCCTAATGGGTGCTGGGGAGTGGAGTCACACAGATAACGCTGTATTGTCATTAACTCCCTAGACCTCCCCAGACAGACTGACACTGTTTGGTTCACACAAAGAAATGGGCATCCCATGCAAAGACTGATAAACTAGAGTGTGGTATTTCGCAAAAGGTATGATTAAATCAGAGCCCACAAAATGGCCAGCGGAAACCTGTTACAGCAGGAAATTATGACCACATGGCACTTGTTTGTTACATTCTAACACAAAGATCAACAGCTCTGGACCAAGTTGAGAGCATATTTAATCGGTTTTTTTCTCACCTACCCACTATTGGTGGGAACACATCTAGGCTAATAACAGTTCAGTGTTTTATTAGGAGGAAAGATATTTATGTTTTGAGCAGCTATATGAATAAATAAACCTAACCATTTGCTATGGTTTTGGATTATTGCGTGGATTAATATTCAATATTCTACAAAGGCAGAACCTAGGAGGGGTATTCCAGTGAACTGAATTTAGTAACTAATCACCGCAGTACACTCATACTACAGGCCCTACAGTACTACAGGAGACTTGGCGCTTATCCAAGGATAGGTGTATCACTGATGACAGCTGGAAGATGCCTGCAATGTCACTGGAAGGAGCAAAAGGGGTAAGTTAAGGAACCCTGGCCAACTTAAATCCATTCTGGAGGACTCCAGGCTACAGCGTATGCAAATGATATAGCCCAGGCTCGAACTTACAAGGTATATCCCAATAGGTAAATGGCATTACAAATTTTAACCTTGCATTACAGTTATGAAAAGCTGTATGCATTGGTGGTATACAGGCTTTTATTGTAATTGCTCACTGTGGATTTTTTCAATGATTTATATGTATGTGCATTAGAAACACATTCCTGAAGAGTATTTCAGTCAGGGGAACTCAAAACACAACTTTATTGTACATTTACGGTATATGACTCATGCACATACAACATATTACTCATTGGCTTTGACTCACCCACCAATGAGGGAATTAGCTAATAGAGTGGCGAGGTGTTGTTGTCCCACCATAAACATTTACAAGGTTTGTTTATTCAATTTGAAAGTACAAAAAAGTTCATTGACTTTCCAGGTTACTCATTAGTAACAAACAAACAAGTACTGAAATACTCAGTTGTTGTTTGTCAACAGTTCCTAAGCAAAGGACTACAAAGAAAAATATGCCGATCCCATCGACGTCACAGACAGGATATCTTACTCAGGTCAAATTTGCCCATAGACACAGATCTGAGATCAGTTCAGTGTCCGCCAATCCTGATCTCAATAGTTAGGAGAAAAACCTGACCATAAATCAAATGAATCATAAACCATTTATTTGATTCCGAAGTTTTTTACTGTTTTGAGTCTGCAAATTGAAGACCCAATTCAATTCTGATTATTTTTTAGAATCAATCCAGTAATCAGACTCTTGCAATACTGTCAGGTGAAGAGCGAGAGATCAGCAATGGGTATCCTATCCTTTTTTTTAAACGTAGACAAGCTCTGCCATAATTATTATAATTTTTTTCTGTTTTCCTTTTCTGCTGTTTTCTCCCCATTTTTCTCCCCATTTTTAGTATTCACTTATACCCTCCTTTTCATGTCAATTATCCCACTCCCTCATATATCTTACGAGTTCGCTGCCGTGGTCCTGATACCGGCAATCAAATGCGGCTGGGCAACACCTCCTCCAAGCCGAAACCCAAAATCCTATACACAGCAAACTCACATCGGCTTCCCTCCCCCCACCCTAGGGCGAACAGCCAATTTCCACCTCCTAGTGGCACTCCTGGCCAGAGCCGATACTGGCGCGGCCGGTGGAATCTAAGCACGGTTGCAGTGGCCAGTGATGAATGTTGTAACTGCTGGAGCACCTGGGAGGCCTGCTCTGCCATAATTTCAATGTCAGGCTGAGAATTGTATGGTCAAACTTTAATGACCCTCAGACTTGATGTTTGAATCTCAAAGATCGCAAACTAAAATAGACAAAACTGCCACTGGCTAGATAGCTGGGAGCCACAAGTTTTAAAATAAATACTGTATCTAAGGTTAGCAAATATGTCCAGTCAGTCAGAAATGAAGGTTAATGTTACCTCGTAGCTAGTAAAGTTTTTACCCCCCTGAAATCCAGTAGGCTATATGCAGTATATATCCACTGTATTTCTCAGTAGAGACTAAATCATTGATAAAAAGTTTCTGCAATTCAAAGATAGTGACTTGATTTACAAACCAGTAAATAACTGTGAATATGGCTAATACACTGATCTTACAATCACTAATCTTAAATTTCCCTATAGGAAAAATGACTTGTGAATTTGCTTTCAGAACCATCACGTGGCAAAATTCGATCAGACCGGGGAGCTCTATACCTAACTTGCTTTTCCAGCAGTGAGCATAGTGTATTCCACTACTTGCTTAAATAGACTACCACATGTACCCATTGGAATATATCAATACATGGCTTTATGAACAATTAAAGCAGGACTTGATTTTGCGGCATGAATTTCAACGATGACAATAATTAGACCGTAGCTACAGCTCTATCGACAGATCTCTAGCCATTTTAATGTACATCAGTAAGTTTATTTGGATAATAGTGACTGCCAAATATCCGTACTGTAAATTGTCATTTAGATAATGAAGCAATCAACTCACAGAGATTATGCTTACTGGTTTCTGTTTCCTCAGGCAGTTTCCCAACCCAAAAATGCATTAATCCTTTGGATGCAAGTACAGTAAAGAGAGATTACAGTAAGTGCATTCAAGGTGGGTGAGACAATAACACATCGCATTCATTTCAAGTAAACCTTTTCCTCCGAAATGGCTTATAGCAACAACCACAATGATAGTAAGATTGAAAGATAATCAAGCACCCAATATCCATCAATTATTGGCAATAAAAGTATCGCTTTGGGACTGAGTTAAATTTTTTCACCAAAAAAAAGACATTAAAGTTTATGTTAACTATACCTTGTTTAATATTATGGTTTTCAAGAGAGGTGAGATAATGAAGGTATTGCTGTAATCTGGAAACAGAACAATACTTAACAATATTCGTTTTATATTGCTTTAATTCCCCTCTGAGAAATTCAGTTTCAGTTGCGTACAAAAAAATCCATGAGAGTATTGGTGAGTTTGAAATCTTTCTCCACTTTTCCAAGAACTATCTAATTATCCCACATCACTGAAAATAATGTTTACAAGCTTATCTGACAAAGATGTCAGAAAACATACACTCATTACAGAGGAATGAGAGAGTCCAGAGGGACATTCTTTCCCAATATTTTGTTCTTTCTGCACTTATGTAACTATATGAAAATCAATACACTGTATTACATTTAATGCACTGTAAAATACTAAAAAGCTGTGTTAACACTAGAAACCTGTCTTATCATTAATGGCATCAGTCTGATAAGAGAAGATGCTGAATAGCCTCTAGACATGATTTTTTATTCCTGTCTATCTATTCAGTTTGGCCATTACAGACAGGTGATTGATGATTATTTTCCTTCCATATTACTCATTAGTCCCCCATCAACTGTGTCCATCATGGCTGACAGCCTTTCAGTCATATAATTAAACTTAATATGACTCAAATCATTTGAATCAGTAGTCAGGTTGGGAACACGTGATTCTGTTGTATTATGAATTTCTTAAAATAAAAAAGTGTCATAAAACGTATGGCAAGCTTGCTTGGAAAAAAAGAGAAAGCAAGAATCTCTGCTGACCACAACATGCAACTCACATCTGCCTGTGGTCAGACACTGAAATATCTCACATCAGGGACAAGTACACACAAATACAATCAAGCCAGGCTCAGGCACACTGAACACAGTCGTGCCAGGATCAAACACACAAATGCTGTCAAGCCAGGGTCAGGCATATATTCATGTGCACATAAAACAATGTTAGCTAGCAAGCCATGGCCATCACTGAAGATTAACAGTGCTTTAAAAACCAGCTAGCTAGAGGCAGATTTTTCATGGGACACGCTGCAAATCATTGTAGCTATCTGTATCCCAATGCTTAATAATATGCTTAACGTTCAAAGTTTTTTCTTCAATTGTACAGTAGATGGATTATACCCAAAGCATGCAAATTCATATGTTACAGGCTAAAACAAATTCTGTCTTCAAAGGGAGGGGTTCTACTTTGAAAAGCCTTCCAGAAATGAACTGTGGCAATATTATTTTTGTAGAGATTGGTTGCTAGCATATAAGCAAAATAATAGCTAGCTAACAAGTGAGCTAACTCGACAGCCGCTACACCCGAAATTTAGCTTGCTAGCTAAATCACTAGAATGGCATGATTTCCTAATATTAGGATGAATTTCCAGATTTAATCAAAATCAATTCCCTGTGGCTTTCTCACATGATATAACATTATTGCATTGAAAGGTGACACTTTAACACTGCTAACAGAATAATTCTAGATAAAAATGGAAGAATTCTAGATACAAATACAAAATCATGTCTAGAGGTTATTCAGCATCTTCTCTTGTCAGACTGATGTCATTAATGATGACAGGTTTCTAGTGTTAACACAGCTTTTTAGTGTTTTACAGTGCATTAAATGTAATACAGTGTATTGATTTTCATATAGTTACATAAGTGCAGAAAGAACAAAATATTGGGAAAGAATGTCCCTCTGGACTCTCTCATTCCTCTGTAATGAGTGTATGTTTTCTGTATAAACATCTTTGTCAGATAACCTTGTAAACATTCTTTTCAGATAATTAGACAGTTCTAGGAAAAGTGGAGAAAGATTTCAAACTCACCAATACTCTCATGATTTTTTTTGTACGCAACTGGAACTGAATTTCTGGTTAAAAAAAAATCTAACTCTGATTGACTGACCCACGCTTTTCTGACTAAAGTATGAGACATACCCTGTCCGAATACCATATGTGTGTCTGGGGGAGGTTTCGCTGACTTTGACACCAACTCCATATGATGAATGTTTGTCTGATTATTTTTTGACTGATTTTGTCTGAGGATGTCCTAAAATAGATACTACACACCATGGTCATACGCACTGAACATTGTCACACCACAGTCAGACACAGTGAACACTGTCACAGCAGATTCTGGAAGTTTATAATGCAATAAATACATGTTGGCCTGGATGAATTCATACTGAAATGTGTTCTGGTGATCTGAACTGCTTGCTAAAATTGTCATTAAAAAAGTGTAAAAATCAGCCCTACCCCTCAGAATGAGCTACCTTGGTTGGAATATACAATAACCTCTTTAAATTTAGGTATGGTAGCTCATTCCATATCATGCTATAATAAGTTGTCCTTTATTTTGAAAGAGACACAAAATATATAATCTAATATGTTAATATTAGCATTGGTATTGTTAAGACTCTTAGACTCATTACATGGGGCTTCACTTCAGGAAAGCATTGCATGCACCACAGTTTTTCAATGGAGCCCTGGCATTGACTTGTGTTGCGTTTTCTGCTCTGAAGCTTTGGCTGGCATCCAAAAAAGTTTGATTCGAGTAAACATTTAGCCCACCTTCCACACTTTGAAGTGACATCTAGCTTATTGCAAATGGAAGGGAATACGCCATTGCAAGAAAATCCACACAAAATGTTAAAATGGAGTACCAGCTCATGACTGCAATAAATTAAGAAATTTGGTAGCTTATAAATAAGCTTTCTAGATAGATTAATCAGATATCAAGTCAGCTAGATAGCATATTGAATAGGAACCTAGCTAGAAATATTCATTTGAAATCAACATAGTTTGCAGTGTTTAATGGTTGGGCATAGCAAGCTGATATAAGATCATTGTCAGTGAAATGTTAGCTACTGCTAACTGCCAAAATAAACTAAAGTCCAACATAAAGTGTCTTAATAGGGTGTTGGGCCACCACAAGCTGCTAGAAGAGCTTCAATGCTCCTTGGCATAGATTGTTTATGGAACTATTAGAGGGATGCAACACCATTCTTCCACAATAAATTCCATCATGTGGTGTTTTGTTGATGGTGATGGAACATGCTGTCTTAGGCGTTGCTCCGGAATCTCCCATTAGTGTAGAATTGGGTTGAGATCTGGTGACTGAGATGGCCATGGCATATGGTTTACATTGTTTTCATGCTCATCAAACCATTCAATGACCACTCGTGTCATGTGGATCGGGGCATTATTATCCTGGAAGAGACCACTCCCATCAGCATAGAAATACGTCACCATAGGATGAAGATGATCACTCAGAATTGTCTTTGTTCTATTGCCGTTTATCTTGCTCTAAGGGGTTGAATGGACTTAAACCTTAATAATTAATAATAATAATAATAATAAATGTGATTTATGAAGTGCTTTTCATTTTTCAATCTCAAAGTGCTGTACAATAACATGCAGTAAAACAAAACAAATCAAACATTATTACAAAAAGCAAACAAAATAAATAATAAAACCAGGGTGGACTGCACCTATTCAAAGGCAGCATAGAAAAGAGGACAGAGTCTGGGCTGCCCTGTGGTGACTGGGAAGTGCATTCCATAAATGTGGGGTGACAGAGCAGAAAGCGTGATGCCCCATGGTGAGCAGCTTGGTTCTGGGCACATGGAACTGCATGGTGACCCCAGACCTGAGACTGCAAGGGGTGGCAAGAGGCAATAACAGCTCCTTCAGGTACATGGGGGCTTTAACATGGACACATTTGAAGGCTAACAGCAGGATTTTTAAAGTGACTCTGAACCTGACGGGGTAGCCGGTGCAAAGATGCTAGAACAGGAGTTATATGTTCATGCTTCCACACTCTCATCAGGATCCTGGCAGCACTGTTCTGATTGTACTGGAGTGTCTGAAGGCTTTTTGTCCAGGAATCCCAGTGAAGAAGTGTTGCAATAGTCCAGCCTTGAGGAGATAAAGGCATGAACGAGCTTTTCTGTGTCTTGAGTTTTTTTAGTAGTTTAGCGATATTGTTGAAATGGTGGAATGACACTTTGTAGAGCTTTTTGATATGGCTGTCAAAAAATAGGAAGGAGTCAAATTTGATGCCAAGGTTGGAGACTAAGGTTGAGTGTGGGATTTTATGTCCCGCAACAGTCAATTGAGTTATGTTACAGTGGTTAATCTGATGGGGAGCACCTAGCAGTAGGGCTTCAGTTTTACTGCTATTATGTTTAGGGCAATGTAGACATAGAGCTGTGTATCAACAGCATAGCAGTGGAAAGAGATTCCAGCTCTGTGATAGTCAACAGGATGGGACCTAAGACCGTTCCTTGCAGGACACCACAGGAGACCACATGTCCCAGATTTACACCCACCTAACGAGACATACTCTGTCCTGTTGTTCAGATAGGATGGGAATCAGATTAACACAAGGCCATGTTTCTTTAAAAGTGGACTGATAACCAGAATTTTAAGTCCTGGTGGAACATTACTAGAATGGATGGAACAGTTTACTATCTGTGTTATAAGTGGGCTGAGAGCAGAGATGCACATTTTTAACAACGGGATCAAGGGAACAGTTAGATATTTTCATTTTAGAGATGATTTCCTCAATATTACCTGGAGTAATTTCAGAGAATAATTGAATTGTAGAGTGTTTTTCCAAAACTCACTCAAGTCCCTTGACCAAGAGTGGACAGTGATTTTTGGAAAAACACTCTACAATTGGTGAGAAGCTGAGGTGAGGGGAGCAATGGGCAGTCAACAGGGGTGCCAGAGTTGTTAAGGAACTAATTAAAATATCAAAGATAAAAGATCAGATTTTGTCACGCTTTGTCTTAAAAAACTCAATAAAGAATATGAGATTCGTTTTGAGGTTTCAGAAGATAATTAATGGTAGAAAACAGGTGGTGTTGGTTGCCTGCATTATTGTTGATGAGAAAGATGATCTGGCCTTTATCAGAGCTTTAGAATACTCCCTCTGATGTTCATGAAAGGCAAGTTTGTGGACAGTAAGGCCTGAGCTCTTGGAAAAGCATTCACACTTTCATTGAAGTCACCAAGAATTAAATATCATTAGTGTTACAGCATAGGTATGTGAGCAAATCTGACATTTCAGGAATATAAAATGCACTAGGTTTAGATGGCCTAAAGACAAGCAATAGTCATGGAGTGAGGATGCTTACATATAAAAGCTGAACATTGGCAGTGGGGAAAATTTTGGTTCAGCCTGATAACTGCTAGACCACCACCCCGGCCTGTGCTGCATGCTTTTTCAATGTAGCCGTAGGCGAGCGGACAAACTTTATTTTGAGAATGGTAAACCCCAGGCATGTCTCAGTTTGTGTCAGATATGTGGTCACGAAGTAAGAGAGCTTTGTTTGAAACAGACTGGGAATGAAAAAGTTTCAGCTGAATACATGCAGCGGTTTGTGATGCAGTCCAGGTTGAAAAACTCAAAGAGAATGAAGATCTGCTCCGCGTTTTGCGGTTTGCTTTGGGTAGCGAATTAGCACAGTGTTTCCAACTAATACCAAAATGTTTGTTTTGTTTTCGGGTTTAAAATCAGTTTTGCCGGGAACCCCTGTGAATGTATTTTGGTCTGTTTTTAGGATCCCAAAGTCATGACAGTGGGCAAAGACTCCTTTACAATCTGGCTGTCTGAGGTTCTGAAGGTGGGGAATTGCATAGGATATCATAATAAAACCAGTTAATATTAATAAGAAGCGCAGTGTCCACCATGGTGTCTTCAAGACAATAGTCTGTTCACAGCACAGTCACAAATGCATCTAGCTTAGGGCTGTAGCTGCTCCTTGGCAAAGGAATCACGTCCTAGGAATATCCAATTCCTGACAGGTGGGTCACCGAGCACAGGTAGCTGGATTCATGCAGGACACACATGCGGGGATCAGAGCAGGTAGTGCGCTGAGAGGCTGAGCAGTGAATTTTAATCTGAGGTAGGCGCATCAGTCGAGACACCCCCGCAGCAGCAGTGGTATCAGACCTGGCGGGGGTTACCATGGGCCAGTCCAAAGGTGAGGTTGTCAGCCGCAGGTAGCTGTGCAGTGCAGTGATCCACGTAGTTGGAACAATGAGTGCATGATTCAAAAAGGTCCACAGAAAGGTTGCATTCCATTCGAGCAGCATGAACACATGCATTTATAAGTGCAGTTTATAAACACCAAACGGACACGAAGAGAGGAGCGGCCACCATTCTGTGCCAGCATTCCCTCATTCTGGAGTGATGACACAGAGCATTTATCTCATACATTGGCACAGATAATCAAACTTTAATGAATTGATCATGGTTACTAGCTAACTAATTGTGTTAGAAAGTATTGGTGATATCAGTGTGAAATTAGGAAATGATGGCAAATATCACTGGCTAGCTAACTACACTTCAGTAGTAAGTGAACTGAAAGTTTTGAGCATGTTCTATTGGCTGACAATAGTATCACAGGTGTACATCCTTTTCAATGCTGCCAGATGCATGGAATTGTATCCCCCCAAAATATTACTCAAAATCCCCCATCCCCCACTGACTCCCATACAAATGTTTTAAGACTCCATATGTTCTTTAAAAAAAAACATTTATCATTGACCCCCTGCCAGAAGCTAGCAAGCTAATTAGCCACTGGATTTAAATAGAATATGGCAGGTTAAGATCCCCCAAACAGTGTTATTTTACACATAACTGTAGTAATCGAATTAACTGAATTGTAATTTAATAAATTGGAATAGGAATTTGAGATATAAAATGTTTATTGCGAATATGATCCAAAAGGGGGCGTGGTTTGGCATGATGTAGAACAAGGTGAACAATGCCGAGTTTACGATAGGTAGCTATATACATAGTTGATTGGTGTAAACAAATTGGTTGATCATAAATCATCACTTGGTTAATGTTAACAGCATGGCAAGCCCTGCTAATGAGTATGAGTAGGAAGACATTCATTTAAATACTGAAGGTCCACAACCCTATAACTTTGAACCAAGATGAAGAGATCAACATTCAAATTAATAATGGGCACCAGAGTGACATTGAACGGTAGTCTGAGGAGAACTTCTGGGGAATTGGCCAGACATCATGGTGAGTGACCGATGTTGATTGCTATGATATAGCTAACTGTTAGCTAGATACCAACACGTATACCTAGCTAGCTAGCTAACGTCATATATCGCTAATAAACTAGCTCAATCACAATTATCATAAACCAGTCTCGTGGGAAATCTAGCTAGCTAGCTAGCTTTGTGTCGAGCTAAAGTTGGATCGTGCCTACCGCAAGAAGCAACCACAGTGCTGTTGCATTGATACATCCGCAGCCTCATCCTCGGCTGGTGACACAGCCACATCTGGCCTGATGATAAAATATTCACTAGCAACAAGAGCATCTTGATTTGTGTACAGTATGAGATTTCATATTTCAAAATTAAACCACTATCAATTTTGAGTATATAAAAATATTACTATATTATTCATCAAGCCTTCCCTTGTATATATTTTTTGTCTGTTATTTTTGTGTGTTAAACTGAAATATCTACTCTGAATCAGTTACTCCATTCACTATTCATTTATTATCAGTTCAATTCATTATTTTTTTCAATTGACTTAAGGTTGGGTTTGGGCTTAGTGGACTTTGACTAATTGGAAATGATCTGTGCTTCTTGTGGATGGAAGTGCCATTATAGCCTATTCATACCTGAACACATGTGGCAATAAATGCTATTATTACCATTATATCAAACTAAGAATGCCCCACCCTGAGAGCTGATGCCACTTGCGGAAGCACACAGTTAAAATAGCAAGAAAAACAGGACACACAGCAAGCTGCAGCAGCAGCAGCAGACAGACAAACCCACAGAGGAGAGTGCATTAGGCAGAGGCCTCGTTCTGAATATTTGAGGAAACTAACTACTTTCCCACAGAGTGCTCCTAATCAATATGTAACATTAAATATAACCCTGTCTTATTAAATTATACTATATTATCACCAGAAGTCAAAAACTGCATGCACTAGATACCTCTCAGGTAATGCAGAGAACAACATAAACCAGACAGTAATTTAAGAGATTGTGTCTATTGTGTAACTAATTAAGGGAGTCCATTTGAAAGAAAGAGTGTACTTCACAGCCAGTACAGTACTGTGAAGCTCCACCCTCACACACAAATTGCATAAATTGCAAAGAAACACACAAATTGCATGATCTAGAAATCCAAGAATTAATGCAAACTTCCAATCCCAACCATGCTCACTGGGTCAATCACAGAGCTCTGAGCTCACAAAAACCTCATTCAGTGCTTGCCAGTTTCCAGACACAATATCCTCTGCTTCTTATCTGCCTTTGTCATGATAGATTGGGATTCTTCCTGGCTCATTACAACCGTCTGTTTTCAAGCTGGCCATATCAGCCATCTACAACATGGTAGTCAGGCAATTTAATTCAGATCCTCTTTAAACCAATTTCCAGACTGAACTCAGTAAAGCTTGGATGCTGACGGAAATAGTCCATGTGAAACAGCAAGGCAACTGAAATTGTTTTCTTTCTTAAATGTCATGTTTACAAATGTATAATATACAACTAATAATATGATAGAAACACACAGTAAAGATACATTTATGTCAACATATAACATTATAACTTAGCATTAGCCTTGAAAAGGTGTTTTAATTGAGGCATCCTTTTGACATGCAGTATTTATAATAAAATATAAAAACTCCCAAAACTTATCTCCAAAAGTATTTAATTTACAAAATGAGTGACATTTGTCATGTAATGTAATGTAAATGTACATTTCAGTCAGCTCAAATTTCTTCAAGACTCATACACCCCGTGCATAGTGCTCTCTAATTTTAGAGGGATGTGTGTGAGGGTTCAAAGTAGGTGAAGATAATTTTACAGCACAATATTTTTACAACATATGATCAAGAAATACAGTACAAGATATATAGTGCTCACAAGTATCTCATGAAGTGTACATAAATGCATGTATCTGCATGTGTATGTGTGTGCGTGTGTGTGTGTGTTTGCGCATACTGATACCATGAATATATTCAAAATATACAAATCCATGACTAGATTGGCAACAGGGAGTTTGGAAACTCAGCATACCTCGAATTGTGATGCATAACAACTCTAATGGCTTTTGTCATATGATGGCTAAAAATATGAAATGCACAACAGCCCAATAAAACACATGCCCTCATTAGTGAAACAGCAGGGCAGTGGAAAGTTAGCTGTGTAATTACAAAAAAGCACATGGAAAGCTCGCTGGACCATAAGTTGAGAAATTCCTCAGGCGATTATCCAAGACATGAGGGATTAAGTTCAAAAAGCCCCTTCAAGTCACAAATCATAGCGTCTTGGTGCCTCATTGCCCTCTGGATTTCTCAGCAAGATCAGAATGTATGGTGCATATGTGAGCAACAATGCTTTATCAGTAAACTTATTTTAAATAGCACAAGAACAAATGCAAAATGAAACTGGCAATGTTAAATATTCCATTTACACTTTACACTTTAGTTTGATTCAACCCTCTTCACCTTCACAAACCCTATTATGTATTAATTAATTCCTGCATGCATTCAGGCACTAGCCAAGGCTGCAAATGCAAATTACATTTTGTAAATCCGGCTATAGCAACCCAGAAAAATAAATCCCTGCTGCTCTTGCATACCTCCGGATCCAACAATTTGTTAATTTGATAGAATTTATTTCTCTCATTTTCCTGTGAGGTTTGTGTCATGGTGCAAGAACAAAGTGTAGTGCAATTGAAGAAATCTAAAATAATTAGGTTTGCAATGTTCTTTGTCCTTAATTTTGAAGTTTTTGAACCTATTATTTTAAAACAATATCAAACATAGTTGAGTACACAACACATAGCACTCTCGATTCTGCACATAACAGAAGAGCTGAGTAGTTCCCTTAGTCACAATCAAATCTGGGTTTTCAAGAAAAACTGCAATGTAGATTTCCCTGAAATTGTACATAGATATGGAGCATGCGTTCTCTTGCGCAAATCCAGCTTTCCTGTACTATTTAACAAACAAAATTATAAAAACAAAATGGTACAATGATTTTAATTGAATATATTCAAACCAAGCCTGCATTGTCTGTTTAAGATCACACCGCTATGTATACCTGTTTGTGTAGACCTTTACTTATAACCTCTAAGCAGACAAGGTCATTGTTATTGAAGCAATCTTAAAACCAATCTGTGAATCACTGTGTATATATATGATGTTTATATAAGTTGTTTGCTTACAAAAGGTCAAATGTTGACATCTTAGAATCCCTGAAGCTCAGAAATCAATACACAGCTCCTTAGACTCAGTAAAGGTGCTGGCCACAAGCAAAAGTTAGACCCTATAACCTAGGCATTGCAGGTTTGAGTCTGGGCTATGTCATTTGCTGACTATAATGGCTGTGTCATATGTGTGTTGCCACACAATGGAACCCAGTGTCTGAACAGAAGGAGCCACCCATCAGCCCCAAAAATGTATATTTATATTTCCCACATATTTTGCAGTTTTGCAGTCTTAGAGGGGTCACAAGAGGCCAGCAACGCCTTTACTGGAGTCTCACGGCAGAAAAGGTTTAATAAACATTTTGATACAGTCATATAATACAGTGGGATGTGTTTAAACGCAAATGATTTAATTGCCAGAATATTACCATTGGTACAATTATAACTTTCTAAGCACCTATTAAATTGAACAAACTGAAAATAGATGGCATTTCTTTGTTTACCTTCATGAATTGATATTTTTCCAAATTTACATTATTCAGACTGAGAATTATAATGAATAATTCAAAAAACTTTTAAGATAAAGTAAATGCACTTTTTCCTCTTCAATATCCAGCTACATTTGGCATTTCCTGATCCTTCAATTGATTTCTTTAATCCTTTGAGATGAAAGAAACCTTCAGCACTGAGCTCTCAGCTGATGAAATTTCATAGGAATATCACAAAGTTTCCACAAGTTATGTCTGAATGAAACTTTATTTCTACTTTTTGAAATGGAATTGTATGATACCTATTGATGGGGTTGCACAACAGAACTTATTATTTACGTGGGTCCACAGTAACAGTACACCCTGGGATCTATGATATAAACTTCTGATACAATTATCAGAAGTTTATATCATAAATATTATATCTGATATAAATAAAGATTACTAATGCAAGGGACCCATGTTTTTTAAATGGTGAACAAAACTTCTGTTGTTCACTGCATGAATGCAAAACTGACTAGTGTACCTATATCATTCAACTCAGTCGCCAATCTATAAACTATCTATAAACTATGATAAATTATACTATTTTCAGGGATGAATAATTGCCACAATATTTGCTGCAATATTTTCTTAATTTAGAAATTGCTGCTCTTCTCCATTCCCTACTCACCCGTCAGCACAAACAGAAATCTTTGTGATGATCTTGGTACCATTTCCAAACTTGAATCTGTTTAGAAATTGTAATTAGATTACCCCCACAATATTGGCCTACTCAGTTTTATTCACACTGATAATGACTAACTACACAATCATATTGCCTCCCCTCATCCATTAGACTAATGGTCCTGTGATACATAACAAAATAAGTGGGACATATGAGTTTCAACACGCCATTATCATATGTTTGGGGGAGAGTGTCCTATTTGCTTTAGAGAGGCCCCAACGGTGAAAAGACTTTATGGCTATAAGAGTAGTATTCAATTACAACAGTCATTCATTTTGTTATATTTAAAAACAAACAATACAAGTTTCCATATTTAGGACAAGTCGGGGACTGGGGATGACTTTATTTTTAAAAATTTATTTTTTAAATGTTTTCCTGTTTGCCATTCTTCCAATTTGGTTGCCAATCATACCCTCTATTTATTTCAATTCCCCACCCCCACAAGTCCGCCGCCCGTCCTCCGGGAGCGAGACACACATTCCTGGCCGATTTTTCCCGCCTCTTCCGAGATGGAAATTCTTCCACGGACACCTTTTACCTTCTCCTCGACGGACTCATGCCGGCTCACCCTCCCCCCTTCCCCAGAGGTGGACAGCCAAATGCCACCTCCGATCAGGGCCGACGACCAGGGCCGGTCTGGTAGAGATGCGGGTTTCGAACCGCGTCCCTGACAGGCAGCGCATGCCACACCAAAGTGTGGTGCGTTAGACCGCTACGCCATCCGCCGCCCCAGAAAAGTTATTTTAATAACGCCTGAAAAACATCATGGCACTCCAAGTGTTAACCAAATTTTACCCCAATTTGAAATGGCCAGTTGTATTGGTAAGCCGGTCTGATTGCTACAACCTGTCAATTCAGGATAATGTAAACAAGCACATGCTCTCTTCCGAAACACATGCACACTTGGACATAGTCACAATTTTTGCTTCATCAGAATATATTTTTCTTTCTCAATGAGAATGAAAAGGGCCAAGATCTATGACAGGCCCCATTTGGTTTCCGGGCTACCAGTTGAGTAGCCCTGGTGTATAGAAATCAATTCCTTAATATCTCCTGAAATGTAATCTTCTCTAGGCATCATGTATATTCATAATTAACCAAAACATAAGTTGCATTCATATTTATATATAATTAAGGCGCAAAACATAAGAAAATGTTAAAAAACAACCTTTTTGCATATTCAATTAGTCCGCGAAATACATAAACTGGTCTCAGAAATGTTTTCTTCTTCCTGGAACAGAAAATAATTGAGAAGCACTGAATTAGAGAAACAGGTGGAATTAATATAATACACTGCCTTTATAACCAGTAACTCCTGGTCTATGGACTATTTCTATGGAATATCAGGATAGATGTAAAATGATAGCATTTGATATTAAGGTATTAAATGACTATTTCATATCATTGATGTGCTCAGTGATGTTCTCCAAGAGGAGTACTTCAAACCAGAAATTATGTCTTGTGCAACCATCTCCAGTGACAGACAGCTAATTATTGAAGTCATAAAGAGCATAAAATGGTTACTATACACCCACGGATAAATCTCTTGGCAATAGACAACTGAATACAGGCCTAATGCAAACAGATAAAAAAGTTTTCACTGTCTTTTGAAAAGTAATTTCCCAACAGATGGGGGCTGCCCAACGTTTATCAGAAAGAACATTTTTATGAAGCAGGTCAACTCTAACATACTGAAAGCATTTGTAACGTTCTCCCTAGTTCAGTGAAGGATTAAAATGTTTTATGATTGGCCCTTTTAATCATCCACCATGTGTTAACAACCTGACCTTGTGGGTCAAACTAGTGTTTTCAGAGCAATGTCTGCCAGCTGGAAGCACTGCATCTTTATGCAGGCCACTGTGAGCTACTAGTAGTGAACCTATCAAAACCCCCAAAAACACAAACAGGGTAGCTGCAGATTTCCCTTTCAAACATGATAAAATTTATGAATATTTAAAGGCTATTAGAGACAAAGAAATAAGGAATCGACACGCTCTTTACTGAAAAAAGGTCTGAAGTCTATAAAGTAAGGCGTTCTTTGGATATAAGGCTCAAATGTCAAATAACAAAAATTGGAAGGTCACACATTCAGGGATGTGTCTATGTGTGGCCCTCCAATTTTAGTTATTTGCTATTAAAGACAAACCAGATTTTGGACATTGTATCATCTGCAATATTGATTTCTCAATTGCACATGGTGGATTTAATGACTTGCTAGCTAGCCAGCCATAAAGTAAAATATGAGATAACAAAGTAAGAGTAAGCATGATCCACCCCATCCCCACCACGCCCCAAAAACACAACAAATGTTCAGACCCACAGCTTTTCGTGGTGCCAGAAAATGCTATTTGTCGACTGGTGGTTTTTGGCTTTGTAATGAAAGAACAATGATGAACCAAAAATACCCATTGACACCATGAAACATCTTAAAAGATGACCTTTTATTGTAGGATAACTAAAATTATGATGGTTTCATGGTTTCCTGTCATCCACAATGTCATGTCATTAAGCACCCTTGCTATAACTGCCTCCTATTCATATGCAACAGGGTGTCAAAAGGTGGCATTTTTGAGATAGGGTGTAGACTTTAAGGCGCACTATATATATTCAGAGAGAAATCATTTAACACAATGTACATTTCTTATACACCAATGTTCAAAAATGGTGTCCATCATGATGGCTAAAAAGTAATCCTGAGCACTTTCTAATGTTTTAGAAGAAAAGGAAAGGTCAGAGAAGAGGTACATAGGGCTGGGCCTTTTCCTTAGTACAAGATTGTGGATGGTGTCGGTCTCAGCAGCGGAATTGAGGCGATTAACGGCCACGCCTACTGGCAGAGCAACCAGAGCACACACCTGTGTTGCATCTGATAATTATACCCGTGTGCTTAAAACTGCTCTGCTGTCTTTAGTAAGTAGCTGAAACCAGGAAACAGAAGGTTGTCGAGACCGAGAGTATTGCCTGAAAAGTAGCAAAAGTTGTGCGTTTGTTAAATGTTTGCCGAAAGGCTTATTTGATTTAGTTTGTTATTTTTTGTTTATTACTTTTGTCCCAAACCTGCGAGGATGACGGACAAAGGTTTTTATATTATTTTGTTTATTGCACTCGCTCTCTTTCTCTTCCCCGTGTCTGGGAGAAGAGAGAAAAATATTAAATAAAGATCCAGTCCTTTGACCCTAAAATCCACTCTCCGTCTCCGGCTGCTCTGTTCTCGTCCAGGGATTGTCTTATGGCATGTGATAAAGATAATTTTATGAGAGTGAAGAGGTTACAAATATGCTTGATAATGACATCCAATATCCAGGATATAAAAAAAGATAATGAAGGATATTAAAAAATATATACATTTAGGGGAGGTTACTAAATGTATATACTAAACAATTAAAAAGTATTTCTGTACAATCTCTTGGAAATGGAGAAATACCTTATGACTGTAAACAAGGCAGTATACCAATATATAATAAGGGCAGTTAGTTTAACTTATATTGTATGTAAGACTTTAGAAGCCATCATTAGAGAAACATAAGAAGTTCTTCATAATTGATAGTCAACATGGTTTGTGCAGATAAAGACACTGCTGGATATATATATATATATATATATCCTGGACTTTGAGCATGTTATAAAATGTTTTCACTCAAACACATAACATTTCAACCAGGCAGATTTCCAGATCTTGAAAAGGGCTTAATTGAAAAGAAAGTAAATGACACCCATGGTTACTGACAAGGTTTGGCATTAAAGATCCACCTCTGTAGGCTTGGTAGCACTGCAGGAGGGCTGACATGTCTGCCCAGATGCACCAGGGCAGGGCAAGGATGTCCACCCCGAAGGCAGAACAAAAACGGATGTTGATGGGGAGGAAGGGGCACAGGAAGTGGAAAAAGCAGTGGGTGCATGGAGCTACTGCAACCATTGACTGTGTACAGATTGGAGTGACCTGGAAGTCTTCCTGGTAGAACTTTCTTTAAAGCTCCCATATGTTTTTGGTACATAATTTGATTTTCAAAAACAAATTGACAAAGTACCACACAAGCAACGTATCGTCAAATTGAAAGCAGTATAAATGAAAGGAGTTATATCGGAATGGATTCAAAATTTGCTTCAGGGTATAAAACAAAGAGGAGCCTCTTTATATTCTTTATTTGCATCAATTAACTTGAAAAAGACATTAGTAGCAAATTAGTTTGCTGATGACAAAACAAACTTGGGGGTGTAGCATATGGTTTATAAACTACTAAAACAATTCAAGATGAATAAATACAATCCCGAAATGAATACTTGCCACATTATTTTCAACATTTCCAAATTGAAGGCAGGATTATTTTATCAGCAATCTGGATGCTGGACCATATTACACAAATTAATTGAGTGTTGTGTTCAGTCCTGGGCACCATACAAAAGCTCTTGAAAAAGAACAGAGAAGTGCGGCAAGGCTGATTCCAGGTATCACATTTTTAAGTTATGAAGAAAGACCTAACACATTTATTCTCTTCACGCTCAGGAAAGGAGAGTCTTATGGGATTAATAGTTTACAGAAGCTATTTCAGGTTGAGTATAGTCAGCAGAACAAGGGGGCAAGCATGGAAATTATTTGAAGGTATATTTAGCACTGATACTAGGAAGTCATTATTGCATTATTGCAGGAATAGACTAGCAGGACACTTCGTAGAAGCAGAGATCTTTGGGAGGTCTTGTCACAATGCTCAAAATGCAGTTGCATAGAGCTAGTTGTGCCATATTAATAATTAGCTGGGTGCAGTACACTTTGCATACCTAATTGGAAGTGGATCATGCAAAGCTATTATGACCAGGAATACAGCTCCAGTTCTGTCAAAATATTAATCCATTATGATGTATAATATTTTCAATATTGCACTTACAGTGTGAAAAACAAAGTATGTATTTGATTAACTTCCAAACTGTATGCTATATGTGTTTATTTATTTGAGCGTGCCCTCATGACTTCAAGTTTTTCTGGGTAAATACTATTTTGAAAGTTCAATAGGTAAAGCAAGAGATGGAGAAGCTGCCAGCTGAATCTGGCTTTTATGGTCTGACCCAGAATATAAGCAGTGTTTATTTTAAATCTTTGAAGCAGTACAAGAGGCACTTCAAAGTGTGACTAAAAGAGATCTCTGTCTCCGTCGGAGGGTGCTGACAGCATTAACATTTCATGCACCTGGATCTTTTCAGAGCTTCATCTGAGGCTGTGGCATCAACTCACCCATGTCTCATACAGAGAACCACTCCGTGGCAACTAGGGGTAAATGTGTACAAATACATAATTGCTCTCATTTGAGTTCACGCTGAAAAGGCACAATGTGGCTGAACCATTTTCACACATATGAAGATCACACTAACTGTGTGTAGATTAATTCAGAAAGCTAATGAGGCCTTTGATGAGAGCCATTCACATGTGTTTGGAACAATATTGCAACCTGTGGGGAATCAAATTTGAAATACGAAGGGTCCTATTTTGACAATGACAACGCAGTTATCAGATATAAGACATAATCCACTGAATAAGGCAGACATGTCTAAATCAATTTAGCTATTTTGTCGAATCTGGCACGTGACGCAAGTGTCAAGTTGGCTGGTATTAATTCTTTAAGTTGAAGGTCGGACGAAGGTCTGCCTATGTTCAGGCCAATCACGATGCCTGCCACATTTTCTTTGAAAAAGTGTTTGTGCCACCACCATAGTGTCTCAACATTTCCCGACAGCACCTGTGTGGTTCTCTGTGGCTCAGTTGGTAGAGCACAGCGTTGGCAACGCTTAGGTTGTGGGTTCAATTCCCACTGGGGCCACATATACTGAAAATGTATGCATTCACTACTGTAAGTCGCTTTGGATAAAAGTGTCTGCTAAATGGCGTATATTATTATTATTATTTTTCATGGTCTATATTGTAGTGTATTAAGTGGATGATTCAAATGCCTGAAATGCAAGAGACAAAGTTTTATGCAATAACAAAGTGCACTACTGACAGCCAATAATTTAAAGCTTGTCTAGTGTGTACAATATGGGTTTATATACCGTTTTAAAGGGGTCGCTATTGTGCCCTAACAGTCACCTGCTCAGATGGTTGTCCCTCTGGTTATTTAGGTCAGTTGGCCAAGATGATGGAGTCAAATACAGACCTATGATGATTGATGAACACGTGCTACATGCCAGTTTTAATTGCAAACCACCTATTAAGATAGGAAGTACCCCATTACAGTTCCCATAAATGGAACTATTGAGAGCAGTTAATGGTACCAAGGATAATAGGGAGTACTTATCCGGAAGCTCCTACTTAGGTTGATCTTGCCTGATGGGTGTTAACATAAATTCAGTATGCAGGAGCTTTCCTGACCAAGCCTAATGTTGCATGGCATAAGGCAGCTGAATGACCTACAAAGTTCAGGCAAGGATTTTCACCGGTTAGCTATAAAACTACCATGAATTTATATTAAGAATAGTAGTACTGATTTGAATATACTACATAATTATATAATGGCATCTTTCGAGAGCAATTACATCAAATTAATACACACACACACACACACACACACACACACACACACACACACACACTACCCTTCAAAATTATTCACTGCTAAAGTGTCTGCAAAATGTAATGTAATGTAATGTACAAGTTCAAAATGTCTCAGCAACGGTTTTAGGCATTGCAGTGCGTTGAAATGACCATAGGCATCTGAGCGAGCAGTCCACCTCTCATTCGGGAAAGGTTCAACCAATTCCTTCAGTTCTTTCAGTTTGATCACTGATTAGTTCTTCAACTATTTCTACCGGTTCACTCATTGATTCGTTCATTCAGTTCAGAACTGGATACACCGATTTGTTCACTGATTGTGTCAGTAGCACGTGTCCAAAGGTATCATTCTCTGTATTAACGGTTTCTGTTGGCTCTCATTCGAAATATTCAAAAACAATCTGCCTATTAGCAGTCATGCGCAAAGAAAGAGTGAGAAGAATCAAATAAATTAATCGCTTCAGGGAGGTGAATCAGTTCATTTCAATCATCTCAAATATTTGTTCAAAAAGAATGAATTGTTCTTGAGCGACCGAGCACAATGTAAAAATCACACATGTAAAATACATGTGTCATCCATCACCATGGGGAAAGGCAAATAACAGAAGAAACCAAAGACCCTAATAATAGACTTGACATTGGTGTTTACATTGTTTGTTCAGTACCTGTACATAGAATACAACAATGAAAAGAATAGTTCAGTATTTTCCAAAACATTATGAAAGATATCCTTCAGTACTGCTGATTCAGAAATGATTTTATTAATTCAGTGACAGCCATACGTGATACTCTGAATAGTTCAAATAAATATATTTTAAAAATTGTCATGACACAGTTGACTGCATACACGTGATATTAATATCCACACCTCTAATGTAAGCTACATTTATTCATAGAAAATATGTGATATCTCAACAAAAATGTTTTCACTTGAATGAAAAGTTACTTGGATGAACATAGAAAAATACTGTAAATATCAGATGCCTTCCCTATTTCCATTTAATTGGTGATGATAAACCCAAAACCAAGACTGAATGTCATTTATTTTATACCATAGAAAAGGTATCGAATCCTTAGCGGATTTACTCATATTTATTCTGTATAGTGCCAAGGAAGTTGCAAAGCCGAGTCTAATCATGTTCTCATGGACCCAAACTAAAATGACCAACAATGACTTGGATTACAAGATGCTAGTCCTTCTGACAATTTAGGGTTATGTGTGCTGTTTTTAATAGATTCTGCAATACATTATACCTAGAAATAGGTATAGAAATAGAATGACTGTGTCCCTGACATTACAATAGCTTTTGAATAGATCTCTACATGGATCTTTTCTTTTCAGATGTACCACTGGACGCATGCTACCCAGCTACCATTAACATTAAATTGAAAGCAATTGAATCAAATGCAATAAAAGGCTGGAGTGAAAAAAGCTTGTGAACAACTGATAGCTTTACTCATGAGAGGGCCCCAAGTCTCAGATTTATGAAGCCATTGCAAGATGCAGTGCTCTCACTGCCTGTACAATTGCAATATTTGCTATCTGCTAAGGTACCTTTTGTGGTGGTCAAACAAGTGCACCCATTGTTTAGTGCCTGGGGAAAGCAGGTGTAAACGTAATTCAGGCACATTAACATAGCAGCTGGTGTTAAGAGGTGAAATCATCAGCATCTTAAGGACCGGACCGGCTGTGACGGGAAAGAGTGTTCTCAGCATGCGATTTGTGACATGCCTGAGGAGACAATAGGGCAGAACCTCTATGACATAAACCGTATCGGGAATGGTGGTCTTTCAGAATGAAATAAATGTTTTTCACTTTGAAGGTGATGTCTCAGTGCACTCATTTCAATATGTAGCTAAACCATGGGTTAAATTAACCTGTCATCAAGCCAGCGGCAATAGGGGTAATAGGGTAATACGGTAATTTCTTTCTACTACTTTCAGAACAATACACCTTTTCGGTGATCTTCAAGAACAGTGCATTATTTGCGAAGCTGAAAGGTGGTGATTAAGAAGGCTGACTCCTCTACCAAGACCTCCAATTCCTATTCGGAAGACTTAAATTCCTGCGATTTCCTCACACACAAAACGTCCCTTAAACGTTAAACGTCCTTTAAACGTCCCTTGCCGCAACTCAAATGAACAAGTTTCAAATGTGTTCATTTAGATAATTAGCATTAGTAAATACCCTGCTAAATGGAAAGCATGCAGGGATGCGCCTGATACTAATTTGTGTTATCCTTTGCAAATCTGCCCCTAAGAGTGTGAAATCATCAGATGTTTGCTCATACACATTTTGGAAATGACCAATCAAGTATCGTTGATTGGTATGTCACAATGGGAGGCCAAAGATTCTTCAGGCTGGTGGTAGATCTATAATCTATGATTACAATGTAGGCCAAAGATTCACTTTAATCCCAGCATAAGGCAGTAGAAATTGGGCATGTCTATCTCCACTCCAGTGATTACTTTCCATTTGGACTAGATCAGTCTATTGCTGTAATCTAGCAAAGCCCATAAAAATACCAATCTGCCCTCAAGCTTGTTTGGAGTCTGGGAAAATGCATATCCTGTGGAACTAATTTGGGAATAAAATATACAACCTCCCCTTTAATTAATATCCAGCCTTTAAATGTAATGGGCCTCAACTGACCTGTGTTTGGAGGTTTGCATCTCTGTATAACTCTATGGAATCTTCTTCACACCACCACAGATAAGTGTGTTTCCTGTTAACTGATTGCTCCTGGGTAAAATTGGCATGGCATCAAATAAAAACACATGTGATACAAAGTACATCACTTGCCAAAACATTTTAAAAACACCTTTAAACCTAATGTGGAAAGGCAAAACATTTACATCCTACAGTAGCTGTAACCTGAAGATTGCCTGTAGCCTGACAGGAACACATAATACGAGGACATATTATGTGATGAGAAAATATTAATTTAATAAGGATTTTCCCATTCCCATTTTCCCCATGGTTTGCTAAATACTGAATTCCAGAGCTGAAAAACAGAAAAATATGGAAAAAAACTGGAAAAACCAAATGAAACGTGTAATTCTAAGAATGTTAATACTGTGCTTGAAAGTTTGGTTTGGATTAAATCTGAGATGTATTGACTCATTCACTGCTCACTGGGATATCCTCACACCAACTTCAAACATAATAATAATACAATTCACTTATTTATTTACCTTCCTATGGAAGCCCAGAAGCCGGTTATTGTTGAATATTGTATTCTTCATCTGAAAAATGTCTCCAGCTTGGAACCACTGTGTGATTGTGTACACAGGTGCTTCTCCTTTTAAACCTTCCTTAAATGAAATCATTCAAACACGCTGACAGATACAATAGTGTAATATATTTACTCTACGAAAACACACCACAAAGCAAAATGGCTTGGGAAAATTGATATATACATCCTATATATGTCAATTCCCATTCACAGTTTTCAACTATTTCCATGCAATAGTGGACAGCTATTAATATCTGCCCAACCTTGTTTAATTAAAGGCAAATTATCCTTAAAGGGATGAATTGAGACTTGGGAGTGGAAAACACCATTATAACAAAACTCTGAAATGTTATAGATATCCGTCAGAGGGCAGGTTTTCGGAAACAATTCATTTCTGTCACTCTGCTCAATTTCAGAGTTAGGCACATGCGAAGCAGAAGTCTGAAAACGAACAACTTTTTTTGCAGAACTCTGAATAGGGCTCCAAATGCAAATGCTTTAGCTGGATGTGCCATCAGACAGCGAGACTGGTGATGTTTCTTGCTCAAGCCTTGAGCATTATCAGGAACACAACTGCAATTCTATCATACAGTTTAACTGGAGACCACTATTGTGGGCAAAAACGGGAAAAATTTGAGTTTCCATATGTGTTTATTAAATGAAACCCATCATGTAAATTTGTTTCAATCTCAGCTATAACTATTTTTTATGAACAACCCAGAGCAGGTTGTGTTATGCATATCCATTTTGTCTTCATAAATCTTCTGCCTTTTCAATTTCAAATACTAACAATATAACTAAAAGCAGCACAAAGTTCTGTTATCAAATCAGAATCCAAAACATCCTGGCTTAATAAGTCATATTTCATATTCTCATTTTTCATATCTCATTTTCGGGTACTGCTTTGTATTGTACTCAGCGCCTGTGAAACATTATGTATGTGCATGTTATGAGATTACAGATATAGTAACCATTAGACAATTGTATTCCCCACCCTCATGCAATTACATTATATCCCTGTACAAAAATCAGCCTGCCTGGTTAATTTTGTAGACGCAAGATAATGTCGTCAGAGAGGGGAATGAGGTGAAAGCCAAAGAGGAACTGGAAGTCTTGGTGCTAGCGAGTCAGAATGCACGTATTCAGAAGAAAAGCTCTGAAGTCATTCTGCAACATGAAGAAACGCTTTTGCACACAAGTCATGGGACAAAACCCCCCTGTGTTTCTTGGTGTCGGATAAAGCTTGATAAATATTCTCAGAGAAATGTTAATTTAGAGGGGCATTCTGACTTGGAGGCGCTGTGAAATTGTTACACACATTTCACTACAGGGGGTTTAAGCGAATTTGACCTGAGGTAAGTACCTGCGTAACTCATTAAATGGGATAATCCAAATGCGCTCATTCCAAGCATATGCCCCCTGATAATTGAGAAATTTTAGTTCCTGAGTTCCACTTCAGCTGCTTTCCTCCATTGCAATATGTAAGCGTGACAGCAGCAATGCACTGATGCTACAAAATATGTGTGTAAATTTAAAATTATGAATTTAACAATGGTGTTGGCCCAAGCTATTCATCTCAACATCTCTGTATATTACTTTAAGGCAAGTAAGGCGCCTCAATTCATTTCTGGTCTTCTGGCTGTAACAATGTAACAACTCACATGCTACCTGTATTGTTGACAATTTGAGTCAGTGTGCTAGTATTATGTTGTTGCGAAATACAGTAAACCCAGCTTTACTGAAGAAAGACCACCAAATCCTAAAAGGTGCCACTTTCCAGTCCATGATACAGTGGGTATAAAAAGCATTCACCCCCTTTGGGATTTTTCACATTTTATTTTCTTACTTCATGGAATCGAAATGGATTTAATTGGGATTATTTCTCAACACTGATCAACACAAAATACTATATAATGTCAAATAAAACAACAACTCCAAAGCTTTATTAATTACAAATAAAAAACTGGTAATAATGGGGCGGAGGATGGCATAGCGGTCTAACGCACCACACTTTGGCTGGTCTGGTGTGGTGTGTGCTGCCTGTCAGGGACACGGTTCAAAACCCACATCTCTACCAGACCGGCCCTGGTCGTCAGCCCCGATCGGAGGCGGCATTTGGCTGTCCGCCTCCGGGGGAGGGGGGAGGGTGAGCCAGCACGAGTCCGTCGAGGAGCAGTAAAGGCGTCCGTGGTAGAATTCTGTCTCGGGAGAGGCGGATCAATCGGCCCGGAAAGAGTGTCTCGACCCGGAGGACGGGCAGCGGACTCGTGGGGGTGCGGAATTGAGATAAATAGAGGGTATAATTGGCAACCAAATTGGGAGAAAAATGGGAAAAAATTTGAAATAAATAAAAAACAGGCAATAATTGATTCTATAAGTCTTCACCCCCCTTGACTTAATACTTGGTAGATGCACCTTTAGCCTGAATTGCAGCTGTGAATGTATTTGGGTAAGTCTCTATCGGCTTTGCACATCTGGACAGTACAATTCTCACCCATTCTTCTTTACAAGATTGCTTGAGCTTCATCAGGTTGTATGGGGACCATTGGTGAACAGCAATTTTCAAATCTGTCCACAGATTCTCAATGGCATTGAGGTCTGGGGTTTGACTGGGCCACTCTAGGACATTGTTTGTTTTTAAACCATTGTCCTGCTGGAATACAAATGGTCTCCTAGGTCCCAGGTCTCTTGTAGACTGCAGCAGGTTTTCTTCCAAGATATTCCTTCATCCTTTATTACCTAAGTTTTCCTGTCTCTGAAGTAGAGAAGCATCCCCATAGCATTAGGCTCCCGCCACCATGTTTCACGGTAAGAATAAGCCTCTTGGTGTCCTGCCTCCCTAAGTGCCCTTCTCGCACGCATGCTCAGTTTTGGAGGACAGCCTGTTCTAGGCAAATTCCCAGTTGTGCCATATTCTCTCCATTCCTTTATGATGGACTTAACAGTGCTCCAGGGGACATTCAAAGTCTTTGAAATCTTATATACTTCCTCTGATTGGTGCTTTTGAATAATTGTTTCTCAGATTTGCTTTAAATGTTATTTGGTCTTCATGATACTTGTTTGGAAATGCACTAACCAACTGTGGGACCTCTCACAGACAGGTGTATTTAATTTGAAATCATTTGAAACACCTTAATTGTACATAGGTGGAATCAAATAATTACGTGACATCTGAAGACAATTGATTGCACCAGTTATTTATGTGTGTATTAGCAAAGGGGGTGAATACTTATGCAATCAATTTTTGTCTGTTTTTTATTTTCAATTCATTAAGAAAAAGTTTTGGATTTGTTTGTTTTTATTTGACATTATAGAGTATTTTGTGTTGATCAGTGGCAAGAAATCCCAATTAAATCCATTTTGATTCCATGAAGGAAATAAATAAAATGTGAAAAATGCCAAAGGGCTGAATACTTTTTATACCCACTGTAGATATCAAATCTCATTAGTCTGAGCCTTGAAATCCGGCTCCAAAGTCGTACACCACGTTTTTGTCTGAAATGGCTGATATATTGTGGCCTGTGGCCTATATATACCGTGCAACAGATAAGTCTACGTTTGCCACATTCTAACTATGTGCAGGACCTTTGTATGGACATACAGTACCTAACAGTAAAAAACGCAGTTCAACAAAAGCTCTGTGTTCATCTGAATAGATTTCTTAAAGCACTACCAGAGACAAAATTATATTCATGTTAAAATAGTCTATGCGCTGCAATACTGTACATTGGAATCAATCTCTTTATTCTGAGAGACTACCATTCTATCAGCTAGTCCCATGATTAAAGAGCAGTGGGGGGGGGAAAGGGGTTAATGCTGGGAAGTGACTGAACGGGACTGCTAACAGGAGCGACAGGGCCTGGTTCACACCAAGGAGTGGTGTCATGGCTGTGAGTAATATGCTGACAGAAGCAGACCTGATGATGAATGACAGTGCATCAAACTGATGGAAAGTCAAGCAACTGCAACCTGAGCAGTTCCAATTACTGATCATCACTGTAACAGCAATAACAATACCAATAAGAATGAGAACAACAACAGCATCTATGCAGCAGTATGATCCTGTTTCATGCAAAGAATTACTATTGTGCTAAGTGTCCATCAATCCGTCTGCTACTTTTTCGTAAACTGAGTTCACCGAGGCATGGCAGTGTTAATATATTGCCTACAAAGGAACAAGAAGCAGTGTGCCATGTTGGATTTCAAGTCCAGAAACTGTAGGTAGAATTTCAGGGGCCCTAACACTCCAAGACCCATTGATATCACATAAACCCTTTTTTGTGATAATGTGGCTCAGTAAACATATCACATTTTAAACCAATGCTTATTCATTCAATATTTATTTATATACATTCCATGCAAACATTTATAATTTAAAACAAAAGTGACAGTGGTGCTGTTGTCTTCCCCTATTATCCAGACTCAGTCACCCCCCGAACAACCCACTAAGGATGTTTCCCTTCCTGTGTCCACACAGACAATGTGCTACAATAAATGCTTAAACCCACACTTCAAGTCCCACCCTCTGGTCAGGTGATGGGCGGTCGAATCTCTGCGTTCTAATAGACAGTGGAATTGTGAGAGTCCCCGTTCTGTCTGGAGAGGGAGCACGAGGCAGCCGGCGCAGCAACAACAAGCAGCGAACAAACAACATGTAAGAACAAATGTAGTAAACACAAACTAAGAGCAGGTAGGTCGGTGGTGCGTAACCACTTACCTTGCTGGCTGCGCCTCTGAGCGTACACCACCACCAGAGCAGCAAGCACCACGCAGCACACTGACGTTACAACGTTTGCCATCTGTGGAAAAACACAAAGGTGCTTGTTAAGGTCCGGCAGGAGAGAGAATCAACCAGCTCCAAATGGCAAGTCAGACAGGGAAAAGGCTCTCCCTCTCCCTGCTCTATCTCTCTCTCTACCCCCTCTCCTCTCTCTCTTTCTCCCACTCTCTCTCTCTCTCTGTCAGCCCCCCACACCCCCGCCCCTGTCATGCATACACACACGCCCCCCACACCCACTCTCTCTCGCTTTGAGCTCATCAGTGAAATCACTCTCCTCAGGGACAGCCATTTCCAAGGCAGACTTTAAAGAGACAGCATTACCAGATATGTGCCTTATCAGTGCAATCATCCCCCCCCCACACACTCGCCCCGTGTCTCATCTCTTTGTTTTGCGAACACTGAGAAAAGTTCATAGCGTTATACGGGCAATCCGAGGCGCTACGTCTCTGCGCACGATCAGAACGTTCCATATTCTGTACGGTTGTTCCGGGAAGCAGTGAGATGGAACAGCAAGCATGTTCACAGCGGACGTTTACAGTTCAGCTGGGCTTTTCGTTCAGCTTTGTTGATGCTGACGTTTTCTATAAATATAAAGTCAATGGCTTTTTGATCATTCGTATAGCGTTACTTTGCAGTTTGAAAAGAAAGACCAAAACAATTATAGTATAATTTTGTGTTTTTTGAGGTAACAGTGGCACTAAGTAAAGCAATTTTCTATGCATTGTTAAGGCTAAACAGTACCAACAACAAAACCGAAGAAAGAATCTATATGATGTACATGTTTATGAATATACAAAATCTTCAGAAATTATTCAATGGGGCTTGTTTCATTAAAGCGTAAAAACGAGTGTTACAATTTCATGCATCTGGTGTTTTGATATGAAATGCAAAGTTAGCATAAATAAAAATATAAATGATATACCTACAAAACATTTAAATATGAAGTACCATATATAATGTTTCTTTTTTCCTCTATATTGGTAAATATTAAATCAATATTGGTTTTGCTGACATCTTTGTCAATCAATCACTGTTACTTGACTTAACATGTGAGCGATAACAAATGAAAAGCAATTAAGCTGGCTTTCCTGCATGTTAAACTGATCTTATTAGTCATCTTATTAGAATTTGTAACACAAATTCTACTTTCATGGAAAAGAGTTTGAAATAACAGCAGGCTGTTAACAAAATGTATAAGCTGACAAGTCGTATTTATCTCGATGTTGCTCAAATAAAAGTAATGAAATTAAAATCGTATTACAGGTCGTGATCGTTTAATCACTTGCGTTTCTCTACTACTTATGTGTGGTATTTAGCTGATGACATCACTGCGCTATGAGCTCAGCATGTGTCAGTTCTGTCTGTAAGTGATACACTTTTGCATTCAAGATTTCACAATATCACCAGTCAATTGAAAACCCCTTTTCATTTCCTACTTCCTTCCTCATATACTTATGTTTGATCAGACTGTACCTGAATATATGCATTTCACATGCTGGCTAATTAAAATATATAATTCATTGCGGATTCTAATGATTTCACCCCCCCTTTAATGTCCAGTAAAAAATTTGCATTTAAATGGGAATTTTCAATGGGTGATGCAGATGGAAGGTAGAACAATGTATCCCTAAATGGCAGGTTATAGGGTCAGGAGCTGCTTTGGATGATCCTTCTGAATCTTTAACAAATGAATCACAGAAAACTGTAGTATACTTGAGCCTTCAATTGAAAATGCATCCTGTTTTGCAGGACTTGTTAATTAAAAATCCAGTTTAAACTTGTCCCCTTGTATTGTACATGGTCTCTAAGAGGGATTTTTCTTAGTGGGAGATACACTGTTCCTTTCAGGGCAATGAAGTGTAACATCCATGGACCTTCATACCACAATGACTGAAGCAAAAGTTTTGAGATTTCCTCCTTGAGTTACATTTGATATTTCTTTGGTTATACATTCTCAACAACACAACCTGACACCTAGTAATATTACTGGATGTATAGAGAGAGAGAGGAAAGAGAGAGTTAAACGTTTAACCCCATAACTGTCACTGGCCCACCGCCGGGCCATCTACACACATAGCACATTCTCCTTTCAATTTCATAGTTAAATGTACCGACAATATATGTTATATGCACAGATGGGGTGGAATCTCATCTTTTCAACAATATCCTGTCCCAATTCAAGGCAGGGTACTCTAGGAGAATATATGCTCCTTCTCTTTGGTGAAGTCTAGAAGTCTCAAAATATGGCAGATCGTTGATAATGTGGGCATCCTGATCCAACTAACAAAAGTAGTGACCCTGTTTCGTCACAAGAGCGAGAGAGTCCCAATGTTTTCTATGCACTTCGTATCGCCAACAGAAAAGATGTCATTCTCCTGGGTCTAGAAAATATGTGAGTATGTTTCACATAGGAAAGATTTGTATCCTTGCAATGGTAAATCTTTGCAAAATAAGCCCACACCCGCCATTCTCCGATAATTCATCCACATTTCTGTCTGAAATCTTTTCAACATATGTGGCTTTATAAATATAAATATGGCCAAAACTATTGTTTTCTGTGTGAGCAAGTAATTGTTAGGAAATTATGTTAATTAAATATATTCACAGTTAACTAGTTCACCAGCAATCTAAGTTGTAAAATCTAACTGAACTAACAAGCTTGTATAAGCCAGAGTGATAGTTAAATCTACACTGATAGATATCTAGGTACCTGGCAAGATACATAGATTGCAACAACGAGCTAACAATAAATCTTAGACATGGTTGTCTTGTTCCGCTTTGCATCTGTGGTTATCAGCAGCAGGATATATGGAACATGGCAGAGACGTTTGGTCCCATTTGTCATTGTCATTGTCATTGGAATTTTTGAGGCTGAAATTATTAGACCTAGCTGAGATACAACAGAATTTGTCTGAATGTTCAGATAATAATAAATCAAATGGGAGTAAATGGGCATATGAATAATAAAATAATACAAACAAACATAAAATCTATGGTGTCCACATGCATGGCTTCAGAGAGGTAAAGTAATGACTTACACCACACAACATCCTGTGAGTTTCTCAAATTATAACATAAAACCTAGTGGGCAAATAGTGAGCTACCACTGCAGTAATTTAGGCCAAACGCAGGACTCAATATACACTGCCATACCCACTGCCCACTGTTAACACAACTTTTCACTCTTTCTATGTTGATACATCACCTGTAATTAAAATGAAGGCCACCAAACAGAAATTAATTGGATGAAAATGGACAAAAAGTAGTTAATCCAGGCCAAGAGGTGGCCCAGGTTTTGTATATAGTTTTCTTTTTTATTTCTTTTCTTAAATTGTGTTCCAGACAGAGAGAAATACTACTACATCCCACTGTCTCTTGAATTTAACTTCCTCCTTCCTGAACCCCTCCTGTCATTAAATGCACCAACCGTGCCATAACTCCGATGCAATGATCGATTAAAAAAATTGTAGGGAAGCACATGGCATTTGGCTCTCCAAGCTTTTTCAATTGGATTGACCTTTCCTCATCCCACAGGCAATAGTTGCAAGTAGAACAAAATGTTGATTCTGCCATAATCTCATCAAGTATCTGAATCTGTGTGGAGGCCATAATTCTGGAATGAGGGATTTGGATCAATATTATTCGATCATTCTGGATTTTGATGTTTCAGACTAACGAGAGATAAACATATTTTTAAAGACATCCCTATTAGTATTTCGTTTTCACGTTCTTTTCACTTCGGATGAGTGCGTACAATGCGTGTGAGTGAAGGGTGGGTGGGGGGTGTCATAGCCATGCCCATTTGAACTTCCAAAATAAACAACGAAAAAATGTATGTGAACCAATGCGAGGTAGGCACTAGGTTGCAAGTGAAAGGAAGTTTTTGTATTCTGCCTGTCCACATGGCCAGCATGCGTCATGCTGTGTAACCATGCTGTGGCAGGCAAGTGCTTTGAAATCTCTACAATTAAGCACAGAGCTCTAGGTTAATCCATCACACATCTCATCCACTACCAGCCTCAGTATGGGATCTGAAATCAAAGAAATAGTATTTTTCCTAAGTTACCTCAGTCAGTGGCCACTGCTAATGTCATATCACTGGCATTTCCAATATTACCCGACATTGATGAATTTCACGATTAAGGAAACAAGTTAGTGTAGGTACTGGATAAGACCTCAGCATTAAGCAGCAACCACTGCCATCGCATGTTTATTTAGGGAGGGGACAAGGAGAGTTTCAATACTAATATGATGCCAAACTCAAATGTTTGCAGATGGTCAGAATCCAAACAACTGGATTATTGACGGAGCGGTCTGGTGCTCATAGCTCCATATGACCAAATGAAAACACCCTATTCACTTTGCATCTGTGGCACCTTAAATACAACACGCACACATAGGCCTTTCTCACTGCGCGCCACTTTTATCAAGGCCACCCAGGCTGCAAACCACACGGTCTAGCCCTGACCATTAGGGGGAATAAAAATAAGCCACACTACACCACACTGAGCTGCCCAGAAAATTATTTCAATGTATGGAGATGTGTGTTTCAGAAATATGAAAAGGGGGCTGTCAAGCGGCTTGTCCTGCTAATGTAGAGGTTCTGCACATGACATATCCCATGGTCTGGTATTGAATACTGATCATTCTAGCGCCAATTGTTTCTGGCAACCCCACAGGGTGTTGAATAATTGGCCATAATATTGCCCAGGGAGAGTTATCTCATGCAAGAGTGACTCCTATCAAACAGATGTTCTTAACAAGATATTTCAGATGTTGTCCCTGCCAAATTTGCCATCTATGTATTGTTGATTTAGTACAATTTGGGGTTATTTAAATGATATTTCCATGGTAGTATACGTAGGTACTGTATATGTATTCAAAATGGTATATAATTTTTTTGTTTTATGAATTTGAAACAATACAATTTTATTGTAAAATGTATTTTTCCAATATAAATACGTTTATTTTAGTTTAATAATGAGATACAGTACATTTTATCAAAATATTGCTTAGATTAATGTCAAAACCTCTGAATTTTTCTTTCAAACGCTTGCCTCTGAAAAATGAATAAACAATCAGAGGACAGGCACATCTCTTACTGATGTCAACTGGTGACCTGTAGACACCTGGGGGGTAATTTATCAAATATGCACACACAGATTGGATTAACTTAATTTGTTTGTGGGAACATTTATACAGTGCGATGTTTTTGTTTGGACAGTTGTTGAGATTGTGCGTAAATTTATGCATATCCTTGACTACGCTTATGCACAATGTCAAGTGGTAGAATAATTCCGCTCATCAGACGCAACAGAAATCAAGTCACCTGACAGGGCTTATGTTTACAAATATGTAAAACAGAGGAAGTAATATATAACATAACAGAGTTTAACATTCCGTTATATATATAATTTCACCAGAGCCTACCTTCAAATTAAAGTTTTATGAAGAATTAAGTATCATTATATTGATCAAATTAACTAGACCTGATTTGTATGATGGTGTTGACAAAAACATTATAAAACAGAGTTCAGATTAACAATATAACAGAATGTACTGTGATGATAGCGTGGCTGATCTTGTGCTTTTGGAAGACTAGGCAAATGGTGCCTTCTCGAGAGAATGTGTTTGCAGAGACAGATACCACTTTTTTGTATAATTTTGCTGTATTTGTGCTGTGACTTATCTCCTAGCTTGGAAAGGGAAACTAACTGAACCCATTTGAGATTGAGATTGAGATTTTTTTCATTTCAAGTACTGGCATGATTCCTGAAGAAGCATTAATTGCTCTGGCAATTTGTTCCCATGCTGCAGCTTTGCATCTACCCATGACACCAGTGCCGAGGGAACTAAAGATAACGTATTGTCAGGATTCCACCTCTGACACTATTAGCTCAATTTCCGTATGAGAAAAGTTTTGTTTCTTTGCTCTTTTTGCCATTTTTCGTTCATTGGCAGGTTTTTAAAGGATGATTTCACTGTATATACTGGATCTGTTTCTTAATGCACATTTGCACAACTGTGCATGAGCGCTTGGCTTGAGAACAATTTGAATTTATCACAGTTGATCTCTTGCAGACGTGCGCATGTCACTGGTACAATAGTTTGATAAATCACACTTTTCTTGTGCATACAAACGTTCTAAATCTTGTTCATAAGAAATATTTTAGGATCGTTTCTAAACAGCAATGATAAATGAGTATGTAGGGGAGGGTGCCATGGTGCCCAAGATATCCTAGCTGTGGCGAGTACCTTTATCAACTGAGCCACTCAGGAGCCTGTGATAGCATATTGAGTCACTGGGAAATAAGAAATCTCTCATGACAAATTATTTATTTATTTTATTTTATTTTATTTATAATTTTTTCCCGTTTTTGTCCCAATTTGGTTGCTAATTATACCCTCTATTTATCTCAATTGCCCTCCCCCACGAGTCCGCCGCCTGTCCTCCGGGTCGAGATACTCTTTCCGGGCCAATTGATCCGCCTCTTCCGAGACAGAATTCTACCACGGACGCCTTTACCTGCTCCTCGACGGACTCGTGCCGGCTCACCCTTCCCCCTCCCCCAGAGGTGGATAGCCAAATGCCGCCTCTGATCAGGGCTGACGACTAGGGCTGGTCTGGTAGAGACGCGGGTTTCGAACCGTGTCCCTGACAGGCAGCGCACACCACACCGGACCAGCCAAAGTGTGGTGCGTTAGACCACTACGCCATCCGCCGCCCCGACAAATTAATTTTTGTCCTTGAAATGTTTCTCATGTAAATAAGGTGAGCCTATGTTGCTGAGATGACACTTTGACACAGACATGAATCTTAATGTGATTAATATCACCAGCTAAAGTATACTGTATACAGGGCCTCTTTATGGCAGTAAGGCTGTCCGTTTAACCTGGAAAGCTTTCACTGTCATTGGCTCTGACTCATTGCAAGGAAGCTTTTTAGGAGACGTGCCATCCAAACAACAGTCTGCGAGAGAAAGAATTGTGTTCCACTATTTATTTCACTTTCATCTTTGTCCATTTGCCTTTGCCTGTCAGCATCAAAATTCCTCTCCAGCTATCTGTTATCTTCATTCCCTTTGCTGCCTGATCACCAAATCGTGGTTCAGAATAAAATCTAGAACGAATGAATGAATGATGGTTGTGGGCCCTAAGACAAGAATGAGGGTGGCTTTTGGGAGCTGCAACAGATTTCAGGAACAGCATGGGCTTTGTGTAACAACAAATAAGACAACTAGCCCTAAACCCCCTCTGTCCAATCTATAACCCAACAGTGATTGACAATAGATCCTATGACATGATGATAAAAATTTCAAAAATAAATATTATTGCTAAAATACATCTACATTTAAAACATTTTTACAATAACATATATTTTTTAACTATTTCCCCTTTTTTGGGATGGTGTTTTTTTTTCTTCCCTGATACTGACTAGGTGAGCTATGACTTGTAATATAATGATCTTTTTCTCCATTAACTTAGTAGACCTGGGAAGACATCTGTCACAAGAAGATGGGCCCCCAGCCCCCAGATACTTTCGCTTCAGATCAGAGATGATGACAGCACTCTCAATCTTACAACGCCCGCTCAGGAAACCCTGCAATGCATTTATGAATCAGCCAATGAGGGGGAATATTGAAACACATGTAAGGGTTTTAATCATATCTCTTATTCTGCTAATCTGTTTCCTCCAGCACAGATTCTGTCTGTCCTGAGGCTGATGTTAATTGTCAACGAGACAACATACAGTGGGTATAATAAGTATTCACCCCTTTGGCATTTTTCACATGTTAGTTTCTTGCTTCATGGAATCAAAATTGATTTCATTGGGATTTCTTGTCACTGATCAATGTCAAACAAAATACTCTAAAGCTTTTTATTAATTGATTTCAAATAAGAAAACTGACAATAATTGATTCCATAAGTAGTCATACTCTTAGCATAAGTATGACTTAGTACTTGGTAGAAGCACCTTTAGCTCCAATTACAGCTGTGAGTTTATTTAGGTAAGTCTCTACCACCTTTCCACATCTGGACACTGCAATTTGCACCCATTCTTCTTTACAAAATTGCTGGCGCGTCATCAGGTTGGATGGGGACTGTTGGTAAGAAGATTGTCAATAGGATTGAGGTCTGAGCACTGACTGGGCCACTCTTGTTCTTTTTTTTAAACCACCCCAATGTGGCTATATGTGTTTTGCTGTATGCTTTGGGTCATTATCCTGCCTGAATATAAATCTGCTCCTAAGTCCCAGGTCTCATGCAGACTGCAGCAGATTTGTCTATATTTTGCTCCATCCATTTTCCTCTCTATTTTGACAAGTTTTCCAGTCCCTGAAGCAAGTGCCCTTCTCGCATGGATGCTCAGTTTTGGAGGACGGCCTGCTCTGGGCAAATTCATAGTTGTGCCATATTCTCTCCATTTCTTTATGATGTACTTAATGGTGCTCCAAGGAATATTCAAAGTGTCACGTCTCGTGTTCGTGTTCCCCGTAATTAGATGGTTTAGTTAATTCCATGTTTTCCTGGTTGTCCGGTCCGTGTTTTCACTTTCACTTACCTGTTTCCAGTCTCGTCATTGTATTATCCTTTTCACCTGTTCCTCATGTGTCTGATTGCAGTCTCCTGTGTTAGCTGCATTCATGTTAATTCCTGATTGTTTCTCGTTATGTCTGATGTATATAAGCTGTGCGTTTTCCCATGTTCGTTACCCGATTGTCTTGTGTTTTGCTCATGCGTCCACAACTTTCCAGCGGTTTCTTCGTTTACCCGTGTTTTGTTTCGTCGTGATTGTGTTCGTGCTCCCATGTTCCTCTGTGTCTCAGTCTCATTCCCGATCCACCTGTTCGTGCTCCTCGTGGTTCCAGCCCTGCTCCTCTCTGTGTTCCCTGGACTGCTTTCCTGGTACCGACCTACACCTGCCCATTGGTCACGTCTTGCCTGCCTGTGACACAGCTGGAGCCTGAAACGAACTTTGCCTGTCCCCGACTACTCTCTGGATTTCCCGATTGCCTGGTTTGCCCCTGCATGAACTTTGCCTGTCCCCGACTACTCTCTGGACTCCTGTATTGCCCTGATTGCTCCCGTGTGACCATCGCCTGTTGTTTTCGCAATAAAGGACATTATTGCATTCCTGGGTCCGCACCTGGTTTTCCGATACCAATCCTGACACAGTCTTTTAAATCTTTTTATATCCTTCCCCTGATGCCAAGTAGGACATTCTGGAGTGGCCCAATCAAAGCCCAGACCTCAATCCCATTGTGAATCTGTGGAAGGACTTGAAAATTGCTGTTCACCAATGGTCCCCATCCAACCTGATCGAGCTCCAGCAATATTGTAAAAAAGAAGGGGCAAAAATTGCAGTATCCAGATGTGCAAAGCTGGTAGAAGCTTACCGAAATACTCACAGATGTAATTGCAGTTAAAGGTGCTTCTATCAAGTATTAAGTCAGGGGGATGAATACTTATGGAATCAATTATTGTCTGTTCTTATTTGAAATTAATTAAGAAAAAGCTTTAGACTTTAGACTGGGCTTTTATTTTTTATTTGACATTATAGACTATTTTGTGTTGATCAGTGGCAATAAATCCCCATGAAATCCATTTTAATTCCATGAAGTAAGAAACTAAAATGTGAAAAAGGCCAAAGGAGGTGAATACTTATTATACCCACTGTATATAAATGAAAGACATTACTGCATGCAGCTGAAGCATCGATTTGCAGTTTCTGGGATATGTACAGGGGTGACTTCGTGGACTCGAGCCTCCAGAGATCAGAATGCTACCTGACAAGTAAACTACTTCTTTCACCTCGATGAGAGGCTAATTGCTGTATCTGAAACAAATCAGCAAACCGCAGCTGACAGATTACAGTTCAGCCCACTGTGCTAAAATGCACAAGTGGGATTCAGGAGATAGGGGTTCAGAACGTGCTCATTCAAACAAAACGAGTTCACTTTGAAGAGAGTGACCAGGCAAGGTTTTTACAATGCCCTACTTATAGAAACACTATCAGCTTCAATTCATCAAAATAAATACATACCTGGAATAGAAACAAATACTATACGTCATAAAAAATTCTGCTTTTTATACACAAAATACTAAAAGGTTCAGCCTTTAATCTCATAAGCAGTTTCAGCAAGGTGTCTGGGTACTCTGTGAAGTGGTGAACATTTTTGATTCAGCCTCTACAGCGGTGGCGACTGGTGAGCTAGCAATTATTATACATCCTATATTTAAATGCTTAAATGTAATCGGGTAAGTTGATTGAGAACATATTCTCTTTCACAAGAAGGAGGATGAAATCTCACATTTAGATTGGCCATAAGTCTCAACCTGTTTTCATTTATTTTGCTTAATTAACAAGCGAGCCAAATAATTGAATAATGCATGGGTTAAGAACCACAAAGCCTCCTTTTGATTGTGTCTTACATTGTAACATTCTCTTTCTTCGTGTCACGTCAAAGAAAGTAAATGACAATGAGAGGTTTAACTGAGTAAAGATCAACTGGATCATTATACGCATCAGAGAATACACTACACATTTAACTTGCACTTTTAATTTATAGTGCAATCATTTTGAAAAATGTCCAATACAGCCTAGCAAACAAACATCAGTTTGGAGTAAAACTTTGGAGCTTTTTCATTAGCATAATCTGCACAGACCCCCTAATTTATATTAACTTCAAAACCTTTACTTTAAACCGCTGCTAAAAACCATAAAGGAAGACCTGGAGAGAAGGAACACATCACCTCAATCACTAATGGGCTGCATTGTCACCATGAAACTGAATGATATATTACCAGAAATCCTTTACCTGTTCACTAGGATTCCCAATCTACCCCACCTCCCCTTGGCTGTCTACACTAGACTCAATCACTACAGAATGTTAGCGGAAAAACAAAGACCCCAGGACTAAATCAACTCTACAGAAACTGTAAGAGCTCGTTGGATTGTCAGCACCAATCGTTCTGTGTACATTTTTCACCTCACAGTTGGAATGTTTTACACAATGAACAGCCCAGATCCAAATCTCATTTTCATGGCTTGATATTTAACAGACAAAGTAATGAGCTCTCCATCGGTGACCTTCATACTCTGGGAGAGACCATTAAAAAGCACAGTTGCATCAAAAATCGTGTCATCACCATCACATTAAAAGCCTGGAGGAAAATTAATAAAATATTGAAAAGCAGATATTCTCAAACCGCTGGATCTTGTCCAATCCCATGTTCCTAATCAATAATAAACCATTTCTCTTTCAGTATCTTACACCATCACCAAACACCCCCTGATGAATTTTAATGAGATCAAATTTTGATGCTGTAAAACCTCCCTAACCATTTCTTTTCCCAAGAAGTCGTGAAATTGTAAATGAACCAATGACATATAGATAGAATAGATTGAATAGATTCCACCTTCTGGGGAAACCATCTGTGATACTGCTGTAAAAATGGCACACAATTCCAAGATGAAATCGATCCAACACAAAATACAGTATTTCACATAGCTAATTTAAGCAAACATAATGGGGGGCAAGGTGGTGCAGTGGATAGCACTGTCGCCTCACAGCAAGAAGGTCCCGGGTTTGAATCCCGGCCGGGGCCTTTCTGTGTGGAGTTTGCATGTTCTCCCCGTGTCCGCGTGGGTTTCCTCCGGGTACTCCGGTTTCCTCCCACAGTCCAAAGACATGCACGTTAGCCTAATTGGAGAGTCTAAATTGCCCTGTAGGTATGAGTGTGTGAGTGAATGGTGTATGTACCCAGGTATGTACCCAGGCCGCCATTATAAATAAGAACTTGTTCTTAATGGCTTGCCTGGTTAAATAAAGGTTAAATAAAAAATAAAAAAATAAACCAATTTGTAATTATTATAATTATATTTTATATTTGACCCTCCGATCGTGACACCTGTACATAATGCACCAATGGCATTCCTGAAAATGACCTACATTGCATGCCCTACGACTCTGTCATTTTGTGTTCTAGCTAATCAAATATTGGAATGTGTTCCTAGATCAAGCAAGAGAAAAATTCCATACATAGTTTTTATTTTGTCAACCCACATAAAATGTATTTTCTGTCTGGAATTTAAAAAAATGGATTGCTTGAATAAAGTTGTATTTTAGCATACTCCCTTAATGAAATGAAGCTGTGCTACTGATTGAATATTGGAAGCACGGAAGGCATACTTCTGCAGGAAATGCAACAGGTGTCAGCACTGCAACTTTACTCTCTCGTTTTCCTCTTCCTCTTCTTTAGGTAGGTAATTCGCCTTGTTCAGTTTGTTCCTAACATCTACGGCCTGTGCATGTAGTTTCTGTTTAAGATGTCAAAGTGAGGTTCACTGCAGGGAGGAGCCAGAGTCTGTCCTACAGGCTCTCCAAGGTGCGTCACTCATCACAGCCCTGACAGAGTCATTAGGATTCTATTCCCAGCTCACTAGACCTTTCACTGCTTATTAGCAAGATAATCCATTACAGCCGGGCCATGCTACCAGCCTCCTGCCATCGCCCAAATTACACACGGAGGGAAATATTCCATCACAGCCACTACATGGTCAGTTGGACTTTCAGTGCTCTCAATGGCACACACTAACAAGGTCAAATAATACAACAATAATCAGCACATAATGATGACTTAAGGCATAATTATTTTTATTTTTTCTTGTTCATTTTTATGCTCAAGTTCATGGAAAGGGTAATAATAATTCTTCCATAACCTAGGATTCTAGTACTTTTGTAGTATTGCATTGTATTGTGTCTATTTTCTGAATTTCAGTAAGCCATCAGTAGTCATACTGGCTAGACTGCTCATTCATTATCAATGACTTGAGTCATTACTCATTCTGTTGTGTATCTACACATTAACCATGACTGTCTTCACAATCATTATCATTGTCGTTATCAAACCCAAATGAAATGTTATCAAGTAGTTAATATTACATACCTGAGGGTTAATGAGACAGACAGTGATAACAAAGCACACTAGCACACGTGAAAGATGGAAATGTAATAAAACATTAGGAAATTAAATTATCTTTATATATGAATTTGAATGAGTTCAAAAGGACAGCCTTTATCTCTTCTCTAACATGTCTACAGGTATAAAGTTACTCTCATACTTGTTTTTGTTTTTTATTTCATATACTGCAACTCATTTGTCTTGCATTTTCTAGTTCTGTTCAGCCGGTAACCTTTATAGTCTTGTACTAATACATTTCTGGGATGGGTGATCGGAATTAATAATTAATACATGGATTAACAGCTACATTTGTTTGGCTGCTGCTCACATCTCCTGAAATACATTTAAACTATATTACTGAGCGGTAACTCCCAAAACCATGTGTGATTTATTTCAGATTTCACTGCACATCGTTTCACATCCCCAGACCATCTCCCAGGGATTCTGATCGATTACACTGGGGCACGAAGCTGTGAACCTGTAAACTTTTGACTGACATTTGATTGATTTCTCCAGATGGAAAAACAGCATCTCCACAATTTAGTAGTGGAGGTTTGAGCTTTTGCACATGTGAATTCACTGGGACCAGGTAGAGACATATTCTTCACCTGCCTCAATTCCCTACTCTATCAGTGTGGCTGATTGTGTAACCCTTTGTTGTCTTGGTGTTTATAAAAAGTAGAAAATAATCTTAGTGAGTTTTGCTACCTAGCTACTTTACTACTTCGGTACATTTTCAGAATTTTCTATGTTGATGTGGTATGCTCAACTTGATATAAATGTCAGGCTTGTGTTCATAGATGGTCATTTACAGTATTAATTGAAGGGGGAAGATTTTCATAATGTGCACATGACAATATAATAGCTAGCTAGTTGTATACAATGAGGTAGTTCAAATGTGAACATGGAGAGAGGTGCATGTCAAAATAAAAGCACGATGCATATCATTGCTAAAGTCATGCATTGTCTGAACTGCACTTTAGTTAGTACTCTGCTGCATATGTTCTCCTCATTGTGAGACCTCTGTACATTGAAAGATATGCTACTGTAGCCTCAACATGAAGGAATTATAATCAGTTATAAATGTATAATGAAATATCCGGGTAACTGCCAAAATAAAGGAAACACTTGAGTAAATGAGGGTTCTGGCAGCTTTGTTATGGTGTGGGGAATAATTAGCTAGTGTTAGATTTCTATCGATACATTGATTGCTAGGTAAATAATTAATAAGCTTACTGTTTGCTAGATTTTTGAACATCTGTTCAATATTTTGAATCAGTGAGACTGCCACATATTGGGATGATTCTTGTTCCCTCATAATCCATACCCATAATCTTACAATATTTGGACACATAGCCTTTAGCCTGGGTATCCAACCATGTCAGCCAGTAGTTAGGCAAGTATATAGCCTATTTTTGAACAGTGGAGCACTGGCCGTCCGACCAACACCCCCCAGGCATGTGGGACCACTTGTGATGCCTCCCCATCATGTTGTAGTGGTTAGTTGCTGAACATCGCCCCAACCCCAAATCATCCAATTTTTGTTAAAGGTGAGCAACATTATATTTAAATTATGAGTAGTCATACCAAAATGACTTATAATTATGATCTCTTCCTTATATAATTAGATTCACCAAACTTAAAAAACATAACCCCTTAAACTCAATAAGTTTATACAGACATGCAACATTGCTGAACATTGAACGTTTGCTGAACTTTGCTCTACATTCTTACTTAAAATAGTTAAACATACCTTTGAGGCATGAAAACTATACTAATAGTAAATACTGTATTAAGAATTCAAGAATTATACGTAATGAGCCCACTCCCTTGCCCTCCTTGGTTGACACAACACATCAACATGTTGGAGCTCAGTCAGTTGGCAGTGCAACGAGCCCGCCGATGTTTCCATCAAAGACCCATTCAGACACGTCCTGCTGGGATCACACAACATGACTGATCACTCTAATCAACTATCAAGGCTGCCCACCATCCCTGTGACTTCGTGCAATAACAAGGGATCTGCTGCTGTAGACTCAGACTCACTTGGCACGATTCAAATCCATTTACAGCGCCGGGCTGCTGAATGGGGCAGCAAACCAACCTCTGGGGAGCAGAAGCTGCCCCCAGTCATAGTGTTGCAAACCTGATCCTGGATCATTACAGGATGCCAAAAGTTGATATTTTTGCATCAGCAGAGAACACCCACTGTGGTGGCACAATGGCAGCTGCACCAGTCCCCTTGGTTTTGCACACAAGTAGGTGGGAACACCTCTGTGTTTCTTACCCTGGCACTAATTCCACTGTTCCTAATTGAATAGAGTCCGGTCCAGGGGTGACTGGCTAGCCCTGATAGCCTCTAAGAGGAAACCGTGGTTCCAGCTACTTTCACTCCTCTCAGGCAAGTTGAGAAAAACTACCAAGCCTTGCTGTGCATCACAAATCAAATGCTTTGAATAATTACTTAATGTGTAATGTTAATTAATTACGCACATGTAAGTGCTGGGAGGTAGTGAAACAATTTTTAAATGGGAAGTGTATGACAAGGTAATCCATATGCAAAGGAACATTTTTGTTCCAGGATATGCAAACATGTTGTTGTCATTTGTTTACACTGTTTACAGATAACAACTATAGAGTGCTTTATTACAAATTCTGCCTTTTGCTTTTTCTTGTGCTGCTATTGTCATGAGAAAAAAAGTCTTTAATATCTCGATCCATTCAGTGTACCAAATCAGACTATATACCAGTGAGGATACCAAGCAAGTTATCCTGTAAATGATATTTCATATTTATTTTAACTAGCTAAACTTTGTTTGTGCACTTTTTACATATTGTATGTGTTTATATTTATATGTGAACAAAAAAACAAGTGCTGATGGTATTTGGTCATTTTGGTAATGCAATTTGTGAAGTCAAACAATGTATATTATTGCAGAGCAATGATTCTTGTAGTGTCTGATGGTAATTGCCTATTTTTCTTGAAAAGTCTCTTTAACAGCTCCTTTCTCCTTGACCAGGTTATTGTTATTCCCTTTAGACAGACAAACTTTGGCAAATAGAGTTAAATGAGAGCGTTAATTTCCATTTCTAAATCTACCTGTCTCATATTCACCTCAGCAAATGATCCTCATAACTGATAATGGCATTCTAATAAGACTGGCTAATGGAGTTTATTTTGGATGCCACTTTGTATCAGTAGAATTTAGTAGGATATCAGCATTTACTATTCCGCACACCTCATGACTGAGAATGCCTTTAGATTTAAAGTTAATACATTTTGAGCTTCAGTGAGTTATTGATCTCATTCTGCTTGAAAAAGTACTGTCAAAGAAAAAAAAAAATGGTGTCACTTTTCAAGGTTAAAATATATATGCAGTGTTTCAGGCCATTTGGCTATATATGTGAATATTTTTTTCATTTTCAGATAATCAATCATTTCTTATTTATTTATGAGTATATAAACAACCTTGAATCACGAATCACTTCCATAAACCAGTGTTCTTTTTTTGTTTAAATTTTTATTTTTTATTTGATTTTATACACGGAATGTGGAAGAACCATATATCTACAGTTCAAATTACAGTATATGTCACAATATGTATGGTTATATTAATTATTAGTTGATATTCACTCTATCCCTATGATATTATGTTTTAAGTTGTTTACATAACACAAAACATGCCCCCTTTATGAAAATTAGCTTACATGAAATCCATTTAAGATGCTGCTTGCTCCTCTGTTATTCTCCCACAGTAACTGGCACAGGTATTGGCGCACACTTTTCCCTTTAGAATGCAGCAAGCTGTGACTTCAGCTGGATATATAGACATTAACTGACTGTTTTCTGACTTATAGATGCATTGCAATCCACATTTCACAAGCTGGGTAACTTGCAACAGCTAAGCGAACAGCTGAGTTGTAGCATTCAACTGTGCCAAAGCTAGCTAACGTTAGTAACAGGCTAGCTGCTAGTAGCGGTTGTGTCAGTAGCTAATCAATAAAGTTTAAAAGACTAAAAACCTTTACATTTCCTTGTAGATAGTACTACTGACAGCAGTTGCTAGTAACAAGCTAGCATACATTTTTATCTCAATTTTCACAAAATGCATATTGTTTTTTGTTTTTTTCCTTTGTTTAAAAGGTATTTACTTATGAGGAAAAGAGGCAAGGGGAAACAATTTGTTAATTTACAATTCAGCTGACAGTGATGTCCACTCATGGCCCTGGAGATCTACAAGGTTTATAAAATTACAAATTGAAAAAATACTTAAGAATTTGACTTAGAATGTATCCATTAATTGTAGTCTTTTGATCAAGTTATAGTGTTTATATAACACTTTTAGTGTTTATACATTGTTTTTATAGTGGTAGCAATATTTAGGCTTGGGTCTCCTTAACCGAATGAGGTGCATACATTGGATATAATATACAGATAAAATAGACTATACATGCGTGAATAAAAGGAGTAAAAATTCAAAAACAAAAACATACCAGGGGTAAAAAACCAATGGGTTCATGGGGGGTGCACACGTGTTGCCTAGATGTGGTTCTCTGTGGCTCAGTTGGTAGAGCACAGCGTTGGCAACGCTTAGGTTGTGGGTTCAATCCCCACTGGGGCCACATATACTGAAAATGTATGCATTCACTACTGTAAGTCGCTTTGGATAAAAGCGTCTGCTAAATGGCGTATATTATTTATATTATATTAGATGAGACCAGAAGCAGTCAGATCAGCAGCGCCAGGAACTCAAGCTAAAGCTTCAGCACCAAGGACAGCCCCACTGCTCATCATAGGCAGCACACCTGCAGCACATTCTTCAGACACATAGCTGCAGGCCACTTTCTCATCAGCACAGCACCATAAACCGTGTCATCCCCTACGCATTGATGGAGAAGTCTTAGGAAGAATATCATTGGTTAATGCTTGGGTGTTGCTAAGATTTTCTGCTTCCTTAATATATAGTCTCAGTCTTGGCCTTTTAGGGAAATTTCGCACCGCTGTTTCCAGCATTTCCCCGTTCAGCCACATTGGTTGAATTGTTACTGATTGTATGGATGTGTGGGATTGAAAATTCTATTGATATTGAAGAATTTTTTAATTTTTTAATAACCTGAGACACGAGTAAAACTAAAAAGCTTTTCTGGAGGTGTAGATTGATAGTACCCACATTATTCACCTCACCAGTGTTTTGTTTTCCTTGTCACCCTTTCAATGCAAGATTAATAAACAGCCCTCTGGGTTTCACATTGGTTTTTATGTCTGTTTCTGTTGTAATTTGTGGTGTCGTGATACATGAGATATTTCATGAGACCGCCTCACGCAGCACCACATTCACAGCCTTTCTTATCACGAGGTACTTTCCATAAAAGGAAACTTACCAAAAGAAGGCCCACCTTAAAAACCCCCAATATTTTTGTATTTCCTAAAAAGAGTGGATGAGGGATGAGGGTTAAGGGGCGCAAGGTAATACCTTTCAATGATTGCCTAACAGTAGAGCTCTCTAGAGTTCCCTGTCTGTAGATCTTCACTGTGAATCTGTGATAGCTGTAATTTCTCAGTCTCTGCTGAAGTTCAGAGGTTGGCAGGGCTGTACATGGCAGAGGATGGCAGGCCTTTCCTATTGCTATATTTCTCTTACAAAACACTAATAAATTACAGACTCGTCAGCTACATTGAGGTTACTGCAATATTAATTCAAATCGTAGGCTTTTGTAAAATTGGAATCAAAGGAACATTAATGTAGTACAGCATTAACTAGCTAGTGGCAACCACCACTGGCAGGATCACCAGCATGTAAACTAGTCTAGCTAATAATCTACCCAGCTAGCTGCTATCTTCAAGCTAGATAGCTAGCAAGCTTGCCTCTCACTACCATACGTATATACCACTATACACTTATAGCAGAAAGCTGAATGAGAATGACACAAAGTAATAATAAATTCAATACATCATTTTTGAAACCAACTCATTTTATTTATTTCCAGACCATATGGCCAGCTGGGAAATGCATTGAACTAAATTAATTCATACTAATTCTTAGAGATCTGTCTAAGAATCTTGTCAACATTGGCCAAATACTTTTTTAACAGTTGGTCAGGACAGTGTTTCAAAATCATGTCCCCGGGGCACACAGTACATTCCATTTCTGTGGTTATGTGTGGCTCAGTAGGTAGAGCACGATGCTGACAGCACAGGCACTGATTGTGAGTTTGAATCCCATTGGGACCACATAGTATACTGAAAAATGTATGCATTTACTACTTTAAGTCACTTGGGATAAAAGCATCTGCTAAAAGGCATATGTTTTGTCATGTTTCAGTAGTACAGTATGATAAGAAACTCAAGAAGCAGTAGCTGTTGTAGTATAGGTGGTAGTAGTAATACTATGGCTACAGTACAACAACGTTCAGTCATGACATTGTAGATTTGTAAAAAGGCTCTCAGTTTCTAGCAGCTACATTAACTCCTGACGTTTTTTGTGTGAGAGGGAATCTGGGGGAGGATTGGAGGGGATTGAAAGGTTGAGAAGCAGGAGAAGCTTCAGGAGCACTGTAAAATGAAATGCAGCATGGCATAGATGGTATCGAGGGCAAAACAATCAATGAAATGAGGAGATAGGAGTAGTACCTATTTACCTGCCTGGCCAGCCCCCTTTCTCTTTCTAATTTATAGATTTATATATATATATATACACACACACAGTGCCCCTTTGAAGTCTACACCCCATCTGAAAAATAAAAAATTTCACCTTTTGTTGTTTTACACCCTGAAAATAAGATATATGAATATATTTACACATTTTACCCTGCTTGTAAGTTTTTTTTTTATTCTCAAAATTAATCTGTAGACTTTGAAGGGGCACTGTATATACTATATACTGTATATATATATATATTATATGTGTCACTATAAAATTCTGACTTTCTTCCCCCCTCTTCCTCTATACAAACTCATTGCTGTCTGGCCTTGTCATGCCGAGGAACGTCATCACAGAACACATTAGCTGCACTGGCTGGAACAATATTGATTAAACTCGTGCTGGGTTTACAGTAACAGGGGTCCTGTTTCACATATCCCCCAAATCCACACAGAGAGAGAGAAGAATTTAGCTATGAATTTTAGTGCATATTGGCTCTCTACAATTGTTATAATGACACATTATCTAAATAGCTTAGGTGAAAATCAAGGGGGGAGGGAGGGGGGAAGGGAAGTAGAGAGAGAAAGAGAGCGAGTAAGGGGATGAAAATTAGGTATAAAGGACAAGCTAATAAATCCATGTCATCTGTTTATGTCAATGACATAAATTGCCTTTTATGTGTAAAAATATAGGTTTTCATGAATCTCTAGCCAGCAGGTGAGCAACGTGAGGCCAGTGGGAATCCTGTTTAAATTTCTGCTCTTTACTCTCTAATCTGTAAGGTATCCCACTTGTGGGATCACATAGCCCAAAACCTACCCCCCATTATAATGTATTCTTCTTACTCTCCTCCATCTGTTACACCTCTTAAATTAGCATCAGACAATTTGTTTTAGACAATTTCAAAGCTTGACATAAGTCATACAATGTTCTAAATTATGTCTGGGCATATTTAAGAATCAAAAGCAATTGCAATCAAAGCGAACAACACTCACCCTCAAGAGTCAACATTTTGCTCTCTTTTGTGCTTGGCTCATAACATACATAAATATTCAAAATGTGAGTCATGGCAAAGCAAAACAGGCAGAGTTTGTCCTTCCATAAGAATAAATCCATAATCGAATCGATGTCAACAGACTGAAACCTTGTAGCCACCAATCCTCTAAATAATGTACAATGGAGGATTAAATGCTAATCCCCCCTAAATACCGCTCAAGTGGCAACCAAAACACAACAAACCAGTCAAATAAAATGGAATTGCTATGGCTTGCATTCAAAACAGGGTCTAATAATCCAAATTCAGAAAATAGTTCCACAAGCTAAATACATTTTTATGCATTATGAAAATCTACTTGATATACTTTATTTGAGCTGAACTTCCCTTTATACCTCTTTTTAGTGCAGTGATGCTCCATATTCAAATCTCATATTTTGCCATATACTTGTGCGCCTTCAAATTGTACACTGCTGGGTAGACAAAGTACATGTGGCATGTATTAAACTGATGTGGTGTGTGTAGTAACCATTATGGTTTTTACAGGGTATAGCCCATCTAGCTTGCTATCGGGAGAGTAGAAATACTTGTAAACAACAAAACGCTAGTTTTTGCCTTTAGATGAAGCACATATGAGGTGGGGAAATGCTGGAAAAGCAAGAATGAGAGGAAGCTGCAATTTTATGTTACCATAGTGGTGTCTGCATATGGACGCCTTCCCCCCACATATTCAGTGAATATTGATGCTATCACATGGCAAGTGTTCTGGTATTACCAACACATTGCATCAGTGCAAAAAGTACCTTTTCCAAGGCAGGTTTTTATGACTACCGCGCACCATACTATCCACACCCTGAAATAAATGATCCGACCCCTGTCACACCTGCTCAAAGCAAGCGCTGACGAAAGAGGGGAGGAAAAGGCGAATCTTTGCGCAATCATTTTTTGTTCTCTCAGCTTTTTCTTAATACCGAAACACTACCAATATTGCCTTAACAGCTTCAGTTCGAGCATTGCTCCATCATAAGAAGGGCCATCTGTGTGTCATTTGACTAGCATTACTCCCTAGTGTATCCCTGGGGATCTCATATTGTAGATGTCGCTGTAATTCGCCGTGTAAATCGTAGGGGAGCAGCCCTGGACGTGCATAACTGGCCACAGGCATTATCCCTGTGTGCCTCTCGTGCAAACACTGCTCCGTGGAATCGCAGGAAATAGGAGAACCACATACCAAGCATTAGTGGAGCACTTTTCCTTACTTGATGTGGCAATGCAATAAAGGGGTTTTAACTGACCGAAAGCGACCCTTATGAAGGTCCTGGACATTCTCTCTCTTTTTTTGAAGAGTAAGCCATCCTTCATTGGTTGTATGACCTTAGCAGCCGTGCTTACCATCAGCGAATCACACGCATCATAAACAAAGGGTCCCCGCGATGTCCCCCTTGACCTTAATCTTCCTTGAAGTGGAAGAGCATTCACTGCTGCCGTATGAGTGATAATAAAAGCAAAGACCCAGAATGTGTTTGCATGTATTTCTGTGTCCACAGGCACGAGTATGTGAGGACGTGGGGGGGATATGGACAGTCGATCGTTCTGCTACCGAATATGAATTGCCATATGTTATGTTGACATGCATTTTCAAACAGGATGCAGTTATTTCGTGGCTTTACGGTTTATGAGACATCCTGCAAGTTATTAAATATGTTCTGCAATTGTAATGGGCAAGAACTGGGCAAATTGAATTGCCTGTTAGGCAAACATGGAAATCAACATGGAAGGGTGGAGGGGTCAAATTAGTAGGAAATGGATTTAAAGAGTTCTGCAAAGCCTCTCGTGTTTTCCTAACAGTCAGGATGTATGTTAAGTCAGTATATTGAGTTTGGCCTCAATACCAGGAGCTATGAAAACCCATTTTTGATCCATTGTGAAATGGAGAGAAAATAATTGTGTATGCGCAGAACTGTACATATTGCATTTTGAAATCATTTTTACCCCCTCTCTTCCAGAGCGATCTGGACTGCATGAGACATTGCGAGGAATCATCCAGATCTGATAAAGATTAAAACTAAATTGGAGCCACGCTTTTCTAACAAATTATTTGAAAACACTCCAATTTGTTCGGAATTTTTATTTATTGCAATAGCTAACACTGTCATGTCGCTGGAGATGAGCAGGGAAAATGAACAATTCCAGAGCTCCGGGATAAACATGACTCATGTAGTATGCAAGCATTGTCAACTCCTTACATGAACCATCTGTTCACTTCCTCATTCTGTTACATTATTGGGGAGAAATGATCACACATTCCCACATGGGCTCTAATTGTAAGTCTAATCTCTCTCCAACACAATGTTAGAGCCACCTGTGGTTAATAGGTTGCTTTTAAATTGGGAAAAAAGCAATCTTGAGAATATGATTATGAAATAAAGTGAAACCATAAACAACTATGTGGCATTAAAATAACAGGGGCATGCTACTTGTATATGAACTATGGAGTTCATATCCTAAATTGTTGATTCAATTCTAATAAAAACACTATTTTAGTATTAATATTAATGTTTGTATGTATGCATCTTCTCTACACACCTCCAATATATGAATAAAGTAAGGCAAAGTCCACCAAATGAAAACTGGGACCAATTAACTTTGAAAGACTATTGTAGGATATACCCTGTTCCTGGGCTGATTATTGGACTATAGACAACAAAAATGGGAAAATAATTAATGAAACCACTCTTGAGTGAATGTGTAATGGGAGGAGTGAAATAAGCCATAGGGGTTGATGTGAATGTTTCTGTAATTTAAGTTCAAGGGAGGTAGTTGTGTCATGACTATTAAAATGTGTACTAATAAAATGTTACTCATGTTTCTTTTCCCAAACCACTCCCCTCAACTGATCCCTCTCTTTAACCATTATTGTTCAAGTACACTAGAATCATAAAAAATGTCATACAGTATTCATAAACTTGACCGATCCATCTCTCTACTATTTTTGACAATCACAAAAAACTGTTTGAATTAAATGCAGTACTGTCATGTTGAACTTGAATTGTACTACACAGAGGGAATCTGCTTTGTTTTAAAGAGAAAGAAAAAACGGGCCAACGCTATATCCATGCAAGGAGTACTGCAGTTGTAGTGTACTTCTCATTTAATATAGAAAAGAAGTAGAAAAGTAGGAAATTGCTAAAGTTTATCCCTTGATTGTATAGCTGTACAAAACTGTATCTGAATTCATTGGGGAGCTTAGATGGCAAAGAAGTAAATGTTTAAAAGAACTGAGAGCTCAGAATTCATTTAGTCTGTTTCTGTAGGAAACATTTTAAAAGGCTGACTTTATAACTTGGCTGCATGGCATACCTGCCAACCCAATAATTCAGAGGTTTTCTCCCTTAATCTTTTTTTCCTCCACAAAGTACAAAGACAACGTAAGCAAGTCACAAATCCTGGACATGAGGAGTCAGGGGGTGTCAGAACACATTAAAGGCAGAACCCTCTTTATTCAGCACATTTACACTAAGAAGGGCACTGTCGTGGAATTATGGGTTTCACACTAGTCATTAGGAGAGGATTACAAAAGGAGTCTCTGCCTTTTGGAGCAGTGCTTATAACTTATGCGGCAACCAAATGCCAAAATGACATGATACTCACACGATATTGCTTTTATCAATATCAAACTTTCAAAAAGTTCCTCTGGTAAAGTTTCCAATTCCTTATTTCACAGGCATGGCACATAAATATTCTGGACTTCAGCCGAATGCCGGAAATATTGTGTGAAGTCACTAGTCCTGTTGAGCTGGAAAACTTCGACATGTCTATACATGTCTTAGTCCAGTTGAAACAAAATAGTTCACAAGACAGTACTGACAGAATTGTACAGCTTCTCAAGACACATAAAAGCAGCCGTGTCAAAATGAAATGTAGATTTTAAAAAAATAGTGAAATAAATCCATATACAAAGAGCATACTTCATTTCTCATCCTTTGCATGACATTTAATCCTTACAGGTATTTTTGACATTGTGCATCCCCTGCTTGCTGCATTATTAAAATGCTCTCTGAATTATGACCTTTACGACACGGAGATCTAGGCTGACACACAGGGATATCAGACGGCCTGTGTTTTTGGCAACGTGAGAACCTTGGCAGAAAGGGTATTGTCATCAATAAAGCAGCAGCAGAGAGGGACCACTGCCAGAGCTTCACTCTGAGGCCAAGGCTAAATCTGGTTTCATATTATCATTATGCATCCCGGGGTGAGACGCCGTGAAAGGGAAACCTCGTTTAAGTGGGAGCGAGATGGATCCTCGAGTTCAGTGTGTCACCGGGGACCTGAAACAAGAAAGCAATTCCAGGTTTACAACGCTGATAATTTGCAAGTCTTCCAGGACATCGACCGGGGAGAGATTGAGGAGACGCGAGGTGACAGAGGGTGTCTTGATATGGGGGTGAAGAAGAGGGGGAACCGCAAGGACCAGTTAAAGCCACTGCTCGTGACACAGTATAAATGTGAAAGGTTTAAGTCTTAGATTTATAATGCAACACATGGGGCTTTGGAAGCCCTCTGTGGTTTAAAAAAAGAACTTTCCTGAAGTGAAATGCCGGGCGTCAAATAGATTTATGCAGTAAAGTGGCAGGAGAAGGCATGGATTAAAGGATGGGGGAGATTTCATTAATTTAAGAAGCAAGCAGATGGAAAACTTCAGCCAGGTCCAGCAGCCTGGAACAAAAACTACGAGGGATTAGGTAGGCAAAGCCTTGCGAAAGAATATTTTGGCCCGTCTAATTAAACTAAGAGTGAAACCAATTGTGTGAAAAATGGCAAACGTCCATTGTTGAAGCACACAGCTCCAAAGTTAATTGGAGAAGGGGTGGAGTAGATTAATAAATAGCATGCTTAAATGATCATAGGTTTTGGTTTGACTGACAAATAGCTGGCTGGATATCCTTATTTAAAAAACGCGAGGGCCTTCTGGTAAATTTGTAGGTAGAATACATTCAAATGTTCTTATACATCTAATTTGGGCATACAACTAGCAAAATATGTCCATTCATACACAGTTAGGTTTGTCAAAACCAGAAACAAGGTTAAAAATAAGATGGCCACTGACTGCATTGACACTCAAGACTGAAATAAACTGAAGTATTGTGACAACCATGCACCACATGGTTTGTTTGGACATTTCCAGTTCAGATATCTTCCATCTCTTCTGTACAGACAGTGAACTGCTTTGGCATGTTTACTTGGCATGTCACCCTACCGTAAGTCAAAAACAGCCATCATGGTAGCGTCTTTTAAATTCATAAAGAATGATGTATTCACTGTACACTGTTGAACCTGATAAGGAACTGAACAATGGTCCTGATATTAAAGATCCCATGGCACTTATCACAAAGAAGAGGCGGTTCACTAATATCCTGGCCAAATTCTCCACCTGGCTCTCTCAAACTGGCTCAACAAAAATCCTCTCAATCTAATCACCCCCCTGTTTAATTGGCTATATAATCCCCTGATTTATGATGAGCATTCTGGCGAAAATTGGCTGCCAGCATCACCCAGGTGGGTGCTACACATTGATGGTGGTTGAAGGGAGCTTTCTTTCCTTCACTGAAAAGTGTTTTGAGAGGTGCAGTGTGAATGCAATCATTGAGCTATCTTGTATTTTCTCAGACAATAACAAATTATTTTAAGTAGTGTTGTGAAACACCCTTTTTGTTTGATTTACAAAGAAAAAAATGTAAAAAAATGCATTTTGGGAGTCTATCTATCTTGGAGTGGTGTGCAACAAAGTAGCACCATAAATAATTTGCATACATCATTATGTCATCATGCTTAAATAAAAAAATTACTAATACCACCATAATGCTGGAATTTACATGAATTTACATTCTAATACACTCATACCCGCAAACCCGCTTAACTTCAAACTTAAAGCAGCAGTAGGCAAAACATTTTTTATTAAAATATTGCTAAACAGGCATGATAAATCAAAGCAATCAGAGAAAGAGCTTCTGTGAGAGAAAGTCAGTGCTCCTGACCATGTTTATGGCCTCCTATTCCACATTGTAAATTCATGGCATCGGTCCAATTTCTTGTCTGTAAATAATTGGTCCCAGTTGGCCCGAAGCGTTGGAATCACTGGAGTCACGAGCGAGGAGGTGCGCTCATACTTTTATCTTGCTTGCGCGACTGCACTTTGGTCATGCCTATTAAAATCCAACTTTTACAGTGTCCGACTCAACAGCATAAAATTATCAGCCTTCGACTATCGGGTTACCTGTACCCCTGACAAAATGTCTTCAAGGGTACACTGCTACCTCAATTCTCACGCAAGGAGACGGGCAATCTTTGAAAGTCTTTGAATGTCGGCATTCATCTGCATGGGGCCTTAGACGATGGATTTTGCAAGATAACAGTGGTTGTTTGGTTTCGATTGGACAGTATTTGCAATTCGCATCCATTGCCACAAGGGTGTATTTTAGCATATTCCCACAGCCAGGGCAAGGCAATATTAGTGCACAACACACGTAAGCGGTGAAGGCAAGGCAGGGCAGTGCCGGGAGCTAAGTGGAAGTTGCCTGTCAGTGCTGATCTGAGTTCAGTTTTGTTTTTTTCTCTGGAAAAGATTAGGATTTGGCTGGTCCTGTATCAGAGCAATGATCAGCCCTCGAAAAAAGCAAAAAACTACTGAGAGGGCTCTTTCCCATCAGGAGGACAAGGGCGCGTGTTCAAGCACTCCTTCACCCCCATCTGCTCACGTGCCTGTACGCCAATAAGAGAAAACAAAATAAAAATGGGATGTGCCTCTGCCTCCTCTGTTTGACTTTTTCCATTGGCTTTGTTACTCCCCACAATTACAGCTACACTCCGTATCATGGTGAGCAACCAAGCACAAATAAGCACCAGTTTGCAAGTTCTGGCTGCCATTTAAATAGAAAACCTTGCTGCTCATTAGGTGGACAGGACTGTCATAGTAAATTTGAGCAGCAGCGGGAGACATTAATTACTGAGAAATTTGAGTAATGTGCCACTCTCAGACAATTACTGGCCAGAAAAAAAAATCACAGGGGTCACTCACCTGCTCAAACTAATGGAGGAATTATCCTGTTTGAAAGCATACCTTTGTTTATATAAATACATTCACAACCTAATATCTGAGCACACACAAGCAAACTGCTTCACATATTGTCATTGTAGTATGCTCTAATTGTGTTAAGTTGCCAATTAATTTTGTACATTATTATTGGGGTCAAAATGATATTGCAGAGAAATGTAGGCCTACCTTTTTTGGAATATCTATTTCAGAGTATCCGTCTGAAAGAGAGAGTCCCATAATGCAGAGCTCTATAGGTTTTCCGCCATTCCCTTGCAAAGTTCTTGTTTGCATTCATATTCATTTCTACCATTCAGGGAATTCTTTAAGCAGTATGCAGTCAGTATTATCTGCCCAAAAATATGTGCTGATTCTAGTACAAATACAAATATGTATTAGTTTCTTAATTATGTACAGTACTTAGAAGACATTTAGTACCCTAACATGTTCTTTCAAATAATGCAGACTGCAGAGTGAGGGGAAACTAAATCAGTGCAAGAATATTAGCAAGTATAACTTGTTTTTAATTAAGATTTAAATTAAAACATGTACTTTTTGCTCCCTCAATATTCCATAACCCGTGGATCAGCTGCCATGGTATAAGCAGGCAGATATGGAATATAAACAAAATAATATTAACCAAATAGAAAAGAACGTTGACCACATCAATACACTGTACTTCGTGTTATGTTCATAGGGTTTAATTTGTTTATTTTATTTGACATTCTAAGATAAGTCTGTTTGCACAGATATGTGTTTTATGAAAAATCTCCATAAGACATAAAAACCGTAATAAATATAAGGGATTTAAAATATACATAAAACAATGCAGAAAACCTTATTTGATTGAGGTTTTTGCCTGAGGGATGAAGGCATTTTTAAATGTTTTCTCTTATCAGTTTAGCATTCAAATGGATTTATCAGTAATAAATGAATAAAAAGCTTACATATGGTAAGCTGATTTTCAAAACTTGGATTTTTAACATTTGAGAGATTTGAGATGCTACTGAAATGCCTCTGGATGTACGCCATGTAAGCTCCTGAGCTGCTTGCGTGTATAGTAACAGCCTTTTTGAAATTTGAATTTGAAACATGCATCAATACATTGTGATGTTACAGGGGCTATATGCAGCTTTTCCTCATGAAAATATCATGAAATACCCATGATAAATGATTAGTCATGATACATTGACAGTCTGACAGAGTGTGCACATGCCGAGACCCTACCATTCTGCCTGAAATTGCTGATACAAAAATTTGGGATGTTTTGGCGTATTTGCTGTGGGTGTGTAACCTGTGGCTCTATAACGGGTGTGGCCACTGGCCAGTCAAGCCACAGCATTTCAGTGTTTCAGTGCAACAATAGCGGATTGTAAGATAAGGAAATATAGTAACACAAAACTGCTTGCGAGCTACATCCACAGACCTAAAATACAGATAGCTAGTTACCACCAATGAAAAAACCCAATAGCACAACCATGTTTGCTGACTCCTTGTAGCTACGTGCAAGAAACTCACTCAGTGTACCATGCTAGCTAGATGAGAACAATAACAAAGAATACTTCAGAAATAACTTAAATAAATCTTCAACAGGAAGTTCTTTATTATAGCTAGCAACATTGACTACCTTCACATTTTCCACTTTCTAGCTAGCTAGCTACTGATTTTATGCAGCTAATACTAAAATTTATATATTTTTTGCTATTACTAAAAAGAATTATTTACTAGTATTTTTTGCTATTTTTTTATTAGCTGAAATGGTGTCAAATTCTTATTAGTGAATACCTGGAAGTAATATCTGAAAGAATAAGCTATCAAGGCAGGACAGACCAAAGCAGATAATTATTAATAGGAGTACTGGGGCCGTATGTACAAAGATTCTAAGAGTAGAAGTGCTGATCTAGGATCAGTTTAACCTTTTAGCTCAAAATGGATATGGTTAGGATATGGACAGGGGAAACCAGGGGCCGTATGTACAAAGATTCTAAGAGTAGGAGTGCTGATCTAGGATCAGGTTTCCCCTGTCCATATCCTATCCATATCTAAAATGAGCTAAAAGGCTAAACTGATGCTAGATCAGCACTACTCTTAGAATCTTTGTACATACAGGCCCTGGTCATCTCAGTCAAGGTCCTTGAGAATAAGATTAGATCTGACTTCTCAAGTTGCCTAGCATTCTATAGAAGGAGTTCCAGGAAATCCAATAGGTATTCAGGATCCACCTTTCTCTGGTATACAACAAAGGGCACCTTCTCTTTGTTCAATTGGCACAACCTGTTTTTGTTTTTCCTTCCTGGTCCAGCAACAATGTTCACTTCTTGAATAATGTTTAAAGCGTTCTAAAGCAGACTTATTCTCTCCCAGATACATCATTTTTTATATTTCAGACTTTATCCACCCTTCAAGCTAATGTAGTTGGAATGGTTCATTACAGTCTCATATTGTTGTTGAATATTTCACTGTTTCTGACTCCACCCTGGGTCTTTTTTTTCTTTTTAAATAAAATGTAATTGATCATTGCAAAAATAAATACTCCTCTTGGTGTAACTTGTTATGGGCAAGGAACTCCATGCTTTTAATTCTGAAATTATATTCGGAATATTATATTATATTATATTATTTGGGGAAATATTTTTCATCCTCTAAATATGTAATGCAGTACATTTTCAATTTGTACACAGGGCCCATTTGTCTTCTTATTTTCAATTCAAATGAAACATTTCTGATGATTACGCTTCACAAGCTTTTTCTATGTCATCCGCTCATATCAGCTCTGGCTGAAGTGCCTGCTACTCAGAAGCTGCTCCTTAAGTGAAGCCTCGCCTGTTTGGCAGGCTTGCACGGGATATCGACATTACAATAAGAAACCCTTTATTCATATGCCTCTGGACATATTTTCATCCCATTTTTACATCTCCTGTTGATAACTGTATTACACCAAAGTCTCAATTTGATGTGCAATTGAATTCCACACTGGATTCCTTTTCCCTGTCTAAAATGTAATTTACCAGGGCAAAGTATTTTAATTACGTTATTAATGAGTAATGAGTAACCGATTTCATAAATATTGCATTAAGAAAAGTCTATATGATATGCAATGGATTTTTACTAGAATGATAATTGTATGAGCCAAATCTTTTGCTTTGAAATTCTCAAACTTAGGTTTTAGTTTGTGCAAATACTCCATGTCTCTATGTTCTGCATCATAAAAACAATTGAGATCTCTTCATTTCTGTAATTGAAGCGCTCGGCGGAGGAAATGTTCACTAACACTGTCAGAAAAATATTAAAGTGTACTGTGACACTGGGAGAGGTGGAAGGAGGAGTAGAGAGGGCTGCGCCTCCCTTTTGGCTGCTCTCAGGTGTTCCTGTTCCCTCCCACAGCCTGGAGAGGACTACAGGGCCTTGGACAGCAGCGGCCTCACTTACAGGCAGGCTCACCTGAGGCTAATGAGTAATCAACTCAGCTGTGAGCCATTGCCTTCTTGAATAAGCCTTTGTTTCCTTTATAAAAGCACAGCCTGCCATGCCTGATGAGAGTTTTTGGGGGCATGGAGGCAGAAGTGCTGTTTTTTTGGTTGCTGTTTTGCATAGTTTTTGATTTAACTGCTTCATGTTTTTGTTTTAGTTCTTTGTAGAAAGATAATAAATTGGCCGTTGGCCTATCGGAACTCAGTTTTTTTGTTTGGTCTTTCATCCACTCACCTGGCATGGTGGCCACCCCTGCCACCTTGCTACATGTACCTTTAAAAGAAAAAATATTGAACAGGGCATTTGTGTTTTACGGATCCCACATGCTTGATTCCTCATTTTGTAGTTACCCAAGTGGAGTGTAATGCAAGGAGATGAGGGAACTGCATAGTGCTTGAGCACTCTCCACTTTTATGTTTCCGCCAATTTGGTCTTACTCCCAATCCATTATTTATTTTCCCTCACAAATTTCACTCCTCACCTTCTCGCATTTTGGGAGCACGGAGTCAAATCATCACCTAGAGAGCTGTCCCAACCCACAAGAAGGCGATTTCAGGTTTCATCAGCTCTCCAGCCCTGAGTGTGCAATGCAATACACTTCACCGGAAAAGGGCTGATTTCTGATAGCCTAGGATTTGTTGTAAATTTCCACCACTTGAAGAGCTTCCTTAGAAGTTTAGCCAGATTGGTAGTAGATGGTGTATTTAGTACCGCTACAGCCATTTCTGTGGGTTTGTCGTGTTCACGACTCTCGTGTACTACTTGACCTGTTGAAACACCTAACGCACATATTAAGCATTACAAACTATCAGCAACACATACTACTAACAGCCAACAATTGAAAGCTTGTTTTATCCATATTATTATGATTATTATTATTGTTGTTGTTATTATTACAGTAATCCTACTTGTCTAAAGTTACTTTATGATGTCAATTAAGAAATAAACATTTTAAATTAAACTATTTTGCTTAAGGAAAAGGAAGGGATGTGTTATTTCCTGATTCTGGTATAGAGAAGAGTACAGTGGTCTGATATGTCTTGTCAGCAACAAAAGCACTGCGTGTGCCGTGGGGCACAGAATGAACCATTCGATCAACTTGTGACTGATTTGTTTGTCCAAGCATGGATCCAAGCATTATTCCTATTTCTGAAGTAAGTAATTCTACTTGCCAAAGTAAAAGGTGCTACTATACGATGCAACTTTTTGAATATTGAGCTAGCTAATGTTTCTGGCTTTGAAATTAAATTGCTGCATTGTGCGTTTGCGCCAACCAAATAATCGATTCAGCCCTCGTTCCATCAAGTCAGCACGAGCACTAAAAAAACCTGGGCAAAAAGAATGCATCAATGAAAAATGCACTGCTCCAATATACCAATAATTGTGCCATCAAAATGCTTTTGCACATTTTGTTCTGTCAAAATGGGGCCCAATGGCCCATTTTGGGAATCACTTTTCCATCACCAGCATTAAGCCTGGCCTATTGCAGACACTGGCCAAATGTATCTGTGGCCACATTTTCTATATAATCTAGATGCTTTTGTTTAGAAATCATATATCCATATCTATTACTTTGGTGCATTTGGTAGGTCTTGTAATATTTTCTATATGGAGTTGAAATGTCTTAGTCTTAGTATGTTCACATATTAATACAGCTCATCATTTTGTTGTTTAATAATAACAACACAATGATACATAATAAAATAATAATACACACAATGGTACATTGAAATGTTAGCTCTTCGTCCACCATTACTGTATTTTTAAAAATAAACATGTATTTGTAATTGATAAAATGAGTCTAATGGAGCTTACATTGTCACAATATTGTTATTCTTTAAGATCTCAGAGTTAGGAGGTGACGGAGCAGGCAAGGACGAACGGACCCATTTATAATTTACCATACAGTGCAAATTCACTTCATATTCAGTAAGAAACTAATGCCTCTGGCACTGGCGAGGGCACTGCAGTGGAATCAAAATATTTGGCTCTGTTTAGTGGCTTTATCCGGGAAATCCTTAGAAAAGAGAAGGAATTAATTGGTTTCGGCTTAGTCTAATTGCAGACTTTGAGGTAGCTGATGGATAATCCTAAAGCATTCTCATTACTGTCAAAGTCAGCATGAAGAACATCAAACCCACAGAAGAACATTCACTGGGCAAGGTGCTTTGATGGGTTTTTGGAAGGGAATGTTGTTTGAGTGCTGCATTCATGTTTAACCAGCCTTTTTGGAATTAAAGTAACACAGAGAACCTACTTAAGAGGTAGCGGTGGACTATATTCCAGTATTAGGAAACATATCTGTGATTGGGATTTAGATGTCATTATCATGGTGACATACTTGTCAATACTTCCATATTAACCAGGAATTTCCTCCAATCCATTATTTTCTCCCGACCATCAGCCACCCCAGAACTTCTCCTGTATTTGCACTATTTCAACTTACGCTTCTAACTAGTGAAGTCAACTATGAAGAAAGCCCCAGGCAAAGACTGCATAAGAACATGCAACATCGGTGAGTGCAAATAGGAAAAAGCATATGAAGTCATGTGCCACCAGGATCACAGCAGGAGGTTAAAGCACTGCCATTAAGCTTGCTTAGTGAAAGCTGCCATTGTGAAGCGTGTTGCCAGAATCTATTCATACTCCAATGGATGGGAAGCTAGAACTCCAGGAAAATAAACATGAAAATGAAATATTTCTATATATCCAAATTATTTGATCGACTGTAATTATGCCTGTTAATGTAATTTAGAGGTCAAGACCGAGGGAAATATAAAATGTTGTCATGTCCTATTGTTGACAGATAGTAATACTGGTGGTGGTCATCTATGAAAAAGGGTTCGGTGTGTAATGCCTTGCGGCTATTTATTTGATAAAAGTTTAATATTATAATATGCATGGCAACATTGTTTCTCGTGTTAATTTTCCTTTGGGGAGCCATTCGGGGCAGAGTTCTTGCTTATTAGGCAAGAGCTCATTTTAAATTTCTCAGCTGTCTGGTTGCAAGGGTGACTGGAATAAAAATGTCTCATATCTACTGTAAGAAGGTGCTGTGTGGTATTCCCTATTGGAAGAGAACTTCTAAGTTATCTTGCAGATGGTCAATTATAGCTTTGTATGCCCCTGTGCCTGCCCAGAACCACTATACATTTAATTATGATAATATATTAATATGCTCTGAAAATCAGTAGATAACTGGCTAGGATGGACATGGGTTATAAGAGCCATTTAAGTTGCATTTTGTATAACTGGTTTAATATGGAAGAACTGGGTGCATGGGAGTGAAAACCTTTCTTTCCCTGGCAATTAGAAAATTACTTCATGTATTCCATGAGTAGTGAATAATCCATATATACGGTGATGCCTGGAGGAGTTGAAGAGTGGAGACGGCTGCTCCTCCTCTGGCTGCTGTCCTGGTTCCTCAAACAGCCTGGGAAACCTGCAGGACTTCAGACAGCAGCAGCCTTACCTACAGGCACACACAGCTGAGGTTCATTTGTAATTAGCCAAGCTGTTGCTCGTTGCCTTCATCAGGCCCATTATAAAGGCACCATTTTCTCTCTGGAGGGCATAATGTTGTGGCTAGTGGGGTACCTGTTGCAATCGGTTTTCTTGGTTTAGATTTTTGGAAGTTGTTTTGTTTGAGTTGCAAGTTTGGTATTGGTTTTGTTATTGTTGTACATCGCACTAGGAGAATAAAACGGCCCTGGGCCAATCCACTACCCTTTTGTCTCCTTTCTGTCGACTCACCACCTGACACGGTGGCCACAGCACCGTGCTACAATACCTTGAAGGGCCACTCCAGTGCCTCATTCTCATATTTGTTTCTGCCCCAGAACTCAAACACTGTTATGATCGAAATGTTGGAATGGACGGTACAGTGGGTGCATAGTCATATCCCAAACATTCAAAGAAGTGGAGATGTGAGGGTGTGTTTTGGTGCAAGGTGTCCACCTCTTCCTCTGTCACTGTCACTCCAAAAAAAGACATGGATAGTAGCACAGGAACTCCCCACATAAAGTGTAAAACCGTAGTTACCTCTGTGTGACAACAGTGTATGTACACTGGGTATAAAAAATAATTACTATATACTTCATGGAAGCAAAATTGATTTATTTGGGGTTTCTTGCCACTAATCAACACATAATTCTCTATAATGTCAAATAAAAAAACAACTATTAATTCATTACGAATAAACAAACTGATTTTAACTGAAAAAGTCATTTTTTAAATGTATTTATGGTTTATTTAATAGGACAATTTGACATGTTGAAAAAATTATAAAAATAAAAAAATAAAAAGCAAGAAAAGCAAAAAGATGTAAAGCGAATGAAATAAAGAAACCTGACATGTGTTAAAAATACTGTCACATAAAACCACACAAGGTTACCAACTAGATATTAGAATAAGTTCCCCTTTGTATATCATTCAAATACTAAAGTTTAGACTGGAGTGGCCCTTTAAAATAAATGTCAGAGAGCAAAAATGGTGAGCTGTCAATGCAGGTCAAGAAGTATGGAGACATACAATATCAATTGGTTAATGAATTGGTTGTTGAGTGATTCTTTTGGGAGTACAATGATTTTGCTGTCCTCAAAAATCTCATTTTCATATTCATCAATCCATGTCTGAAAAGAATAATTTAATCCACCACACAACTTTTCTTGATACATTTCTTCAGCAAGTTCGCAATTTTAAGAAGATAAATGCGTCATTACCCCTTTTATGCCAGAGATACAGATTGAATGGATGTTCTACTTACATTTTCAAGTTATAAGTATGTTTGTACAGTTGTCCTGGACATTTGTGTTTATTACTTCTCTTCTGCCACAACTGTGGTACCGACAGTGATGAAGAGGCTGAATTGCCACCTCCAAGACAGAACTCACCAAGCTGTCGAACGTAACTCTGATGCACACCGTTTCTCACCACTACATACAGTATCTACCTTCTTGGTACATAATTAATAGGCCAAAATTTGTCATTTAAGCTAATGTCTTTGTATATCAGAATCTGCATAATACCCAACGAAATACGTTACATTTTATCTGCAGTATTATGCAGACTTAATACTCAACATGAAAAGGATTTATATTTTGACCTTTACTCCTCAGCATCAGATACTGCACTGCCTTTGAATCTAAGTTAAAATTGAGTTTCTGGAGTTTTCCTCAGATACTGAACTTACCCAAAGAATTCAACCTTAAAATAGTTTACCAACATCTCACATAGCTTGGCCCAATGCAAAATATGGTGTTATGAAAAACTATGTAGTCTCAGTGCGCAAAGATTTGAGTGCGTTTTTTTTCGGTACGGTGTATTTTGAATGACTGTCTTTGAACTGTGATTGCATTACTTTATTTGACTATACATTTGAGTGTGTGTATTGAACAGGCTGTAAAATATTAAATCAGTGAATATGCTGCAGCACCATTTTACCGCTTTGCAAAACATATCTAAACTCATTCTGTGGCCTTGCCCCCCCTTATCCAGCAGTAGATTCAACCATGGAATTGAATGTTTTGTTGGAGTAAAGACTGATGATGGTGAAAAGATACGGCGCTAAAATCAATGCTGATTGGTCGACAGTCTGGATAAGTGGTGTCCATTGAAAATGCTCAGGCTTCTGGGTTTTTGTTATTTAACTGGAACTTTTGATTGGATGACATCCTGAATCGTTTGTAATTACAGGTGTCAAAATCAGCTGCTGGTTGAAAGGCATCTCCAAGGCCCTCTTTATACACATCTGGTTGCTGCACAGGAGTAGTACCGTGATTCAAAAACACATCTTGAATATCAATACATGATCTGCAAGACAGCTCCCATGCTGTGTTCCACCATTTCCACCCATGTATATAAACACCACATTTATGACTCATCTGCAGTGGCCTCAGGGTAGGGTAGATTGGGTGCCTGTCTTGGCCTACTCAGAGGCTGATGTGGCCTGGGATGTTTTTAAAAGTACATTTTTAAATGTCATCGTGGAAGGCGGCGGTTTAGGCAGGGGAATCGGGATGATTAACGGCCACGCCTACTGGCAGGGCAGCTAGGGCACACAGCTGTGCGGCATTACCTAATTGTACCTGTGTGCTTAAAAACTGCTCTGCCCTCTTCGTAGGTGGCTGGAACCGGGAGCGAAAAACAGAGAGAGTTGACTGAAAAATAAACTGGCTGAAAAGTCTGAAACATGTAACTGTCAATTGGGTTTGCCGAAAAGGTAATTATTTGATTTAGTTTGTTATTTTGGTTTGTTGTTTTAGTCGAGAACCTCCTTGAGGGGAAATTAAATAAATACCCAGACCGATAAGAATTAAGCAAAAAATTCAACCATGGATGAGTCATGACATTCTTTTAGCTATTAATACTAGGAATAAATTATTACAACAGAACTAAGGATCCTACACATTTTATTCAGTTCAAATAGAAAAGGAATGAAGTGAAGAATATGACTCAGGTAGCAAAGTTGTCTTACTGTGAAGAACAAATTGATGAAAACAAAAATGATCCCAAAAAGCTTTGGCATACGGTCACCTAGGCACCTGCAATAAGCCCAATACCAAGACTAAGAGTATTTGGTTGAATATACATGAGAAATGTACATTTGACATCTCCAATTTCTGTCAGTCTTAATTCCTTTTTTACTTCTGTTGCCACAAAACTTATAGTCTACCTGTTCATTCTGGAAGGTTTGATGAAAAAAAGTCGACGCTTTTTCCTCAATGAGATGTGTTAAGCAGCCTGACTCTTTCTCTTTTTTAAAAGTGCTACAAGCCAAGGTCACAAAAGCATTATCTGAACTTAAATATTCAAAGGCCACTGGTCTAGATGACATTACAGCTATATTTTTCAAGGATGCAGCCCATCAGATAGCTCCTTTTGTTACACATATTATAAATGCTTGTGTAGTGCCCTTATAAAAAAAGGAAGAAAGGTAACACCTTTTTCCAAGGTGTAAGAGGGTTATTTATGACCAAATCAATGATTACATCCAAAGCCAAGACCTTCTCTACAGATTTCAATCTGGCTTCAGAGAATTTTAATAATATAATAATATACGCCATTTAGCAGACGCTTTTATCCAAAGCGACTTACAGTATTGAATGCATACATTTTTGTGGCCCCAGTGGGGATTGAACCCACAACCTAAGCGTTGCCAACGCTGTGCTCTACCACCTGAGCCACAGAGAACCACAACTGATTTTTTTTTACTCAACTGATAGTTGTCTACTTTACCTTACTGATTTAATTTAAAAGAGGTTGATCAAGGCAAGTTCTGTGGTATGGTAATATTGGATTAATATTGGACATAAATGGTACTCTTTCTGTGGCAAAGGAGCTCTGCTGTGGGGTACCCCAGGGCAGTGTGTTGGGGCCTCTTCTCTTTCTTTTATATATTAATGACATGAGCTTGGACTACAGCTGTACGTTATTCCTCTATGCAGATCATGCTGCCTTACTGGTAACCCACAAAGACAAGTCAACCCGAGAAAGCATCCTCAATGGTTATCAGACAACACATTTTCTTTACATCTAGGTAAAACAGAATCAATTTGATTTGGATCAAAGTTTAGATTGAGAAATTGTCCAGGTTTTAACATTTTGGCCCATGGAACATAAATAACTGCTAAGCCATCTGTGAACTATCTTCGCTGTCAACTGGATAACACCCTATCCGCTGAAACCATGGCACTACATGTTATAAAGAAAATGCACCAAAGGGCTACATTTTTTTGCAAAACTATTCAAATTCCTTGACACAAATGACCTAAAAACCCTAGCTGTGGTTCTGTGGAGTCATTTTGATTACATTTGGTGCACATCTTGGTACAGCAGCATTTCCAAACATCTAAAAAAACAGACCAGATTTCCCAGAAGAAATTAATCAGGGTTGTACTTCAGTTACCGCCTCGCACTCACTTAGAAGCTAAACATTTTAAAGATCTTGGATGATTAACGGTGGAAGACAGAGTTACCAAGAGTAGTGCACAGCCTTATTATTGGTGGTTTAGAACCTCAGATTATAACCCTAGGAAAAATGACTTTTTTCCTATATGGAGGCTATTGCCTGGAATAGTCTCCTTGGCCCGGTTCATTTTGAGTTCAAAATGAACTTCAAATCTTCTGTTAAGAGATGGTTAATGGGTAACCTTTGTGGACTCAATGTAACTCAATGTGGAACAATGTCCTGGATTTGTCCTCAACATTTTTCCTTAACCTTGAATTGAAAATGCAGGAGATTTTTCCTCACAAAAGAACAGTTTGCTGAGTTTATTTTGATAAAAAAGCAAGCATTGCTATACAAACTGTATAAACCTTTCTTAACAAACTGTATTTGTTAATCATTTAAAAAAATGAACACTTGTACTTTATTGTGATTTGAAGATAAGAGCAAATATTGGTTGAATCCAGGTCAGTGTCATCTGAATAAATCAAAATATAAAAGTTTTCAAGAAAACAGCAACCATTGTTTACAGTTCATATATTCAGCTGAATATTTACAGAAGCAGTTCGGGTTAAGTACCTAGACATAGGCCTACATCCTCCTGCTTACAAATCCAGTTCCTTAGCCACTACACCACAGATCCAAACAAACATAACCACATATTGCCCACCCATGGTAATATCAGAGTAACTCTTATTTATTACAAATAAATTGTGTGGGATTAGCATTCGATAAAAAAGAGCAGTAAACTATATGCATTTCTACATTTGTCCTCAACTTCAAACAGAAATGATAACACAAGTTCCCATGGTTTTTCTTCAGATTAACTCATGAATTCATGAGCATCCCATGGGACAGTCTGTTAAACTACACCTTCCCTTCTGTTGGGCTTGCTGTGATCACTGTTATCTCAGTTATAAATATCCACCTTGTTGGAATAATCTTTATTCGCTATTAAAGGGTTGTGTTTCTCTGCTGCTGTTCCTCTATTCACACCGCCCACTATCTAACATCTGTGTTCAATCGAAGTGAATCACAAAGAATTAGGCCTGGTTGGAAATGTTCAAAAAACAGGATATATTTACCTGTGAACTGCTAGGTAGTTAACAATCTGCTCTGTAGTTTAATGTTATTAAGTCATGTCTTTTGTGCATATAGGTTAGTTAGTAGTTCATTAATGTAAGCTATATTTGACAACAACTTGAAATCAATGCAGCATCGTTTTTTATATCAATGTACTGTCATGTGTAGGTTTCACACTTTGAGAATCAGCATCCCCCTGCTCCACTCACTGTTAGAATTAACAGTGCACACCAAGGGGTTTTTAAGAAGGGAAATTCCCCACCACCCCCTTCCCCCAATATTGAACTCTTCATTTTTCTTTAAGATTTAGTCATGTGCAGCTGTGTTATTCTGTTGTGCCTCTGTTCTGCCCTGCGCCCTCTCAGAATGTTTCTTACAGGTGGGGATATTTCTACAAGTAAAATGTACTGATGGAACTCCCTTTGGTGAGTTCAGTAGGCAAACATTGCGCAACGTTTTTGCTACAGTGCCTGTGAGAATTGAAGTCTTTAGCCCTCGACACGTATAGAAGACTATAGGCAATAGCCACCACAGCCAAATTCTTCCAAACTACTTATCATGTGAGCATGCAGGCCTCACACTGGGGCATCAAGTAATTTAATGAATCCACTCAGTCTGCAGGGAAAACAATATAAACACGGAAAGCAGTGAAACAGATCTGATCTCTCCTCATGATCCAGGGAAAATATAGATTAGGTAAAACGTTTCCATACTGCACACTCTACGAACAACAGATGTAGTGGCCATAGTAGGGAAAGCAAAGTGGTGCTGATGCTTTTTGCATTTAGCCAGAATTTTTAAAGCGGTACAATTGTTTTTGCAATTATTTTTAAAGAACCCAATTTTATAATACAATAATAAATGCAGCCAAACAAGGGGGCGAACAATTGGCCAGAGCATCACCTAGGCAGGAATGGCTCCATTCCGCAGGATGAACCCTGCGCTGGTTGATCGGGTGCCTGCAGTCTGCCTGCGCCAGCTGCATAAGTAAGGCATCCTGCTGTGCAATGACTGCACAGGCCTATAAAGTGCAGAGTAACAGGAAGCAGTGGCTGGCTACACACGTCTCAATAGACACACCTGCACACACTCCTAACCCAATTGATGTTACAGTGTATGAAGAAAAAGAAAGCATATCGGGATAAAAAACAACAATATTAATTCAAATACATCACAAACTAGCCACAAATGATATTACATGTAGACTAAGGGGAGGTTGTGGCTCTATGTGGCTCAGTAGGTAGAGCATGGCTCTGACGCTTAAGTCGTGGGTTCCCATTGGGACTACATATACTGAAAAATGTATTCACTACTGTAAGTCACTTTGGGTAAAAGTGTCTGCTCAATGGCATATATATTGTTATAGATTGCTACACACTAAAAATGGAGCCATTCAGAACATTTGGCTGAAATCATGTGATACCACAGTGTGCAGTATTCATCTGCTCAAAAGAGTGGGAAAGAAGGGAAACCACTCACGGTCATGGTTCGATCAGAGGTGGCATTTGACTGTCCGCCCCAGGGGGATGGGGAAGGGTGAGCCGGCACACATTCGCAGAGAGTGCATAAGGGTGACTCCAGAATGTGGATGGGCAAATTCCGTCTCGAAGGAAGCTGAGTTCGCTGCCCTCAGAGAACTAGCTTGCCTCGTAGAGACGAGTGGCGAATTTGTGTGCGGAGGGCAAATCGAAATAAATAGCGGGTATAATTGGCTACTAAATTTGGAAAAAACGGGAAAAGATCAGAAACAATTTTTTTTTAAATAGAAGGGAAACCAACTGCCTAACTGAGGAGATGCATGAACTGCTCTGCCTGATGTCAGAACTGACCACCAGCGATGAATGTGAAATAGCCAGCACTGATTGATAAGATGGATATGGAGTCCCAGCACACATGGGTTTTGAGTTACCTCTTCACCTCTGAGTTCTACATCCCTTCCTCTGCTCCTGAGAACAGGTTTCAAAGCCCTGGAAGAAGCTGGGCCTCACCCATGTGATGAGCATCATAAGAGACATTGTGTAGTAGACTGGGGCTGATTAAAACACACTCAAATGAAAGGTATTGGTATAAATTATTCATAAATGTTGAATATGAAAAGAAAAATAAGTCTCATTAATTACCCCAAATTACATTAAAATAACATCCAGCTAAGACAGGGACTTAAATTACCATGACACACAAAGTCCCCAGCTGTTTCTATCAAGCTGTAGCTGTAACTTTAAATAAACCCTCATGCCATTGCCAAAATTCAATAAAGTTTTTATCTTCTGCTTCTGTCCATGGATGGTGAAATGAATGCATGTTTAGTATTTACAGAGCCGATTAACTCAATTCCCCAGCACTCTATGTGAATGGAGACCAGGTGATTGGAATATTCCTCAAAACCCACAAGCTATGACAACTTCAACACAGCCCATTATTTCACCAGGAAGCACCATTATGCTCCAGATAAATATTACATTACATTACAATATTACAAATCATTACATTTTCCCCATCACACCTTGGGGAAACATTCCATATTCTGACACTTTTAATGAATTTGCATTTAATGTACAATTGTTTTGACCAATATTATAATGAAACCCAGCATTTGCACAGGACATATTCTATGTCTAATAGAATTTTGAAACTTATCATTACAAAATAGTTATCGTAGATGTATATGTCATTGACATCTAAACAGATTATTAGCTTGGCCACTACATAGGCATGGTTTCACACAGATAATTCATGGTAAGCATTGTGCTTGTGTAAAAGGCATGCCAGAAATGCGGTCTTTTATTCGGCATCTCAAAGTCAGGTTGGGCCCTAAGTATTTATTCATACAATTCCACACAAAAAATAAATAATGGTACGGGCTATAGGAAGAGAAGAAAGCAGCCAGAGAGGCCAACTTAGTGAGTGAGGTGTGTGTATCATGTTCCTCTAAAACCCAGGCAGTCCAGGCTTGGAGAAGCTGTCCGATCTGGTCTATTTGACAAACATCTCAATCTGACATGTTTGTGTGTCCCTCGGAGTAATTGTCTGAAGATAAAATGCATGCAGGCGAAGCAGTAACTTGGCTGTCTAGGTCCACATTCCTGCCTCGGTTCAGGCATGTTAATTACGTTCTTTTAAACCCTTGCTGAAACCTTTTGAGGGGATAGACTCATTATTTCATTTTTTTGATCAAACAGCTTGTTCTCTGCGAATGTAAATAACCGAATATGGCCAGTGGTGCATGTTATAAAAGTCATTTTATATTAATGCCTGAATGGAGAGATTTACTTGTCAACCATACTGCTGTCAATTCCACAGCTTCCTATGTAAGTAGTTTTAGGGATTATTGTTGTGTAATGGAAAAAGTTCGCTGGAGGATCATTGGATTTCTTTGGGATTTTTTCCCTCTCTGTAAATTGAGGTTGTGTATCGCTGTAGTTTCCATAGAATATGACCTGCATGGCAGAAGAGGTATTAACATAACTCAGTTATGTTCAGATTTGTTATTTACTTGCTGGTGACTGTTCACCAGAAAAGCTGTTACTGGACTAAGGGAGAGCCTATGTTAGAGCAGGTTGATCGATCGTCTGAATTCTCACATTGTTTTGGATATTGGGTAATTGCCGAGTCATTGCCCTTTGATTGTAGTCTTTAAGTGGTAAACCAGTGAAAACAAAATCCTTGCATGCCATCATGTATCAATACCAAACAATATTACACCTTTAAGATTTATGAACTGAGTTATTATTTTTTGTTAGGCAGAAGGCCCTGTTTCATTATGCTAGTTTTGGATAGTGCTATTTATATGATGTCTACATGTGAGTCATTTTAATGCCTCAATGACAATGATTTGCATGGTCTTCTTGTCATTGTTTCAAATCACTACTCATTTGGCCAAGCTATAGACTAGGTGAACTTGTCAGCTATATGACATGAGAAGGTTACAGGGCATTATGGGTAGTGACAATAATAATAAATGTATAACAATAGTATTACATTATTATGTATTATTAATAATGTATATTAAAATATAATGAATAGATAATACTGGTTCTCTCATTTAAATTCCTCAAAGAGAACAAGGGGAAAGTAGAGACACGAGATCCAGGCTACAAGTTGTCCAGTTGTTATCAAGACTATTTCAGCAGAGGAAGCAATGTCGCAGCACAGTCTGTCATCAGGTTGCCAAGCGAGTCATCCACTTTGTGCACATTGTAAAGGCACTTCAGCTCACTTACTATTAACACAATACTATTGTAGCTTTGCATGTACACTGGAGCATGCTGTCAGAAATGGGACCTTTAGAATGGGCTCACTTCAACAAGTGTGCAGGCCCCTAGAATTCTGTTTGCATGGAATAGCAGAACAGAATTTCAGTTTTATCACGGAATTGGCCATTTTCTCCAACCCCAATATATAACAACTACTTTCCCAAGAATGAGCAAAGTTGTTCAAAGAGGTATATTGTTTTACTGTTTTTGCTCTCACTTGCTTGACCATCTACGCATAGGTACAATCGATGGGCATTTATCGATCATCAGCCCATGCGTGTTGTCGCTTATCAGGATGACCAATCTACGTAGTGCTTTCAAGAAGAGATAAACTTCCAGATCCTTTTGATCTTTCTGAATTTTGGAAAGGCATTGCTGACCGTGGCTCATTACTTTATTTAGTAGCCTACCATGTAAGTACATCTGCCTGATCCCTTCCAGTGGTGACAAGAATATATACACAATACAAGAATCTTGTCACAGACGAGAGCAAATCCCTCAGTGACACGTCTACCAAACAATGAGCCAGCCTTCATTTCAATGCTGGACTTGCCACTTAGTCCAGTGCAAAGTCAAATTATAACTTGCTTGAACTGAACTTAGCCAGTTTAAATTAGTTGGAAAAAAAAGAAAAGTGGTTAAAAAGAAGCAGTACATTTAAGATAAATAATTGAACTTAACCTGGTTCAATTTGTTTATAAAAATAAAAATCTTATAAAAAAGTGTTATTGTCATTTGAAATTTGAAGCAATAACTTGTTTTTTGTTGCGCTGCATGTATTACATTGTGGATTTATTAAATGTATCAAGAATTGATACATATTTGCAAAAGTAAGGGAAAGAAGGTTAAACAAAAGCTGTCTAGACCCACAAATATGAATTCCCCTGTGCATACACAATGTGACTACTCTGCATGAATGGTTGTGGAGTGGGTAATGTCCAGCTAATGTAATGTCCAGTGGGTAATGTCCAGCTGGATAAAATGTTGATCTGTAGGGGGGGAAAAACTGTAAAATTCTCTCTAATTAATACAATCTCTCCTTTCTCTGTAAAGTAGGCCCTTTCCCTATCCAACCAGTGTCAAGAGCTTTGAAGAGAAGTTTCTTATTATCCATGATGCATCAAAATTCCTGTTTTTGACATTTACTAAACTGTTCTAACTATTATTTAGAATTTGAATGTATAATTGTGTTTACATGATATTGTGTTTAATGTATCATTGTAAAAACATGACTAATGTCAGAGAGAAGGAACAAGTGTGTTATAAATACATAAAAGCAAAAGATTTTAAAGCCATTATACAGTAAACAAGATAGTATAGGCCCTTTTTTCAGACCCACACACAAAGCAATGCCAGGCCCAAATGCAAGATCATTTCAGCGAGTGCAATAATGCAATTTCCCTCTACCACCAAAGCAAAATGCAATTTCAACACGCCCTCTAAGCGTTTGCACCACTCTATAGAGCTTTGATCAACCAGCATTTACCTAATCAAATGGAGCTCTAGGCTATTTATAAGAATGACCTCGACCTAATCAAGGCAAATGGTAAAAATGTACCTATCCACTTATTATCTCCCATTAGTTTTGATAAACATTGGGCAATGTAAAAATTATTCTGAAAAATATATTATTGGTTTTACATTTCATCTCTTTTTTTCTATGAAAAAATGTGTGTTTAATTAGAAGTCTTGTCTCTTTATACTCTTCATACATTATACTTAAAAGTGCACTTGATTGGTTATTCAGAATGTCTCTTTCATAACCATGTTTAGAAAATCCTAGTCAATTGTTGATACAGTTCTGCATGGTGGGACATTTATCATGCTTTTATAAAATAGTCCATTGAGAACTTTATTTAAGTAGTGGATGTAACATTGTCCAGAATACAACAGTGCAATCAAGTATTTGAAGTGTTTTATGTTAAATTATTTCAAGACTGAGCCACTTGTATTTTGAATTGAGGTAAACTTTAACCTCTTTTTCCAGCTATGAATGATGGTGCACACATGCCCACACACACAGCAGTACAGTGCCGACCCTAAAAGCCGCCTTCGCTGACATTTCTCTGGGTTCTTGAATTAAAATGTGTAAACACCATAAACTATTTACTGTCAGTGTGCCATGCAGCATGTACAGTGCAATGTCTTCTGGGCTTTGCCAAGAAATTTATATCCAGTCTTTAGAAACCATGCAATGAAATGAAAATAAATGATTGTGCGAGGCCTCAAACCCCAGAGGGGGCACTTAAGTAATTAATGCTTGAAATCACTGAACTCTGACTGGTTGCTTCCCATGAGAGAAAGTAACTGACACATACACAAGACGTAAGAAAGAATAGTGAAGGTCTTTAGAGTCTATTCTTCAGAGTCTTGCAATGTGTAAATTATACGTTACGTTATATCTTTGAATTAGCTGGCATTTTACATCAAGATAAACGAAAAGGTGTAACAAAAGATTGTTTATTATGGTTGAGGGTATGAGGCCTGAGGTGTATAGTGTTCAGGGGCCTACCAGCAGCTTGTGTGTTCAGGGGCATTTGGGGCATGGCCAAGCAAAAGAGTTTTCTCAGCTCAAGCCTAAGCTTTAATGGGATGGACTGAGCTGTACTATGCCTCTTGTAGAGATGGGTGATACAAATATGAAGCATGTTTGTATTTTATGGATTTATTGGAAATGTGTGTACCATTAACAACTTTAAAAGTAGTGTTTGATGTATTGATGCACTTTAAGCTGAATTGTTATGTTGATAACAAATAATGATTTTTTTATGTCTGTAACCCTTTGTTCCTAAAGGGGAGTGGACTGCTGGCCTATATAAGAGGTTGGTGTAGAGAGACCGGAGAGCCAGTCTTATATCCATGGCTGTCGTGTGTGATTGTGGTGAGAAATTATCCACATAGTTGTTGGAAGAAATCCTCATTGCTGGCATAGCTTCCCTGTCCACAATTAGCTTTATCTGTATGTTTCTGTGGAACATTTACTCTTTAATTACAGTTTAGCTGAGTATGTCTCACTGTAAATTGGCACACACTGTGCTCATGGGATTGGTGGCCTTTGTAAATAAACCCTGGGCAAATGAACCCTGACCTCTATCCTCACTCATTTCATTGACATTCGCTGCCAGTAAATCCTCACAGTCACCTTCTTACCTTCTTCTATAGGACAGCACTATACCCTTGAGCTTGGATGGGGTGGATTGCCTGTTCTCGCCATGGACTTTCTTACGTTCTCATGTTCCGCCCCTCCGTCCTCATGTTCTGTTGAATAATATCCACCCCGTAAAGTATACTAAGATAACCATACCAGTCTAGCCAGCGAGCTACCTTAGATGACAAAAACAAAAATGCAACAATAAAGTTCTGAATTAAGCCACGCAAAAAACTGAAGCCTAACATGGAGGAATGTGCCCTAATAGGATTTTGAACATTTAACATTATGCATTTTGAAAAAATGCTTTTACACTTTAAAAAATGTAAAATGGATTGCCACATAAAAAAATAGAGTAGATAAAACATAATACTCATGCATTAATTTTAGTTTCTACTGCATTTATTTGGTGGTTCTGTGTGGCTCAGTAGGTAGAGCACGGCGTTGGCAACGCTTAGGTTGTGGGTTCAATCCCCACTGGGACCACATGTACTGAAAAATGTATGCATTCACTACTGTAAGTCGCTTTGGATAAAAGCGTCTGCTAAATGGCGTATATTATTATATTATTTGAAAGCACCAATAACACGCAGGGAAAGCATTCGTAGCATTTTGGGTTATCAGTATTCTCCTCATTTTACCTGTACATTTCCCAGAAATCCTATGATGCAGGCGAACGGCAAGCAAACCAAGTACAATTTTGTGAAACCAATTCATTTCTGGTCTGCATATAGCAGCAAATGGCGTAGGCAAACAAAACTTCAATTTGCTGAAAATTAATTCAAGTTGGATTGAGTTTTCCTGGTCTGTAATGAGGCGAACCTAAATTTACCTTAAGTTCATTTTAAAGTGCACCAGGCTGTGAATCATTTCAAGTGAACTTGTGTGAAAGTGCTTTAAGTTGTCATTTATTATGCCTGTCAGGTTTCTTCAGTGTTACTTTTAGCCCAGCGTGTATCACTTTCAGGAGGTCGTAAAATGCAGTGCAGTGAACAGGGAAAGTATTCACCATAAAGTTCTGAAATAAGATCCAACTCACGCATCCAGTTTTCCCCTCAGTTGAGAATCCATAAAGATGGAACATCAGTGAGAACACTTGCACCATTACTTGTATGTGTCACTTTTATTACAGAGACCAAGCAATGGAAACACATTTTATCAAGAAAACAGACTGTCCAGGGTCATTTAAGAGGCAAAGGTGAAGATGTCAAACCATACTCTATGAATAGTAAGTACAATTTTATGCATGCATTTTATTCATTTTCAGTCACGCCAATTCGTGCCTCGATGGTCAACAAGGTGCTTTGTGGCACTATCACAGATGCTGCGCTTGACAAGTATGAAGAACTCTTACTGCAAAGTGAACGCAAGGTTTCTGTACAAGCGCTACAGCTCACCAACATGCCAAACTAATGACTGGACTCACTTGTGTAGCCCTACACTACTTCCCGTAAAGAGAGACAAGTTTACCTTTCCGTGCACCCCGATTTGAAGCCCTTTTTTGCCCGCTCCATCCTCCCCCCCAGAAGAGCAGTCAAAGTAAGGGTCGAGAGAGGGGTTATTGTCCCACAAGCCCAGAGCCTGACTGGTGAGAATTGTGCAGGGTGTTGGAATTACACATGGCATGTATAAAAGGAAGCGACTGGGGAATATACGGGAGAGAAATGTGAGGAAGCAATTCACTGGAGGGGTCCGTTAGACATCAATAAAACATAGGAGTCCAGCAGAACCCCAAGAGTAAATTACTTCCTTGTGTGCCCCTTCTCTGGTATGTATTTTTTAAAATAATACATAGTATCACATTGCCATTCTCATGGTATTTCATCTGCTAAGCCTGTCCCACCGAAAGAGAGTGGCGGCAGCTTCTGAGGAGATCGCCATGAACCCTTTGCCTTACAAATGTGTCTGCATTTACTGTATAGAGTGAGGCATTGTTGTTGATGGAGTGATTGCACAGTGTTCAACAGTGAGAGAGAGGAGGCGTGTGAAAACATGGAAATAGATGGGGAAGGCAAAGGGGATTTTAATTTTAATTGACATTCAGTGAGAATTGTATTTTGAAGACTTTTGCAAGACACTTCATTGCATAATCATGATAATTGATTTTTATTGGGCTGAGGGTAATCCGTTTAAAGGTAAGATTTCATTTAACATTGAACATTTTAAGCATTTAGCAGACGCTCTTATCCAGAGCGACTTACAAGATGTGCATTAATACATGGTATTTCCCCCGTCTTCAAGCTAATAAGCCACTACTGGTGTTAATATGGTTTTGAAAAGTAGTCCAGCTTTCTAGGAGATAAGAGATAGCAAGTTTTGCTAGTTAATCAGACTGAAAATGGCACATTTTAACTAGTTCATCACATTTCTATTTTAACTAGTTCAAATAGAAATGGTTCATCACGCATATAAAGCCTTCAAATGGCTGATTGTCACTAATGACTGAATTCATTTTTATTATTTTTCAGTAGACGTTGAGATTGCACTGGTTTCAATTGACTTCCGTTCATTTTGAATTTTGGCCTAGTACTTGAGAGCCTGGAATCTGCAGCCAGAAGCCTTGAAGAGTTGAAATTGTTGTGTCAAATGAATACTCCCGATCTAAGAAGTGGAATGTGAAAGTTTCATTGTGAGGTGAATTATCACTTTTAAACTATTCTATTTCAGCCATATACATGTCAGTGGTTTGGTAAATCTGGGAGCACGCTACTCACTTTTTCTCTTTTAAAAAATGTTATTCCATATTCTGAGGTCACTACAACGTCCTTTGTCAGGAAAACAGCAAAGCTACTGCGTTGGATGGCTGCAAAGCTGGAGTGACATCAGGACCCTTCCTCTCTGGGGGATACTATGGCCAGGTATGTGTCACCTGTAGGACTTGGGGCCAATTGACTCTGCAATGATGCAGAGTCAATCCAGGCCATAGGATAAAATGGTTATAAACAAATGTTGCACTGCACTATACATGAATGTCTTAATCAGATGCATCACTACTCTTCTTTACCCAGTTGCATTTGCACGTGTAGGTACCAGTGTTTTTTCTACATGAGCAGTGGGAAATAAAGAGTACCATATTAGATTGAAAAGAGTAATCATAAATGATCTTCTTCGTACCATAGCTGTGTTAGAACTGGCAGCAGGGGAAAACAGAATGACTACAGAGACTGTTGAAATGTAGAATAGGTCAATGTGACACAATTACATGAATGCAATTCAGTTAATGAAATGAAGCAGTGTAAATTCTGACATTTTCAATTTTTCCTTTTATATGTTTATTTGTATTAATGCCCAGAAGAACAGAAAACACATTTCAACATTAGAAAAAATTAAACAGTAGAAAAGGAGGAAGATATTTATAGATTAATGCATGGAAGTGGAAATTTGAATACATTCTAGGGCAATAGTACGGAACTTATAAACAAACAGATTTTGTAGTTTTTGCAGTTGAAGAATGCTTCAACATTTCTATGTACTGTACAGAAAATATTATTTAGCCGGAATCAAGTTCATTCGAAAAAATATTTGCCTTTTCTTTTATACTAATGCAATTTGATGACTCAGCAGTGTTATCCTTGCAAGGGGAGGGTGCACAACTTACTAAAAAGAGGGGTATGAATAACTGTGAAAAAAACTTGTTAAATAAAACATTTTCCTCAATGGTATCGGTATAAAATAATATAATATTCAAATTGGTTTGAGCATGCAATATAGCTCATTACTTGTATTGTTTATTTTTGCTCCTCTTTACCAAGGGTGTGAATCATTTTGTTGCCTGTATATACAGTATATATATATATATATATATATATATATATATATATATATGAAGAGTTCATATGCAAAAACCGATAAACACCATTCCTGCCAAAACGAAACCAAACAAGCCGTGATTGAGATTACAGTGCTGTCTTTGCGATTTCCAAATCGTTTTGTCGCAAAACCCAATATATCTCATTCTTTATGTACAGTCATCGCAATGATGCCACTGTGATCTCAATCACAGCTTGTTTGGTTTCGTTTTGGCAGGAATGGCGTTTATCGTTTTTTGCATATGAAATCTTCATATATATATATATATATTCTTCCAGTACATTTCTGTGACTAGTGGAGCGATTTACCTCTTCAATGTAAAAGTGTTTGTATAATTGCATTGATTTTAATCAATTGAATTGAACATGCTTAAAATTAAGTGAACAAAGAGATTGTTACCATGCGACAAAAAATGAACTGATTAAATAAGAAAATGAACAATTATGTTTGTTATTCAAGCAAAACAAGCAGTTTGAAAGCAATTTCAGCTATTCCATGCTCACAGTATGCAAATGTACTTCAGAAAGCCACCTACTTAACAGTCAGCATGTTTCATGTTGTCATAACCATTAAACAACTGTACCCCCTCCCTCACTCAATTACAATATTTCCCTGTAAAATGTGCTGCATCTCATATTGTATG